>CM030368.1:201701405-202100918 GCA_017893485.1 Hemerocallis citrina | reverse complement strand
TAATTTGTTAAAACCATTAGGAAATCTTTCAGTCATAATTGTACAATTGTGTTTCAAGTGCTAAATAAAAGCAAGTATATCCAACAGTCCAATGTATGGAACCAGCAACGACCAAATAACAATATCAAAGATATATCCGGTCACTTGTATATCATCGACCACAGATCCGATAGTCCTTGAAATTTTCTGCCTATATTGATAATTATTGATCCGATAGTATATATGGAAACAATAGCATTTTCTACCTCATCGTGGGCCCCCACCATGCAACCAAATTCCATATAACACCTTATTCATACTGAACATCTTTAGGGTAATCATAGTGGTTAATTTTGATTAATAAGTTTTTATGATTGTCAGGAACCAGTAAACCATATCTTTCCATATGCAAATTAAGATGGTTTATCAAAAACACATCTGATAAATTTTCTGTGGGCTCCAGGTTCGAAACATATAGTAAACATAAGCAGCCATTAATACAAAACCAAATCAAAAACCACTAATCCAAAACCAAAATCGAAACATAAAGTAAACATAAGCAGCCATTAATACAAAACCAAATCAAAAATCACTAATCCAAAACCAAAACATTAATACAAAACCAAATAAAAAACCACTAATCCAAAACCAAAACAACATGCTTTATGGTTTTGACAGTATGGTATATATATATAAACTATAATTATCTAAACCATAATTAAGCATATCATCTTGAATTATATCAAAAGCTTTAAAAAAAAAGGTCCTCATCAAAATCTAAACCATGTTCAATCGAAACTAGCGGTTTTGATTTTTTTATTTTTTTAATTTTTTTTAAAATTCCAGATCCGAAGCAATTGATCCAATTACTTCAACAATTAAAATCATTAATTGAATTTCTTAAACAGGAAGATCAAATAGAACCTAAATTTCTTAAGTTTCTTTAAACAAGAAGCCCTTAAATTCTTTAAACAAGAAACCCTAAATTTCTTCAATTAATTCAGCAAAGATGGCTCTGATACCAATTGTTGGAATTTTATGTACACTTAAGAACATGCATAAAACATTAATAACAATCTAAATCATGTTTATATGAATCTGGATCTTAATCATGTTGCAAAAGTACTTTAATATAAAATCTTAAATCATGAAACTATAGATCTTTGCTAAATTAAAAGAAGAAGAACATTAAAAGCGGAAGCACTAACCTGAAGCCATTTATGGAGATTGCGTAGAGGGTTTGGATCTTCCTATATGATACGCACTTCTATGAGAGGTTTTTTCTCTATTCTTCTGTTGGTGGGATTACAGATGGAATAAGAAAATACGTATATATAGGGGACCATAACCCTAATTGATAATTGTTGATTTCCAATTTTGTCCATCACAAAATAAGAAATTTACTTTACGGTCTCTACACGTGTTATATCACACTTTAAATTATATGCTTTTAACCCACTACTTAATCTTGATTAGATCACTTTAATTGAAGATTTTGCCGCACTGCCCCACTTTTTGAAAATATTTAGTGATATGCCCCACTTCCCAAAACAATTAGCGATATGCCCTTGTTTAAGACACGTCAGCAAGAAACGTTATTTGGAAAAACGGCATAGGTTATTTCCATGCCGTTCTTCCCAATAACGGCATCTGTTTAGAAAAAAAATTGCATGCCGTTATTTGGAATAACGGCATAGGTTATTTTGTTTTTCGAGAGCTTGTAGTCTACACTTAGAGAAAAAATTGCAAGTATGAAAAACCTTATAACTGATGCCGTTATTTCAAATAACGGCATTCTCAATACTGATGCCGTTATTTGGAATAACGGCATCAGTTATAAATTTTTTTAATGAAAAAGTAACTTATTATTCATCCTCTCTGATGAATAAGTAAAAAAAAAAATTATAACTGATGCCGTTATTCGGAATAACGGCATCAGTTATAATTTTATTTATTTATTTATTTATACTTTTTATCAATTCTTTCTGTTTCCAAACAACGGCAAGAGTGCATATTGATATATAACTGATGCCGTTATCTCCAATAACGACATCAGACATTCGAATGCCGTTATTCAGGATAACGGCATTGTTTATAAGTTTTTTTCACACTTAGAACTTTTTAAACTTAGAAGATTCACACTTGTAAGACAAATATACTGATGCCGTTATTCCAAATAACGGCATGCAATTTTTTTTTCAAACAGATGCCGTTATTGGGAAGAACGGCATGGAAATAACCTATGCCGTTTTTTCCAATAACGTTTCTTGCTGACGTGTCCTAAACAAGGGCATATTGCTAATTGTTTTGGGAAGTAGGGCATATCGCTAAATATTTTCAAAAAGTGGGGTAGTGCGGCAAAATTTTCACTTTAATTTGGGTTAAACTTTAGAATAACAATTATACATTTAGTCACATATGTGAGCCCACATAGATTATTTTTCAACAATTTAAAACAAATCCAATTCAAATCAATAGAAACCCAAACCCGAAACCCATATTCAAACCCACATTCAAATCCACATTTAAATCAATATTTTCACTCTATTTTACATATCGATCTAATTGATGTTTTTAAGTAAACTTGTTATTCGATGATATATATTTGATATATTTTGTCTTGAACAATGTGCAAATTTTTTGTATACATATTTTTTTTAATGTATGGGGGGCCGCTTTTCCAGAGTTCGCCTCGGGCCCCCGATAATGTCTCTCAGTTTTAATATTTTTAAGTAAACTTGTTTCTTTCAGTTTCTCTAGCTTTATTCCGATAATGTCTCATTAATCTAATAGGATGGTCATATTTCACATTTATTTTTAAAAAAAAAATAAGTACATAGTTGAGTGGATAACAAATTGTGCAATCACTAAATTGTTTTATATTATACTAGTATAATGCACGCGCGATGCACGTGTACGTGCGATGCACGTCTAGAATATATATAATATTTATATTATATATATATATTATTATTATTATTATTATATATATATATATATATTTTAAAAATATGTATTATACACGTGCGTTGCACGTGAGGTAAATGGGGTATACACGTGCGTTGCACGTGGGGTAAATGGGGAGGGGAAATGAAAAGGACTAAAAAAAATCTACCAACACGTGCACTGCACGTATTGATACATACACTAAGGAATAAAAAATTGTTTATTTGTTTGAACCCAACTCTTCCATTAAATATGTAAGATAAGATTTATTGTGTTTGTAGCTTCTTTGCATGATGTCTTTAAATAGGGCATAAATCTGAAAAGGTTGGAACGAACATTCTTTACAATGGGTGATAGTATCCTATACCCTAAGATGCAAGAACAAAGAAGCATCAGTATCAACGCATCGTGCGATACTTGGAAGATATAAATATTTTTGAAAACCTACACTAAGAAGAGTTAGAAGTTCTGTACACTTTAGTTAGCAAGTTTGTACCTCCAGTGAAAAAATAATATCTCCAGTTATCATAACTTTATTTCCAACTTCAGGGTTGTGTAAGATAACTTCCCGAAACTTCAGTTAATATGCATCAACTCTGATCCCAAGGACACCATAAACTATTGTATACTTTAAATAAAACAAAAAAAAATGTTAACATATATTTGATATAAAAAATTATATATGGCACTCATAAAAGAATAATGCTACACCCATCAATAATTCCATTATAAATTTTTTTCACTATGGCACACTTTAACAAGTAAGAAAACTCTTCAATAGAAATGTGCTATCTAAAATAATAAAGATATTGATAATAGATGAAACATTACTCGACATAAAAATTCTATGGAAATAAAAAGAAAAAGAAAAAGAAAAAAAAAAGGAGCAAAGTATAGTTTTGGGAAGAAAACTCACCAATCTCACAGTACTTTTACTGTTTCATCCCTATTGCCCCCTGTTCATATATCTCCAATTTCCAACATGAACAACCGCATCAAACAAGCAGAAGTGCAACCCTGCATCATTCTCTGAACCCCCCAAAAAAGAGGAGACTATTAGACAAAGATCACAACCCAAATGGATAGGGGAGGAGAAAGTGCAAGATCATCGTCATCGGTACAAAACCCAGATGAACTGCTGGGTGCGAAGCTACTGAGGAGAGGGATTTCACTCTCCCATACCAAGGGTGGGCCCCGCACTCCGGTGCCCACGTGGAAAATGGAGGAGGAGGAGGTGGTGGTGGAAGAATCGGAGTCTGACGTCAGCGCCGCCAGTGAGCGGCGGAGGGGGAGGGTGGCGCCGGGGAGGAGCTCCTCGGTGTCGGCCAGGAAGCTGGGGGCCAACCTGTGGGAGATCCAGAGTGGTATCAAAATGGGGGAATCAAGAATCAGTGGTGGTGGTGATGATGATGAGGAGGAGGAGGAGGGTGGTGATGATGTATCTGAGATTTCGCGGCGGAGTCATCAAGATCGGGTAAGAATTTCCTTTTTTGGTTTTTTCTTGATTTAGAGAATGAGATTATGATGTTTATTATTGAGTTTCGGATCTGCATGCAGTCTGCAATTCGAGGTTACTGTTACCAGTTTCTCGATCACTAGTGCATTTGATGATTGAATGCAATTTTAATTAGAAAAGAACAGCGGGTATCAGGCTGATTAGGAGATGAACTCTTTCAGCTAGAGCATTAATTAGAGTGATTCCTTAATTAGATTTTAGGGGTGTTCTTGATTTGTCGGATGCGAGTACATGATAATTACAATTGTGTTTTTGGATGCAATTCTAAGTTGCTACTTCAGTTCTATGATTAGTAGTGCATTTGATGGTCGGTTAGAGTGATTAAACCACTCCTTGAACAATCTGCACGATGCAACTTGCGACAGTTTACGTAGGATGTGAGATCTCGAGTGGTTTGAAATTTGTTTATCAAAGATTAAATGTATCCGATAATTCTATGGTTGAAAAAAAAGGGCGTGCTTTGATGTCACTTGGTTCATTGCTCCTATATGACTATCTTAGGCATGTGGATCAAAATGAATGATGAGTAGCTTCGTAGGGATGGCCAACCGATGTCATTTAATTAGGCTAGCTGATATTATCTACAATGGCTTCCTAACTAGTGGAGGGTTTTGTTTTATTGCGAAATTAGATTTTGCCTGTGGGCACATGCCTACGGCACGTCTTCAGAACGATACAACATATGAAAAACCTTGTAAATAGTAAAACAACAATTATGTAGCTCAAGTTTGAATAGTATGACAATAATTAGTTGTAAATAAAGGTTCATATGTCCATTAGTATATGTTGAAAAATAATTATAAATGGGGGGTGTAAATCCAACTTCTGAGAATTTTGAGGGTGAAAAATGATGAAATTTAAATGTTAATGAGATATTTGCTATTTTCAATGTAATATGAGTAATAAAAAAACATTAAAAAAATCTGAAAGTTTACAAACCTGAAAGCTGAAAATCTAAATTTCTGAGTAAACAGAGAGAGAATGAGAGAGAAATATAAAAAAGTGAAGAGAGAAGACAGAGACAGTAATAAATGAGTTTTTTAAAAAAAAAATTTGGGAAAAAAATTGGTTTTGGAGGGAAATATGTTTTGGGAGGGTGAATCTGAACCGTTGATTTTGTTTCAATTGAAGGGGAACAACTTGATAAAAAAAAAATTTCCCTTCAAATTCTCGTGTTTTATTATAGAGATTCATTGTGTGTGGCCTTGTGATTGATGGTTTTTATCAGTGTCTTTCAAGTTGTCAGGCTTGTTGGTCAAGTGGACCCAAGATGAAGTCTGGAAAGAGGTTTTTAGAATGGATTTGAAAATGTATGTTGGTTTGAAACCAAGAATGGTTAGTAACAAGGGTTGATTAGATGACTTGAATAGTACTTGGGATATAATTTGATGGTTAGCTGGTCATAGTCATGCTTGTTTGGTTTCTTGGCCATTGATTTATTATCCTACGTTATATTTGATATAAAAGTGGTTAAAATTTTGTGTACTCTCTTCTGCCGAGTTTTTAGGCAACGGAGGTTGTCCCTCCTTTTACTTCATATGAATAGACACGGGTAAGACTTTGAACTTCCTTGTTTCCGTTGCTTACTTCTTAAACGCTTTCAAATGATCTTTTAAGCATTTAGGTTTGAATATTGCAGTTATCAAATGCCTAGATCAGTAACTAGTATCTCGTTAATGCTCAAAACTCTTGTGCAAGTAACTTAGCCAATGTCTAAATCAGTAGTGGTTTTAAATCTCGGATTTCGGACTCGTCTCGGCAAGGGGTGTTTCGTCTCGAATCGGAGATATCGGAGGAGATATCGGAGAAATGTGATCATATCGGATGTTTATTTCCTATACTCAATAAATATTTTTTTTTGTTACTAAATAAAATATTAAATGTCCTACATGTCATTTATCATATAAAATACTGTATAATATAACTAATGACATGAATCAATTACGGTAAATATTCACAGAATTTAACAATAATATAGAAGAGGATGTAATATAAGTATATAACTAAATTGAATTTGCATTAATTAGGAAATATATATTAGTTAACTTGACTTTGCATAAATAAAAACAATAGCGAGACGAAATTTGTCACATTATCTTAGCCTAAGGTCCTATATTGAAAGACATATATGCAAAAAGTAAAACAAATTTTTTATATATATTTACAATGACATTTGTGTCTATTTCGACTGATATTTTGCCAATTTCGGCAATATTTCGGCCGATATTTTGGCAATTTCAGCTGAAATCTACACATTTCGGTTCAAAACGATATAGAGTATAAAATATGTGATTTCGTATTGGCAAGCTAGCCAAAACGAAATTTCGGCTGTATCGGAGGATATTTAAAACAGTACTAGTTGGCCAAGATGAGGTTCTGCACATTATGTATTTAATAGTATGATCTTTGTGAAATGAATCACAATGTGTAAAACAGGTGTAGTAGACAGAAAAACTTATCCCGAATTCCAGATGCAGTAATAAACTGAAACCTGACTTTAGTTTGTGTTTATATATGACAGGAAAGTTGTTTCTCGCTTATACGAGCTTAACCGGCCAGTTAGAATTATAAGAACTATAGACCCTAGGTAGCATTGACACTGGGTAGAATTGTTTCTAAAGTATAGGAGGTGGGTCAAGGCAGTGTCAATTGTTGTAATAAGTGTATATGTACACAACAATTCATTTATATCTTGTTAATTCAAATAAGTTTTTTGATAATCTTCTTTTATATTAAAGAAGTAACTTCTGCAAGGATAAAAATTCATCCATATGTACTAAATGGAGGAAACTTCAAAATTGAAGTATATACACCTAATATTGTTCGCCAAGTTAACCTGTCCATGCAGAAAACCCATTCGCCTGACTGAACCTGTATCAGTGCAACCTGAATGACAGAGCATTGCCAGGATGTCAGTCTTTTGGTTTCCTAATAATGCGGGAGAAATATTCTCTATAATAGACATGTCTAACAAATGACATTGGAGTGATTGATATGGATTATGTGACTTATGTCTATACAGGGATGGACTTTGAACTTTCTGAAGCATCTCATATTACCTACACCACGTCTATATTCACGTATTTGTTCTGAAGTTCTGGGTAACTGAAGTCATTATGATTGATACAAATTTATTCATTGCAATGAACTGGAAGCCACTTAGATATTGATTTATGCAAAAGGAACATTTCTTTAATTTCTTACCTTTATTCAGTTTCTTTTTCTTTCCTCTTTATAAAAAAATTTAAATCCTGCCTAAGGTTGCTGGTATTTTAATCTGAATTTTTCGCATATGGTCACTTAGTATTTTGTGTATGTAGTTTTTTTTTTTTTTGGTGGAAACAACTTTTTTAGCATAATGTAATAGTCATTCTTTCCTAAGTATCATTATAATTTCTTATTGTTTTTTGTTGCCTCAGAGTGCTGGTACTTTGAGGAGGCATGTTTCAGCTCCATTTATTCCACAGCACAAGTTAAAAGGGAAAAAGGATCACACCCTGCAGCCTGTATCTTCAGCAACTTATAGCAGCTCAGTGGAGGTAACTAATCTCTCTTTCTCTAATAGCTTACAGTCAAACATTTATTATAAATCCGTGATGCCTTGTTAATCCCTTTGATTGTCAAGTTCGTTCTATTAAGAAAGGAGAAGTCATTCCATCCAATCCATTTTTTGTCACATTCTATAATACAAAGAGTTTTTTTCCATACTGAGTCCTTAAATTATGTCTACTTTCTTATTATACCTGAAATTCTTGTTCATGCTTGGGATCAAATATATTGTTAGCTAGGATTAGCTTGATAATGTTTAAAGTTTTAAAGGTTTAACATGGTTATCACCATTATATAATTAAGTTTTCAAGCCTTAATTCATTGCAACCTTTTTCTCATTAACTTATCTCTTCATCTCCTCCTCTAATAACCTTTTTGAAAACTCTTCATGTTCAACCATAACAAACCATGTTTTTATTAAGAGGTATGGCACAGGTAACATGAGAGGAAGATGAATGAAGGTAAATTTTTAGGAGGTGAGGTGGAGAAGGAGAGATTTGAGAGGGGAGAAGGAGAAAGACAGAAAAAAGGTAGTAGATGAATTAGGTTATTTTGAATAAAACGCAGCTGAAGAGGTTTTATCCAAATTGTGAATATTTTAATTGGAAATTGGAGTTATTAACAGCAGGATCGAGTCGTCCACAAAAATGTGAATATGGAATAACAGAAATTTCATTGATATGTGGAATTAGATTTGATTATTGAGGTTGATATGAAAATTTACCTACATCATAATGTTTAAAACAGCAACCTCAAATCTTAGTATCTTGCTATAATTTTTTTACCCTCTTAGTATGGATATTCAATCGGTTGATAATTTGTTGTACAACCAAGGGGAAGTTTGGGAAGAAGGGGATATGAAAGGGATTTGGAGGGTTAGAGAAGGAAGAAAAATTGGAGGGGAAAGAAGAAATGGGGATATTGGCCCTACTGCCATGAATCAGTCAAATGTTCATATTTCCATTATCAAGTCAAGAAACTAACATAATTTTTTGCCACCTTTAATAATTCTACTACCTTGACTTGTGGCAAAAATACTTATTATATATAATCTATGACAAAAATAGAAAGAAGATGCTACTATTTTCTGATTCGATAAATTTTCTACCGATATAGAAAGTAAAATAACCACTATATTCTAAAGTCTATTCTACTTATTACTGCTTTGATTGAATAATTTTTATAAAGTAGTGCTGCTAAACACTTCAAATTGGATTCCCCATCATAATTACAGCATTAGCAACTACAAAACCTTCGTAAAAAATATTTGTGGTACTAGATATGCATCCTTTTTCTCCATTCAACTCCATTTCAGTTAACTACTGAATGTAGTGGTCTCCAAACACTTGCCCTGAATTGAAGATACATCTTGTTCATTATGTGTGTAATCATTTCATTTCTGTCTTTCAATTTGCAACTTTCTTTTCAACATCCTCATTTGATTGATGCTCATTTATGCACATGTTAATTGTTGTGTCTGAGTCTCTTAACTGCTAGAATTGAATAATACCTTTTGTATTCAAGTTGTTGTACTCAAAATGTAATTCCAAGACACAAGAATGTGGAGCACATGTGAAAACTCAACATCATTAATTGCTTGTAGGCTCTCACTCTTACTCTCTTTGTGAATATGAAAACCTTAAATACAATTAGCATCACCCACAAGAATTTTTATCTGATAAAGCATATTGCTAGTCCTTTGAAAGTTAAAAAAGGTACTTTTGGAACAGAACAAATTTTTTGTGAGAGTTAATGGATTGACTCTGAATAATAATATCCCAAGAAAAGAGAAGTAGACAGAAAAGGGCTTTAATATGAATTGCAATTGTTTAATACTTTAAATTACTCAAACAGTGAATAGCGGTTGCTGCAACTGTTACTTTTACTAAATTGTATCCATGCATTTTGCAGGTTGCTGCTGTAGATCATGTCGCCAGTTATAGCAATTCCTTCAATCTTAAAGGAATGGTTGGGGAAGATGGATACAGCCTTAAAACATCAACAGAATTACTAAAGTTATTAAATCGGATTTGGAGTCTAGAAGAGCAGCAAGTGTCAAATGAATCCATAGTGAAAGCTTTGAAGGTGGAATTAAAGCAGGCACGGGCACGTGTTCAACAGCTGATGCATGAACACAAAGCATTCCGCCATGAAATGGATGATCTTATGAAACAAGTTGCAGAGGATAAACTAATTCGGAAGAGAAGGGAGCAAGATAAAATCAAGATGGCAGTACAGTCTATACAGGATGAACTTGAAGATGAAAGGAGGCTTAGAAAACGATCGGAAAGTCTGCATCGCAAACTAGGCAAAGAGTTATCTGAAGTAAAAGCAGCACTTTCCCGAGCTCACAAAGATTTAGACAGAGAGAAAGAAGCCAACGGTTTGCTGGAGGACCTCTGTGATGAATTTGCAAAAGGGGTAGGAGATTATGAACTGGAATCAAGAGATTGTGATCATAAAGCTGATTGCATGGTACTTCACATTTCAGAAGCATGGTTGGATGGAAGGTTACAAATGAAGGTTGCAGAAGCTCGAGGAGAAGTAGATGAAAGAAACAAAATACTAAACAGTTTAAGTCAGGAAATTATGAAGTTTCTTCAAACTAAACGTTCTAGTAGTGCTAGAAATGATATTTCACTGCACAAAAATGGTAGTTTACGCCGCCAATCACTTGAGTCGCTCCATTTTAATGGGGCAACCAGTGCACCTCAAGATGGTGAAGATGATGACTCCATAGCAAGCGACGTGCACTGCTTTGAGTTGAACCTGGGAGAAAATAGCTTAGAGAAGATAGATGAAGCAGGGTTGTCTACTGTAAGAAGGAAAAGTAAGACGGCATATTTTGACAGGACCAAGGGTCAGAGTTCATCCAACTCCCAAGTCTCATGCAATGGAAACAACATGCAATTCATGGATAGGATACATGTGATCCACTCACGCAAGGATGCTGATATTGAAGGTAAAGGAGCAGAAGAAGGTTGCCTGAACATGAGGATGGATGATGCACAATTGGACCTCCTCATTGATAACTCTGTGAAAAAGCAATTAGGGTTTTCCGAAGGTCGCCAAGATCATCATGATTACTGTAATGGAAAAGAGTTCCCCAATCAATTTTTACGGAGAGGTCAGACAGTTTCAAACACTAGAGAAAATGCTTCTGGAAGTTTCTACTCTTTATCAAGTCCAGTGCAGCAGTGGAGGAATCTTCTCCAATCACCCAATTCCGAGATATCTGAATGTTCGTCGAAATTGCCAAAAGGGGTAAAAGAAAATACTTTGAAGGCAAAATTACTGGAAGCTAGGTTAGAGGGACAGTATGCTCGTCTGAAAGCTTCAAAAACAAACTCCACCATGGAAGAACGAGAACAAAAGGGTTAAAGGGAAAGCGTTATGTGGAATCTAATTCCATTTTCCTTAGAAAACTTGGTGGTTGGAAACTCGCGATATCCAAAGATAGATATGGAGCTATGGAAGCGAGCCAACTTTACATATTTTGTACTTTTCCCTCTATAATTTTGGAAATCAACTTGAGGTTAGCATGAGCTTAATGTTTGCATATACCTTGAGTTCTAATTTCATCCTTGTTCTGTATAGTCCCCAACTTGTTATTTTTGCTGTGTCGATATCCTAATTGACTCTTCTTTAGTTAATTATTTGTTACAACTTCTTCTATCTACTGGTTGGCGTAATGTTACAAGTAGTTCCTTCATTATCTGATCGTTCACCGCCTAGCATACTGCTATTGCTTAATATTTTTCAATATAGTGCCCAACACCTAATCGTTGATCTGCACTTCACGGTATATAATGTGAAGGAGAAATTTTTTAAACACGCGTTCAATAAAAAGGTCGATGTAGTGCCAGAAGTTTAATTTCAAATAAGACTGTAAGAGTTGGCGCACATTGCGTACCAAACCGGTGGAGAGAGACTTTCAGGAACTTCTAACCTCATTTGCAGCCCAAGTCTCGAAGATGACATATCCCCATCTCGACAAATGGTAAAGAATACAGGATCCTTGCTTATGCGGAAGTGATACAAACTATACAAGTCTAGTATAGTAATATCTGAAAGTTGTTAGTTCGCAGATTTCTAGTGCGAATGCCTTGACCTACCTTTCATTTGAAAATTGGAAGTAATTTAAAAAAACCTACGCTTCATATATTCATCACATTTTTTCAGACTCGATGTAATCGGGAGTCATCACTGAAGAAAAACATAATTGCAATAACTTATGAGAATCAAGGGGTTGCAGGACAATATCATGATTTGAAAGACTTATATACAAATAAACTATATTTGAGGGACCTATATGCAAATAAACATTATTGCTTAGTGAGTGGGTTTGGATCCACCCAAATGATAGGCATCGCCAAGTGGATCTTCAAAAGCCCGACCCATTATCACAAAACCCCTCTCTCACTCTCATCACATCGCCATTGAAGATCAAGAGTAGGAGATGGCGGCATTTAGATGGGTTCTTCAGCTCCACCGCGACGTCCCCAAAGCCGCCAAGTTCTACTCAGAAGGCCTCGGATTGACCGTCGACGTCTGCACTCTCCGGTGGGCCGAGCTCAACTCCGGCCCTCTCAAACTCGCCCTCATGCACTCCCCAAGGTCCCTCAAATATCTCTCCTTTTTTTTCTTTCTTGATGTTGATTAAGATGAGAGGAAACCCATCTCGCATTCATCCATGTAACGAAATTGAGTTTAGCCCTTTTTTTCAAAATAATCCCTCATTTGTTTTCAAATGGCAAAATGGAGTCTTCTAGTGACAGATTGAGGCTTTATCATGTTGATTAGAAAAGTAAATTCAAGATTCTGGGGTTTTGATTTGGTGTGATTCGTAACCTGTTTTACATTTTGGGGAGTTGCGATCATTGTTGTAGAAAAGGGTAAAAAATGGGGGGATTAACAGGACTGGGGTATTACAAATGGTATGGCAGAGACTAGAGTAGAGTTTACTACTGATCATTGATCCCGACGAGTATTAATAGAATTGGAGGGGCTGACTTTAGGTGTAGTGTTCAGATTTTGGGGAAGGGGTTTCTTAAGCTGCACAGAATTGTAAATTTGAAAAGATAATTTGTCACAGGCATGTTTCTACTTTGAAGATTTGTCCTGTAGAAATTGATCAGCGTAGTTGGGTTGGGTCTGTAAATCCGATCTAGGTGTAGGGCGTGGCAATTGCTATTAGTTAATTATACTTTGAATTAGTTTGATGGTGTAAGGTTTGGCTGGAGCTTGGGATGATAATGTACAGGGGATGAAATGAGTGAATCATAGGAGTGATTTTGGATACTGCTCGAAGCCTTCAACCAAGTTTTGGGTTTTGGAGATATTCCAAAATAGTCTTACAAAACGAACATAATCTAGTTCTTTTCATGAAACTTATTGATAGTAGGGTTTATTTCCTTTGTTTTGTAAAGAATTATCGTTTTTGAAGTCTAAGAAAAAGTATATTGACGTAAGGCCAAGACTGTTAATAGTTGCTGCACTGCACATCTGGAAAAAATATGTCTAATGTTTTCCATCATCATTTTAAAGTAATTTAAAGACAGACGGGCTAAGAAGCCTCAAGATAGAATGTCAATGCTCAATTGCATATTCATAGATAGTAAATGTGGAAGAAACTGACTGCGGAAAAGGTCATCATAACATGAGTATGAGAGAAGGCATCGACTTTCAAGTTATGCCTATGCATGCCATTGAACAAGCAACAATACTGGGAGTTGCTTCTTTAAAATGTTATCATGATCGCAACACTCTGAAACCCTTGCACGCCAATTTTTTGTTGTATTGAAAACATCATAAATGATGCATTTAAACTTCTATTGACTTTTTGGTCGTCTATTTTTGCTTTGGTGAAGTATTAGGCAAGAAACGATCTCATATTGTTTAGGCATTCTAAATAGTTTAGCTAAATGGAGTTGATTTGCATATTGAATTCTCCATTAACTTTAATTCGATATTCAATGGGACTGAGTTTGTCAGTAGTTGGATTACTAACTTTGCATCATATCTACAAGTAATTTATTCATCAGTTTTTTAGTCACTGGATCTTCTTTGAGGTTTGTGAAAGGTGTGTTACATTATCAAGTGCACATAATGCACCAGTGAATGATGTCTACAAATTTCAAACCACATCCAATGGCTAAAAAGGTGTGATATCGCCTTTAAAGTTTTGATGTACAGTTGCTAGTCACATGAACACACATACCCACCCACCTATCTAGTGTACTTCTAGAGCAAGTAACACTCACACATAGCTAGCTTCCTGAGCATAACTAGCTGGTTGTGCTCACCATACATACCATACTTCATATGCATAGCTAGCTTAATTGTGCTGACGCACACATGTACATAGTAAGTAATTGAATTATACGTTCACGACACCCTTCTCCATGATCTACATGTCATAAAAGGTGTACACAGGAAATTCATGTGTTTTGAGGATGTTCCAATTATGCATGAAGTGGTTGCAAAATGAATGGTTTTGTAAGTAAAAATGTCTCTTGGTCCTTGAGCTGCATTATTCCAGTGGCCATTTCAAACATATGCAAATGAAAAGTGAAGTGTTTTGGATTTTTTAAACTTGTAAATCTTGAAGTTATTATGTTCAATTCATAGAGAAACTGCTGACTAGATGCATGGGTACAAAAATCCTGAAAAGTGTACATGATTTTTTATCATAGAATTTTTGTGACTAGTAGATCAGTGTGAATATAGTAAATCATCCAGTTGATCTTCATATAGTTTATCATGACAAGTAGATCAAAGAGAACAGGGTGGGACATCCACATTTGTTGGCCGGACATGTAGTGTTGTAGGTGGACAAGACCAACCTATGTGTTCGCATATTGTACGGCCGAAATCTAGACAAAACTGTGAAATATGGATTTCACAAAAAAGACAAAAAAATGTGGACCTCATATAAGTTGGTCAAAAAAGTGAAATACAGAATTTTGCAAAAACACTTGAAAAGTGTGGACTATCCCACATTATATGGCTAAAATAGTGAAAAAGAGAATTTTGGGAAAACAGCCGAAACTATGGACTATGGCCACAAAATCTGGCCAAAATAGTGAAAAACTGAATTTGATTAGCACGGCCCAAAACCATGGACTATAGTCCACAAAATATGGCTAAAATAATGAAATACGAAATTTCACGAAAACTGCCAAAAACTGTGGATTATGATCTAGAAAAAATCTTGCAAAAACAGTGAAGTAAGAAACTCCGTAAAAACGGTCAAACATTGTGGAATATAGCTTTCAAAACTTGGCTAAAACAGTGAAACACCAAATTTGATGAAAACGGCCGAAAACCGTGCACAGTATGCCACAAAATTTGATCGAAACAGTACGGAATTTCACGAAAGCGACTGACACTGTGGACTATAGCCCCCAGGAAATCTCACAAAATTAGTGAAATATGGAAATTGGCAAAAATCACCGAAAACTGTAGACTATAGCCCACAAACTTAGCAAAACAGCGAAATACAAAATTTCACAAAAATGGCTAAAATAGTAAAATACCGATTTTTGCGAAAATGACAAAATTTTGAGCCCAGATACAGATATGAGGTGAGGATACGACACGACACGAGTACAAGGATACGTAATTTTACCAAATAGTAGGATAAGGGTGTGTTGGTGGGTACGTTAAATATAATATATTTTATATTACATATAAATAAATGTTTATTTGTTTTGTTAAATATGCAAATATTTGTCCATTTTATAGAACTATAAGAAAACGTTATAATTATAAGCATTTTAGGAGGAAAAAATGATAATCTATCTATAAAACACCGGGTCGACTTGTTTTCCGTTTGAGCATAGCTTAAAACATCAAGTTTTTAAAATTAGACTAGAGCCTCAAACATTCATCTAAACATAATTGTGTCAAAAAGTAGCAAACATGTATTAAAAAATTGGATACTCCTTGGGTCAAGGTTTTAAATCTCGGATTTTGTACTCTTCTCAATAAGGGGTGTTTTGTCTCGGATCGGAGATATTGGACGAGATCTCGTGGAAATGTGAACATCTCGGATTCTTATTTCGGACACTCAATAAAATATTTTTTTTTGTTACTAAACAAAATATCATTTATCTTATAAAATATTGTATATTGTAACTAATGACATGAATCAATCACGAAAAATATTCGCAAAATTTAATAACAATATAAAAAAGAATTTAATATAAGTATATAACTAAATTGAATTTGCATTGATTAGAAGAAAAAATAGTTAATATAAACTTACTTGACTTTGCATACACACAAACAATAGAGAGAAAATCCTCACATTATCTTAGCGGAAAGTCCTATATTGAAAAACTTATATCCTAAAAGTAAAACAAAAAAAATGTCATATATTCACAATAATATTAGTGTCTATTACAGCCGAAATTTCGGTAATTTCGGCAATATTTCGGCCGATATTTTGGCAATTTCGTTATGGAGTATAAAATCTGTGATTTCGTATCGGTAAGCTAGTCAAAACAAAATTTTGGACGAAATTCGGCCGTATCTGCCGAATTTAAAATAGTGCCTTGGGTACGAACCCGGGAGTAACTAGGAAGTATCGGCACCCGATATGCACCCAATGCAGATACGTTGTCCGTTTGGAAGTACCCATGCTTCCTAGTTGTGAGCTCACAAAAATATGGGCAAAACAGTGAAATACAAAAATTTCGCAAAAACAACTGAAAACTGTTGATTTGTCACAAAATCAGGCCAAAACAGTGAAATACGAACTTTCATGAAAACAACCGAAAAATGTGGACTATAGCTAAAAAATATGGTCAAAATAGTGAAATACAGAATTACACAAAATCATCGTAAATTAGTGATTTTTAACTCAAAATTTGGCAAAAACAGTAAAAATATGAAATTTCATGAAAACAATCGAAAACTGTGGACTCTTACAAAACATGGTCAAAGCAGTCAAATATGGAATTGAATGAAAACGGACAAAAACTGTGCAATATATAGCCCATAAAACTCGATAAATACAGTGAAATACATAATTTCGGGAAAACGTCCAAAACCTGTCTAGTCTAGCCAAAAAAAATATTGCAAAAACAGCGAAGTACATAATTTTGCAAAAACGGCCGTAAACTGTTATCCATATAACTTGCACAACTTGACCAAAATAGTGAAACACAAAATTTCACGAAAATGGTCAAAAATTGTGGACCGCCCCCACAAAACTTGACCAAAATAGTGGAATATGAAATTTTGCGAAAGCGGACTGTGGACTATAGCCCAAGTGAAATACGAAATATTGCGAAAGCGCTCGAAACTGTGAACTATAGCCCAAGTAGCCAAAATAGTGGAACACAAAATTTTGCAAAAACAAACGAAAATTGTAGACTATAAACTCACAAAACTTGGCCACAACAGTGAATACAAAATTTCACGTATATGGCCAAAAATCAGTGAAATACGGAATATCTCGGAAATGGCAAAAAATTGTTGACTATAGACCAGAAAAAATCTTGCAAAAGTAGTGAAGTACAGAATTTCACATAAATGTCTAAATTGGGGATTATATAGCCTACGAAAACTTGTCACAAACTGTGAAACACAAAATATCATGAAAACGACTGAAAACTGTCGACTATAGCCCACAAAACTCGACCAACAAAATTTCACAAAAGTGGCCGAAACTTTGGATCATAGCCCACAAAACGTGACCAAAACAGTGTAATACGAAGTTCCGCTAAAGTGGCCAAATCTGTGGACTGTAGCCCAGGTAATCTTGCAAAAACAGTGAAATACATAATTTTACAAAACCGACCAAAAATTGTGGACTAGCTTGTAAAATTTAAGCAAAACAGTGAAATATAGAATTTCACAGAAATTGCAAAAAAAAAGTGAAATACGAAATTTCGCAAAAATGACTGAAAACTGTGTACTTACTCACAAAATATATGGCCAAAAGAGTAAAATACGGAATTTCACAAAAATGAACGAAAACTGTCGACTTTTAGCTCACAAAATCTGGCCAAAACGGTGTAATACGAAATTATTCGAAAATTACCGACTATATAACTCTCAAACTTGCCAAAACAATGATATATGATTTGAGTTAAAACAGTAAAAACTTAGTAATATAGCCCAAAAAATATGGCCAAAATATTGATAATACGAAATTTTGCGAAATCTGTAAAAAAACTATGGACTATAACCCAGGAAAAATCTTGGAAAACAAGGAAGTGTGGAATATCACGAGAACGGCCGAAAACTATGAACCATAGCTTGCAAAATTTCGGCTAAACAGTGAAACATAGAATTTCATGAAAATGAGCGAAAATTGTAGACCCACAAAACTTGACCAAAACAATGAAATACAAAATTTCGCGAAATTCTCCGAAACTGTGGACTAGTTTACTTGATGTTTTTATAGAGCACTCCTGAGCAGATTGTGCGGTCTGATAGACTTTCCCCCGCACCGGATGTCGCAAGGGTTTATTTTTAGACGGGGTTCAACGCTTCTAGTGACCACTGATTAAGCAATTGTTAATTACATTTCGGAATTTCACCCAGAACACCTTCGATTGTGACGAACCGATCAAGGAAAAAATCATTACATTGTAATATTTTGATTCAACAAAAAGAGAGAATAAATAAACTTATGCCTTAACTATCCTTATATGGGGGGTCTTGGCGAGCTTACTTGGGACAACCTGCATATGAGGGTTGGGATAAGGTATATATAGATCGCGAGCACGCACAACAATGACCCACCTTTAAACTTTGCACGCTCGGGCTCTTATACGCATACAAATATAGTTGCCCTTGTTGTATCTGACCTCTAAGGCGACCACTGTTGTATTTATTAAGGTGTTCACATTTTTAGCTCGTGCATGCCAGGAGCTTTATATTGGTTATTTGGGGGTTGATGACCACTCCCGAGAATGGTCTTCAAAGTAGAAGGCCCTCAAGATGCAGAATGTGACCATAGAGTGGTAGTGGTGAGGTTCAGTGATCTTACTGGAACCTCTATAGTGATAGGGTTTGGGCCTTTTGGCTTTGGACTTGAAGGTGGTCGGTGGGACATATACCCTCTATGGTGGAATGTTTGATATTGGTTCCCATGATATTGGGGAAGATATGGTCGGTATGGAGGGAGACCAGTTTCTATGTATGAGTGGTAGGTTTGGAGTTGTTTGGCTTTGGACTGCGGGTGCGATCGGTCTTGGCGATTGAGCCCTTTTTGGTGGAAAGGTTCTGAATGTGACTGTGAGGGGTTCACCCATTAGAAGAAAAACCCATTAGAAATATGTTGGTTGGAAGACCGTTATATGTTTGATAGTCTGAATGATTGTAAGGGAATTATCCATGTCTTATGATTGTGTGGGAATCAACCATGTTTGTTATGCGATTGTCAGGGAATCACCCATGTTATATATGACTGTAAGTGAATCACCCTTGTTATATGATTGTAAGGGAATCACCCATATGTTCAGCATTACGATGACCAGTGGTCGGAACTGATAGTACTGAGACCAGTTGATTGTTTGGGCTCACAAATTTAGCATTATGACGCCAAGGCCGGAGCCAATGACATCGAAGCCGGTTGATTGTTAGGGGTATCACCCACAATTTTAATATTACGACAGCTAGCCGCTGAAGCTGAAGCCAGTGGCTGTCAGGACCAGGTTAACTGTTGAATGGGGTGTCACTCACTAGGTGGACATTATGAGGGGAATCGCCCACTAGAAACTGTAACGACCTGAGGATCGTCAAGGTGGCGGTTGGATACCACTGTGTCGTCGACGCGTGCTCAAGAAAACCTGAAGCTGTGTGGCCATGACCCCACCAGCCGGAACTCCTCTTGGGACGTTCAGGATCTTAGTCCCGCCCCGAAGAGATGCCTACATATGTGGGGGGCCTTACGGTTGAGGGTTTATTCCTTAACATAGAGCTGTCAATCGTTGGGAAGGGCTTGAGATTGCTTGTGTCCGAGTTTCGCTAAGCTTGTGTATATATGTTCCTTCATGTTTTTGGTGCCGATCAGGGGCTATTAATAGCAAGAAAGGGCTTGGAGACCACACTTTGGCCTGGGACACGGTGCTGCCACGTTTGCCTAAATACGTGGACCGTTGGGGGGTTGTTTCATGGCTGGTTGTTGCGAAGTGAAATGGGTGGTCGACTGCTTGACAAGACAGCGAGTAGTGTTTGATCGCTTTGTTCTGACGACCTCTTGGAGTTAATTACATTAGCGAGAATAGAGGATTGTAGCTCGTTGTTTGAACCAAAATCTGTTCGGGTGCAAAATATTCTGTTGATGCCACCAAGTGTGGAGAATATTATTCTGAGATGCCCGTGGTAAGCACGGGGTAGGGGGTCTCCGGGTGCTGCACGTGTTGAGCTGGCGAAGACTAGTCGTAGGAGACCGTTGTAGCGATCGCTGATCGGGGGAGTTGCAGTTGGATTTTTAGGGATCTTTTTTATGATTCAACACCCAGGTAATCTTGCCAAAATAGTGAGATGGAATTTCGGGAAAATGATCGAAAACTCTTACAAAACTTGGCCAAAACAGTGAAATACAGAATTTCACAAAAATGGCCAAAAATAGTAAAATACGGAATTTCATGAAAATGACTGAAAATTGTGGACTATAGCTCCAAAAAAAATATGGCAAAAACAGTTAAATACAGAAATTCTCAAAGAAGTCCAAAAAACTATTTGACTTCTCACAATATTTGACTAAAACAGTGAACTACAGATTTTCACGAAAACAACTAAAAACTGTGGACTATAGCTCAAAAAACTTAGCCAAAATAGTGTACTACATAATTGTATGAAGACAACCGAAAACTGTGAAATATAACCCACAAAACTTGGCCAAAGTAGTTAAATACAAAATTTTGCGTAGCAAAAAACTGTCGCATATAGCCTAAAAGAATTCTTGCAGAATAGTGAAGTTATTTCGCAAAAAAACGGCCGAAAACTATGGACTACAATAGCCTAAGCAGTTAAAATCCGATTAATTGCCCGATTAATCTATAATTAATCGCTAATCGGAGGTTAGATGATTATTTTTTTTATAGTATTTTTTAATATTTCAATAGTTAGCGATTTAATCAGGTATAATCGACCGATTATTGGTTAATCGGCCGATTTTAAGTGGCCGATTAACCGATTGAATTCCCGCCTTTGATTTTTATTCTCATTTGCATTATTTCGGCACAAAACTCAAAACTCAAATTCAAAATCCAAACCCCTTCTGGTCCTCGCACAAATCCAAACCCAATATGTCGTCGTTCTCTTCTTCTTCCTTGCGCAAACCCAAACCTAAATCCAAACCGATTCTCTTCTTCCTCGAGCAAACCCAAACCTGACATGTCATCACTCCTGCGCTGTCGCAAACTTGACCTGGCCTGCATCTGCTGCACCTCCTTATACTGCTCGTACTGTTCCTCTCCGATTGTTTTTGTTTGCTGGAACTAACCAACAAACTCGACCCGACCCGACCCACATCCAGAATCCAAACTCAGCTAAAACTAATTACTCTTTTATTTTTCTCTATTACAATTATATGTTCCTATTTGATAATCACATAATAGTTTAATGTTAGGTTTAGGGTTGCTACATAATGAGGATAGATCATTTTTTAAATTATATATATACTAGATTTGCTCGTAGCCACGTGCCTACAGCACGTCTTCAGAACGATACAACATATGAAAAACCTTGTAAGCAGTAAATCAATAATTATGTAGCTGAAGTTTGAATAGTATGACAATAATTAGTTGTAAATAAAAGTCCATGTTTTCATTAGTATATGGTGAAAAATAATTATAAATTGGGGTATAAAGGTCCATGTTTCCATATATATATATATATAGGGAAAGCTTCGGTTGAGCACTACTCTAGTGCTCACCGCGTGAACACTAGGCCTTCGGGCGTTCATATCGAAAATCCGAACCGTTCACACTGATCTACACATCTAAATTAGTCTAAATATGTAAAATCAAATCATTTGAAATTCATTTGCCCATTCATTGAAGTGTTACAAAATTGTATGGCTGAAAATCATTGTTTTTATATTCACATGATGGATGGGCAAATGAATTTCAAATGATTTGATTTTACATATTTAGACTAATTTAGATGTGTAGATCAATGTGAACGGTTCGGATTTTCGATATGAACGCCCGAAGGCCTAGTGTTCAAGCGGTGAGCACTAGAGTAGTGCTCAACCGAAGTTTTCCCTATATATATATATAGAGAGAGAGAGAGAGATAATTAAATAAATAAATGAGTTGTTTTTGGGGGAATTTGAATTTGAGTTTGGGGGGGGGGGGGGAATATGTTTTGTGAGGTTAGATCTGAGCCTTTGATTTTGGGGAGATTGAAGGAGAGCCACTTGATAGCTTTCTTTGTGTTTTATTATATAGATATACACACGATTTTTCCAATTTAATCCCGAATTTTTTCCGATTAATCACTAATTACTGCTAGACAGATTAGTTCTAAAAATCGGTTTTAACTGCGTAGACAATAGCTTTTAAAACTTGACCAAAACAATGGAACACATAATTTCATGAAAACGGCCGAAAACTGTGGATTATATAGCCCACAAAACTTGACAAAAATAGTGAAATATGCGATTTCGCAAAAGCAGCCAAACTGTGGACCATGACACATTGAAATATGAAATTTCGCTCATGCGGCCAAAATTATGGACTATAGCCCAGGTAATTTCCGCAAAAACAATGAAATACAAAATTTTGCGAAAACGACTGGAAACTTTGGACCAGATAGCTCACAAAACTTGGCAAAAACAATGATATACAAAATTTTACAGAAATAATACGAAATTTCTTGAAAATGACTGAAAATTTAACAATAAAGCTCATAAAAAATGTCCCAAATAGTGAAATAAATAATTTCAAAAAAATGGCTGAAAATCTTTGACTGCTTACAAGATCTAGTCAAAACAGTGAAATATAGAATTTCATGAAAACAATCGGAAACAATGGACTGTAGCTCACAAAATTTGGCCGAAACAGTGAAATACAGAATTGAATGAAAACAGCCAAAAACTATGGAATTTAGCCATACAAAATTTGGCTAAATCTGTGAAATACAGAATTTCTTGGAAACGGCAAAAAACTGGAGAGTATAGCTCAAAAAAATCTTGCAAAACTAGTGAAGTACAGAATTTACCGAAAATGGCCGCAAATTGTAGACTATAGCCCACAAAACCTGACCAAAATGTGAAATGCGGAATTTCGCGAAAGCGGCCGAAACTGGGGATCCACAGATCTTGTCCAAAATAGTGAAATATCAAATTTTGTAAAATCGGTCAAAACTGTGGACTATAGCCCAGGTATTGCCAAAACAGTGAAATACGGAATTTCGTGAAAACGACCGAAAATTGTGGACTATAGCTTACAAAACTTGTCCAAAATAGCGAAACACAGAATTTCACAAAAATGACCAAAAGCAGTGAAATACGGAATTTCGTGAAAATGGTTTGAAATTGTGACCTATATAGCTCCCAAAAACTATTGCCAAAACACTAAATTACTAAATTTTGCAAGAACGTCCAAAAAATGTGACATTAGCTTATAAAATTTGATCAAAACGGTTACATACAAAATGTCATGAAAACAACCAAAAATGTGGATTATAGCTCCCAAAACTTGGTCAAAATAGTGAAATACAGATTTGAACAAAACGGCTGAAATCTGTAGCCCACAAAATATAGCCAAAACATTCAAATACGAAATTTCGCGAAAATGGCCAAAATTTGTGGACTATAGTTCACAAAACTTGCGCAAAATAGTGAAATATAGAATTTCACAAAATGACAAAAAACAGTGAAATACAGAATTTTGTGAAAATGGCTCATAACTGTGAACTATAGAGCTCAAAAAATATGGTCAAAATAGTGAAATATGGAATTTTGCAAGAATGGCCGAAAACTGTTGACTTATACTCACAAAATATGGCTAAAGTAGTAAAATACGAAATTTTATTAAAACCATTGAAGATTGTGGACTTTGCTCACAAAACTTGGCCAAAACTGTGGAATACGGAATTGAATCAAAACGACAGAAAACTATGGAATATAGCCCACAAAATATGGTCTAGAGAAATTTACAAAAATAGTGAAGTACCTAATTTTGCAAAACAGTCGAAACCTGTAGAGTATAGCTTGCAGAACTTGGCCAAAACAGTGAAATACAGAATTTCGCGAAAGCCACCGAAATGGTGGACTGGCCCATCAAATTTGACCAAAACATTGAAATACGAATTTTTGCGAAAGCGGCTTCCTGAAAACACCGAAATATGGAATTTCGCGAAAATGACCCAAAACCGTGTACTAAAACGCACAAAACTTGGCCAAAATAGTTAAATACAATATTTTTAAAAAATGCCCAAAATGGTGATATACAAATTTCGTGGAAATGATTGTAAACTGTGAATTGCTCACAAAAAATGGTCGAAGTAGTGAAATATAGAATTTTGTAAGAACATCCGAAATATGTTTTGACTTCAGCTCACAAAATATTGCCAAAATAGTGAAAAATGAAAAGTCATGAAAACGACCGAAAAATGTGGATTGTTGGTCACAAAACTTGGCAAAAACATTGAAACACGACATTGAATGAAAACTGTTGAAAACTATGGAATATAGCCCTGCAAAACTTGGCCAAAACATGACCGAAAATTGTTGATTGTATCCCATAAAATTTGGCTAACACCGTGGAATATGGAATTTCGCGGAACGGCCAAAAACTGTAGAAGCCCATAAAACTTGGCCTAAACAGTGAAATATGGAATTTCATGAAAAAAAGGAAAATGTGGATCATAGCCCAAAAAATCTTGGCCAAAACAGTAAAATACAAAACTTAGCAAAAACGGCCGAAAACTGTGGACTCTCACAAAACTTGGCCAAAACAGTAAAATACAGAATTTTGCGAAAACAGCTGAAAACTGTGGACTAGCTCACAAAACTTAGCCAAAGTAGTGAAATACGGAGTATTTAGGATCTGTCCTGGTTATGAATGCATCATCACTGAATGTTCATTCAATGGAAAATTTGTGCCGTTTTAAGATCTGCTTCCTTTGTTAAATAAGGAACTAATATCTCTTTCTGAATTGACAGTCACTTTTATTAGTTCTCTTCCTGATCGGTCTATTGCAACACATTAAGGTCGGATGCAGCTGTGAGTGACTAGGATGTTGAATACACTATATATTACTTGATTGATTTGCTCATGTTCTTCACATGTTTTCTTTTCATTATTATGAAACGTATTACGTTTATGATGTTCAGTTTCACTACCTACTGTTTGAGCTTTAGAAATACAAAATTACTCGGTGATAAAAGTAGGTTATTAGTTATAAAATAGATGAGTAATAAAAGAAGAGGAAGGTGCAAACCAAACATACCCCTCCTCCCACTATATATTAGTATAGAAGTTTTATTGTGATGTTTAAAAAAAAGAATTTATATAAAGGGTTAATTGCGTAAAACACCCCTGATTTATACGGTTAACGCAAACACCCCCCCCCCCCCCCCTCCCCCCCCCCCTTCCCAACCATTAATTGCAGTCAACTTTTTGAAAAAACCCTAATTTTAGTTGTGAAATACCCTATAGATACCATAAATAAATCCAATCTCCTCTAATCTCACCCTTCGGCCTCCAACCCGACCTCCATCTCCACATCCACTCTCATCACCTGACCGTTGTCGGCCTCCATCCCACCATCTTCACCTCCTTCATCATCATCTTCCTCTCATCTTCACCTACTTCATCTTCTCCAACTGCAAAAAAACTATTCAACTCCATTCAACAAATTCATCAAACAAAGCATGAAACAAAAAAAAATTAAAAATCTAACTCGAACTGGAATTAAAAACAAATTTGAAAGATATGAATTAAAAAACTATAAAAAATAAATCAAAGTTGAAATTTAGGGTGACGGGTTGAGAGCGGGAACGGTGGCGGTGGGGTGGAGGTGGGGCTAGGAGCATGAACAATGACTGATTTTGGGGAGGTGGCGGGAGTGGGGGCGGCGTTGGTGGGGCTGAGAGCGAGAACGGGAACGGTGATTGGTTTTGTGGAGGTGGCAAGAGCGGGAGCGGGAATGGTGGCGGCAGATGCAACTCCGGCGAGGGGGATGATGGTGATTGATTTTGGGGAATGAGAAATTTAGGGTTAGGGTTTTGATGTTCGGGGGCGGAGATGAAGAGAGAGACAGAAACGAGTGAGAATAATCTGAAGAAAGAGAAATTGAGTATATTTATATGAGGGTATTTAAGGTATTTCACAACTAAAATTAGGTTTTTTTAGAAAGTTGATTGATATTGATTGTTTGGGTGTTATTTGCGTTGACCGATAGATCGGGGGGTTAATTGCGTTTACCGGTATAGATTAGGGGTCTTCTTCGCAATTTACCCATATATAGAAGAACATTCGACAATATTAGTTGACCAAACATATTCAAACAAGTTTGGAACTGACTTTGGTGTCACAGTGAACTTGCCATGCAGAAGGGTTATTCTTCAATGCTATCCTTTACAGTGACCGATATAAACAGCACAGTTGCAAAATTAATGGCATTAGGAGCAGAACTGGATGGTCCAATTAAGTATGAAGTCCATGGGAAGGTAATATTTTAGTTTCTTTTTGTTACTGAGGAAGAGGGGGTGAATTAGTTTTAATTGTGTTTACTAATTATACAGGTTGCATCATTGCGTTGTATTGATGGGCACGTGTTGGGTCTCTATCAACCTGCATGAACAAAATCAGCTTATCGAGTTGAAATCCATGATGAAATCAGAAAAATGGCCTCTGGAGCAAGTATTTCTTTTGGCTCCTGCACTGTAGAATATTAAAAGGAGCCAACAGAACATCTCATTTTTTACAATTCTCCTTGGAATATCGATTTTTTGCTTACCTTGTTAAAGAGCACAGTGCATTGAGATTGCAGACAAGAAGTGTACATGATACTTGAATGTTCAAGGTATAGACATCAAGCAAAATAAAGAAACGAGGGTGTCTTCAATCTTGCTGACTTCAAGAAGAGCAAATCCGTCTTCTCTGTACTGATAGAGGTCTCAATTTGTTCCTTAATGGAATTTTATCTGATTCTACATTTTCATGAAACTATGTTTCAGGCAGTACTAAAAATTTATTGAATTCTTATATTTGTTGTTCTTTTGTATCGCATATTGTTGGAAGTACATATGACATCTTTCCAACTTCACCCTTGCATTCAAGATCTTCTTATCTCTCAACTATTACTGGTTTTGCCTGTAACTTGAAGGATTGAATACATATCAGCATTATCTGTTGTGCGGAATACAAATCAAACCAACAATCAAACCAACGCGGAAACAAAGAGAGAACCAGCGAGAGAAAAACAGAAAAGCAAGCAACACAAGAACACAAGATTTACGTGGTTCGGCAAAACGATGCCTACATCCACAAGGGGCGGTTGAGGTTTCTTTACTATGATCTCCAATGGGCAAACAAAGTCTTTACAAGAGATGACGGCTGCAAAATCCGAATAAGGTGTTACAATTTACAAAACCCTAACGGGTGTATTTATAGGGAAACTATTGGGCCTTTTCGAATTGGGCCGAATCTGGATCCAAAACCCGCCGACAGTCGGCTGGTCTTCATACCAGTCGACTGATTCCTTCGGGACAGTCGACTGATCAGTCGACTGCTGCTGCTGTATCTTTAGTCTTTGAAAACTCCTCTCTGGACAGTCGACTGCTCCTCTATCCAGTCGACTGAAGCTCTGAAACTTTCGAACACTGCAGATACCAAATACCAGAATCGAGCCATTATCCTACAATCTCCACCTTGGCGAGATCTTCCAAGTCAAGTATCCAACAATCTCCACCTTGGTGAAATCTTCCAAGTAGCCCAAGCAATCTCCACAAATACTTCAAAACAACTGCTCATCACCAAATGTAACAAAAACAAACTCCACCTTAGTATGATATCACATACTAACCAAACCAATAGCAAAGCACTATCCCAATCGCCCATGCCAAATTATCAAACATGCAAAATATTAGCCAGGTTCATGCAATGCTTGAACTTGGCTGCCCCAACAACTTTGGTCAACATATCAGCAGGATTATCAGCTGTTCCAATCTTCACCAAATGAATATCACCATCCTTTATCAAATCACGCACAAAGTGATAACGAACATCAATATGTTTGGTCCTCGAATGATGAACTTGGTTCTTCGCTAAATGAATAGCACTCTGACTGTCACAGTGTACCTCCACCTTCTCCCGATGAATCCCCAAGCTCTTCAAAAGTCCATGTATCCAAATGGCTTCCTTCATGGCTTCAGCAACCGCCATGTATTCAGCCTCAGTAGTAGACAACGCTACAGTGGACTGCAAATTTGACCTCCAACTTATAGGTGCTCTAGCCATAGTAAACAAATAGCCTGTAGTAGACCGCCTCTTATCTAGATCAGCTGCATAGTCAGAATCAACATATCCAACCAATAACCTGCTAATATTGTCATCCCTTTCAAATTTCAAACCCACATCTGTGGTGCCACTTATGTACCTCAAAATCCATTTAGCTGCTTGCCAATGCTCTTTGCCTGGATCATGTATATATCGACTAACCATACTCACCGCCTGAGAGATGTCTGGTCGAGTACAAACCATGGCATACATCAAACTGCCAACCACACTAGTGTAAGGTATATTCGCCATATACTGTCTCTCTTCATCTGTACTTGGTGAAGAGTCGACTGTCCCGAGCTCCCACTCTTCTGCTGTTCTAGACCACCAGTCGACTGCTCCTGTACATCAGTCGACTGTCCCGAGATTCTGCTACTCACCTGTTGGAGAACTGTCCCACTCTTCTGCTGCTCACCAGTCGACTGTCCCATACCGCCAGTCGACTGTCCCGAGCTAATCATGCTGGTCTCATCAAAAGTCACATCTCTGCTGATTACTAACTTCTTCTGTTCTGGACACCACAACCTGTAACCTTTGACACCAGTACTAAAACCAACAAATATAGCCTTTTTGGCTCTTGCATCAAGTTTAGTTTCAGTTACATGAAAATAAGCAGGACAACCAAATATATGCAAAAAACTATAATCAGATGCAGGTTTACCACTCCATACCTCAATAGGCGTCTTGCCTTCAAGTGCTGCTGATGGTAAACGGTTGACAATGTGGCTTGCATATATAACAGCTTCTGCCCAAAATGTCTTCTTCAATCCAGACTGTGCTAACATACATCTCACCTTCTCAAGTAAGGTTCTGTTCATCCTTTCTGCAACCCCATTTTGCTGTGGAGTCTTCCTAACTGTGAAGTGCCTCTGGATCCCTTCATCTTCACACAACTTCAGAAACGGATCGTTCTTGTATTCCCCTCCATTATCTGACCTCAGAACCTTAATCTTCCTACCAGTCTGATTTTCAACTTTCTTCTTCCAACTTGTGAACAATGTCAAAACTTCATCTTTGTGCTTCATGGTATATACCCAAACTCGTCTGGAGTAATCATCAACAAAAGTAACAAACCAGTGTCTTCCACTCATAGAAGGTGTCTGAGTAGGGCCCCAAACATCTGTGTGCACATAATCGAGGATACCCTTTGTCTGATGTACAGCTGTACCAAATTTCACCATAGTTTGCTTACCCAAAACACAATGTTCACAAAATTCCAACTTGCACCCTTTAGCATCTTTAAGCAACCCTTGCTTCACAAGCCCCTGCAAGGCCTTTTCTCCTGCATGCCCGAGTCGCATATGCCACAACCTGGTAGAGTCGGGAACAACCTGTTTAGGCTTCTCAGTTACACTGGCAGCCTGACCCAAATATGTTTTTCCCTGCAAGAAAAACAAGTTCCTCTTTCTTTGCCCTTTCATCACCACGAGTGATCCGCTAGTCACCTTCAGAATGCCACCTTCACTAGCAAATTTCAATCCACTGGCCTCCAAAGCACCTAGTGAAATCAGATTCTTTTTCAAATCTGGAACATACCATACATCTGAAAGCTCCCTAATAAGACCATCGTGCATTAGCAATTCAATCTTCCCGATTCCTACCTTCTTACAAGGTGCATCATTTCCCATCAAAACTACACCACCATCCATATACTCCAAAGAAGTAAACCACTCCTTTTTCCAAGACATATGATAGGAGGCTGCTGTATCAAGAAACCATACTTCTTGATAAAGTGAGGGACTAGAAGCAAGTGCAAAGGAAAGATCCTCGCCACTTTCTAAATTATCAACAGTCACATTTGCAGTCGAATTTCCCTTATTTCGTAGCTTTGGACCATCCTTTTTCCAATGTCCCCTTTCATGACAGAAAGCACATTCATCTTTGGCCGGTATTTTCCTGTCCTTCGAAACTCCTCTCGATTTGGAACGAGATTTGTTTCCCTTTTTCCCAGATTTGGACTCAGATCTGGTCTCAGTCCTGACCCTTACAATTAAAGCTTCAGAAGTTTCTCTATCAACCATTTTATCCCTTCTCCTAGTTTCATTATTCAACAGAGCATTTGCAACATCTTCATATTTCACAGTATCTTTTCCATATAATAAAGTAGTTGCTAAATGATCATAACTTTCAGGTAATGAATTCAACAGAATTAGGGCTTTATCTTCATCCTTAATTTGCTCATCCAAATTTAACAAATCAGCCAATAATTTATTAAATGATTCAACATGAGCATTCATAGACATACCTTCCGTATAGGTGAAGCGAAAAAGTCTCTTCTTCAAATACAGCCGATTCTCCAAACTTTTCCTCATGTATTTGTCTTCGAGCTTCTTCCACAACACCGCAGCAATGGTATCCCTCATCAAATCGTACTTCTGAGCCTTCTCAATAAAGAGCCGAATAGTCCCACACGCAACTCGATTCAACTTCTTCCAATCTGCTTCGGACATATCCTTAGGTTTTTCTTTCTCCAAAGCAACATCTTGTTCTTGTTGAACAAGAACATCCAACATCTCACATTGCCACATCCCGAAATTGTTTGTCCCATCAAATTTTTCAACTTCAAATTTTGCGTTGTGAATCGTTGTTCTTGACGAACTTGATCCCACAACATCCTTGGTTGCATCTGCATCACCCGCCATCTCCCTCTAGGTCGAACCAACAGCTCTGATACCACTTGTTGTGCGGAATACAAATCAAACCAACAATCAAACCAACGCGGAAACAAAGAGAGAACCAGCGAGAGAAAAACAGAAAAGCAAGCAACACAAGAACACAAGATTTACGTGGTTCGGCAAAACGATGCCTACATCCACAAGGGGCGGTTGGGGTTTCTTTATCATGATCTCCAATGGGCAAACAAAGCCTTTACAAGAGATGACGGCTGCAAAATCCGAATAAGGTGTTACAATTTACAAAACCCTAACGGGTGTATTTATAGGAAAACTATTGGGCCTTTTCGAATTGGGCCGAATCTGGATCCAAAACCCGCCGACAGTCGGCTGGTCTTCATACCAGTCGACTGATTCCTTCGGGACAGTCGACTGATCAGTCGACTGCTGCTGCTGTATCTTTAGTCTTTGAAAACTCCTCTCTGGACAGTCGACTGCTCCTCCATCCAGTCGACTGAAGCTCTGAAACTTTCGAACACTGCAGATACCAAATACCAGAATCGAGCCATTATCCTACATTATCTGCCTGTTGCAACTGTTAAACTTTGTATTATTCCATATAGAAACGGCCATTTCTTAAGTTCAGCTGCTTCTAGTAAACATCTCGTGATATGAAGCTTCTTCCTGACGCTGCTGTTTTTTCTCTGTTATTATTAAGAGTTCAAGTTTATGGACATGTTACAACTTTTGCTTCTGGACGAGTAATTAAAGCTGAGTTTATCAGCTTCATTATTTGCATCAATGTCCATGGAATATGATACAAAAACATGGAAATTGGATTCATCTAATTCCTGAAGCTTGCCAAATATCATCGGTCAGTCAATTTCTATCTAAGTTCACTTACTCATCAAGTTTGTCTGACCGTGCTTTTGTCACGATAGATTTGGTTTGAACTTCATACACATCAATTGTGATTCTTCAAGCCCTGTGAGTTGTCGCAATCTTTGCAAAAGACATTCATATTTTAGATTGTGAACGTAAAATATGACAGTAAATTGATGTAAATCGTCAACCTAAGCTTGAATAGTAGCTACTACGATCGGGTTTCATTTTTCAGTCATTTATAGGAATTATTCCATCTTCTTCAGTTTCACTTTCCTCAGATATTGATCACGTTTTTCAATCATTTACAGTAGCTTCAGCTCTTGGCGTTCTTCAATCACCTTCAGTTGCCAATTTCATCTTGGTCAAGGATGATAGAATCTTTTGGTTTTTGCCGTACGTCAGCAAATCCTTCAAGTAGATCAACACCTGTAGTGACTCTAGGGCATGCATCCTGAGCTCTTCTATTAGTTATGACCTAAAACTATTGAACTTGCACTAAACGTTTCTTCTTAGAGTAGACATCAGACCTATTAGTAAATCCGGTACGTGCCTGCTTAGTAATTGGTTAATTAGACATGAGAACAGTGGACACCCACCAAGCACTCTCACGTGGCCCATTCTAAACCCTTAATTAATTAAACAAATACTAATCATGTACGTTAGTTAAGGAAAGCTGTGAGAGCAAAGTACCAAAGCCTCCGCAGTCTGCACCAATGTTTCAGTCTCATCTGATAAAATAACAACAGCATCATCATCAACAAGGAGAGCATATGTTTTATTTTATATATACTACGTTATAATTTTGAGTTAGGCATATTTCCTTTTGGGCATCCCATGTTTGGTCGACACGTGCACCACTAGGGTTAGTGCCTAGGGACACATGAAAGATTGTACTCTTGTTTCCTTCCCCATATTAGCATTAAGTAATGTTGCAAAAAGCTTGGTGAGCAAAAGTTTTGGGAAAAAAAAATAAAGCCTTTAAACAGAATACTGCAAGAAGACACTACAATTCATTCATTAAATACTTTTACTAACACAAGTGAGAGAGAGAGAGAGGAAGAGATTCTTGACAAGAGGGAACAACCAAGTACAACTCAGGCATTGGTGGCACGTGCTCCAGCTGTACGCAAAGGTCCTGTCTGTCTTCATTTCTGTTAATAGGGTTAGGGTTAGGATTTATGATTTCATTGTGGAGTGGAGAAATATTCACTCCTCACACTGATCAGTGAGGCCAAATTTGAATTACCTTTTGTGTCCATTAACATCACATCGGATTTGACAATGCACATTGTTTGAAGTTTGAAGATCACACAACCCATCCATGGGATTCAATTCAGAGTTAATGTTTCATATCCTTTGGAGTTCTATGTTATTAGCTTTAACGATATGCAGTGCGAGTATGCTCATTAGTCATTATACTTAAAATAGATGAGGAATCACTGAATCAGCCAATGCAACATTTGATGAATGTGAAAATTTTAAGTATGCATTTTGTTTTGATTCATGGTTTTGTGGCTTGAATATGTATAAATAGGAACAAGAGATCAATTTCAAATGCATATATACAAAGTGATCAACATGCTATATAAGCATATAAGTTTTCATAATACTATGCTTAACCGAAATGAGAGAAGCACATGTCCAAAAATTTATTTATGTGAATATCAAGATGTAACAACCTGCTGTAACAAATTTGCTATCACTTCTATACAAAAATAAGAACAAGCATTAAAGACATATCAAGTAACATGTAAATCACCTTAAGAGACCAGAATTTAAAGAACACAAATACTATGGTAAAAAGCACAGAGCTCAGAAACATAGCCACATGCAGGGGCTTTAATTAAACATCTGAACAATGTATGAGTGCGATACAAACAGTGCATGTAACCCAAGTTTGCAAGTGATTTCTATAAACGTGTAGTTACCGATAACAACCGCTGTTACCTGAAGAATGTTAGATTTCATAACTCATAACGCACTGTGAATTGAATGCAGGCTACGCACAGGGCTGGCCCTGAGTTCCTGAAGGCCCTAGGCGAACTTCCGAAATGGAGACCCTAATAGCATATATTTTTTTTTAACGCGCAAAATACGTGTCTATACTTACAGGGAAAGTTCAAATTTGGGAGCCCCTAAAATCGCGAAATCTCCGAGGAGGCCTAAGGTGGCCGCCTTCTAGGGTAGGGCCGGCCCTGGCTACGCACCGTTTAATTTACATATCCTAATTAATATCCATAACTTCAACACCGTTTATAAATTAACAACAGCTTAGTTGACAATGAACTGATAGATTGTACTATACAATATTATGGATGAATAGGGAATATGGGTACATAGCCTTTAGCCTACAAATAAAACTATAGCTAGGACTCGATCAAAGACCATTCAAGAGCATTGAATATACTAGTTTTCACTAAACTTCATCTATTGATGACAGACTTAACATCTTTCCCAAAGCCCCTTGGCCAGTAAAATATTGCAAAAGAGAAATTGAAAACGAAGTATACTATACTACACTGCACAGTTGATGACCTAGAATATACTTCCAGTCAAGAAAATGTTAGTAGTAGGGTGAAGTCTGTAGATCTTTCTCAAGGAAACAATAATCAGACACTCCAATCATGAAATATATATTTGCAAATATTAGCACCTAAGAGCATCCATACTCAGCTTCTCAATTTCCAATTTTTTAAATATAATTTAGCAAAATGAGCACTGCAGTCAATTCTCATTTTGCCAAATTTTGAGAATTACGAAAATGGTGCGATCTCAAATTTTAGAAAAGATTTGAGAATTGCCAAAATATAGGGAACGAACCCTCAATTTTTATATTTTTTAAATTGATAGGACGAACATGATAATTTTTTCAAAATTTTTTTTATAAAAAAAATCTAGACGGAACATGTTTTTATCGATAAAAAAAACAAAAAAGTGAACGGCAACATTTTTCCATTTTTTTCCCGAAAAATTAATCTAAGTCAAAATCTCACCATTCTTTTCATAAATTGCCAAAGTCCAAGTCTCTCAAAGTTTTTTTTTAAAAATAGCATCAAAAGTCTAAAGAGGCTCAAAATATTTTATAAAATAATAAAAATTGGTAGGTCTATCATTTTTTTCTCAATTGCCAAACTTTGACAAACCACAGCTGCAGACAAACAAACTATATTTTTGATATTTCTCATTTTACCAAATTGTCAAATTTGGCAAAAAACCACTATTGGATATAAGACAATTTATTCATAAATGCATATTTGCTTTTGGTAGAGTTAAGGTTTTTCAAAATTTTCAATGATAATATGCAAAGGACAAAGAAACCATACTGGCTAAATTGAACTAGATTACACCAACAAGTTTACATAGCTACTATGTATTAGATATCAGAACCAAATTAGGGTTAGATCCTAAACTGAAGAACAAATTCTGTGAACACTAGCATTAAAAACAGATGATAAGTTTCCTTTTTCAGCAAATTGATAAATCAAAATACAGGAGTGCTAAAAAAATTAGTAACAAAACACATAAAGGGATACTTTTTTTTGGTACTTGCTACTATAAGGGAAGAAACATGGACGGGAACACATACTGTAATGATCCACAACAAGAACTCTTCCAATTATAGAGTTAAGCATACTATAATGAAGAGAATTGATGAAACTCCCATCCTGTGTAAGTTATCCCTGCATATAGAAAAGAAGAGAATGAACAAAAGGTAACACTTGGGTTAGCATTTCATACCTTATAAATCTGTTAAGATTAAATAAACTAACTCTGTCAAAGAACCAAAGGATTGAAGATGCAAGTGATTATAAACTGCTTTAATTTAATTAAATAGTCTGGTCAAAAATAAATTAACAGAAGAGTGATAATTAAATATGTTCTTTTAACTAGGGTTTCAAGGCAGAAAGCATGAAAAGCTGGAACCTTGAAATGGTTTCTAAGAAAGCCTTTGACTAGTTAAAGAGAAAAGAAAAACATACAAATTATATAGGAGTCAAATACTGAAAATTATGTAGAAGGAATAGCTAGAATTAAGCTGTGCAGATTAAAAACGAGATATTATATAAATTAAGATCATTGCAACCTTGAAACAGACAATAGATAAAATTAGGTTACATGAGACATTAAAACATAGTTTTGCTAAGATAAAAAATAAAATATCATATTAAGAAACTTCGAAAAGGAATTTGCAAACCCATAAAGGATCGGAGTTATCTAATGTATTAACCCTAACAACTGAAGAAAAGTTGCATAAATTAAGGGCCAAAATATTGGTGAACCTAGCTACATATTTACAGATTTAGGTTATTTGGAAATACATGCAATTCATTTGTCTATGCACCTAAATATAAGCTGAAAACAAGAACCCAAATGGGGGAAAGAACCACTTACAAACCAAATCGATTAGTAGTAAACAAAATAATATTCTTTTCCGTAACATTTTATCACTGAAAATATGAAAATCAGGATCAGTTGCAAATTAGAAAGGAGATAAGTTGCCTTAAAAACTAGTAAATAATTAACATGCAAGGGCAAATTACAAAGAGAAGGGAGCTCCCTTCAGTCCAAGCAAAGGCAGCATAGGATCTAAGTTTATCTCCCGCATCATTCACTCACATACCAAGTGATATATCTTTATACATCTTTAACTTGGCACTTGGATGAATGAGTCAGCAGATAATTCAACCCTACTACTACCCATGAGTGGACTGAAGGAAGCTCTCTTACCATTTCCCCTCGATCCTAATTAATTTCTTAAAAAACAAAAGTGATACATATATTTTCAAAAACATCACCAAAATATTTTTATTCAAACAACTAAAAACCAGATCATGAGCTGCTTCTTCTGCTGCTGCTGTCATTTGTAGTTGATGAAACAAATGTCAAAAAAATAAGATAAAAAAAGGAACTAATTGTGGAAGATGGAAAGAAACCCTAAAATTCTAAAAGTAGATGAAGAGTCACCATCATTCAAGAGAGGATTTCAAGGGTGAATTTTTAACAGGTAGGAACTGCAGAGAGAAGAGAGGACTAGGCTAGGGTTCTTTAAATAACTCGGGAATTAAGCTGACATCACAACTTGCAAGGCACTAAAATAACCTATGAAAAATGCTAGACATACATGAAATTCTACCCCCAAATATACATACATGGAGTTTGTCTTTTAGTGGTTGGTGTATTCATTAATCACTAAAAGACAAATGAATAAGACCTAACAATCACTAAAAGACAAGTCTCATATAAATCTGGGGTAGAATTCCATGTAAGTCTAGCATTTCTCATAACCTATAGACACGAGTAGTGGATCCCATTTGTTAACTGAAGGTGGGAATGCCATTTATTCCTTCTTCACTATTCTCTTCAATTCAAAACTGAATGCACATCTTTTGCTACAAGTAGCAGTAGCAGTCTAGATTAATTAAACTTCCTTTAATCGGAAGGAGAAAGGAGAATTACACTAAGAGCATCCAGTCTAGATTATCCTTGATGCTAAAATATACATACATAAAATTTAGAAAATAACATTTGAAGGAGAGCGTTGTAGTTATTTAAAGCCAAATTTAGGAGATGGAAGATTAACAATTAAAAAAAAATCAAAATCAAAATCAAAATCAAAATAACATTTTCGTAAAGATTCAATGTCATTTTCGTAAATTTGGAAAGAACAGTTTCTGAAGAAAGTTATCGGACGGAGAGATCTTCTTCCGTCCGAGATTTTTATTAATTTTTTTTCAATAATGGCAATTTGGTAAATATTCATTTGCATTTTAGTAAATTTGGAAAGAAAAGTTTCTGAAGAAAACCGGACGGAAGATCTCGACATTTTTTTTAATGACATTTTCGTAAATATTCAATGACATGTTTGTAAATTTGAATAAAAAAAATTATGAAGAAAATTGGCGGACGACAGATCTTCCTCTGTTTGTCCCACTTAAAAAATTTAAAAAAATAATAATAAACGGAGGATCATCCCCTGTCTTCTATATTTAGCAATCGCTAAATTCGACTGCTATATCTAGCAATGCACTGTTCATTCAATTGCTAAAAAATGAGTTTTTAGCAAACGATAGTAGGATACGAATTGCCAAAAAATGCATTTTATGAATTTTTAGCAAACGATAGTGGATGCTCTAAGAGCTAGTTAATGTGTTCACGCACCATGATTGTGTACATATATTTTTTACTTTATGTGCCATAGTCGTATGTACTGGCAGTGGTGTAGCTAAGATTTTTATTTAGAGAGTCCGACGCTTACTATTAAAAAATAATAAATTGTAACAAATACATTTATAATTATCAAAACATCATATATTATTATCAAATGTCATAAACTATTATAATCACTAAATAGCTACTTTCTTTGACATAAAATCATTTGAGACTTCATATTCTGAAAATATTGACTGATATCTTCATTATTAACGGAATCCAATATGTCTCTTTAATATATGTCATCAAACAACCATTCATCATCTCATCTCCCAATCAGTTACGTAATAAAGTTTTAAAGATTTTCATTGCAGAAAATATTCTCTCTACAATCGCGGTTGCAATGGGTAATAGCAATGCCAACTTCGATGGAATATTTCATGTTGTACAAATAATTCGTCCATCTGTGAGATTACTATCTTATACTTAACATAAAATGAAGAAACATCTTCCAACAATGATTCTCATCCATTATCTCTCATATTTTGCAACTGTTGTTTGGTTATCCTCACAAAATTTCTAACAATTATTATATCTTGGTCTTTTGTTTGTAAAGCTAGCTTGTGACAAATAATTTGGGATTCCCAAAATATTCTTCATTAAATGTAAATAAAATGCAAGCTCAAATTGCGCAATGATTCCCAAAAGATTCTCTGCATACCCTCTTACCATTTGATCCCTTGCATCCTCCTCACCATCACAACAACATCAACCACCAACGAGTACAAGTAAATCAAACTTATTAGTGTATCGTACCCCAAAGGGTGCTTCCTGCTCGTTTTGATATCATTTCTGATTGGGCGATTTGAATTGAGGGATTTAATCTGCTTAGACGATGCATGTAAGTTGGGTTGTCTACAAATTACACAATCTCGAATCTTCCTTTATAGTATTAGAGATTACAGATTTCAAAAAATTACACACAGACCCTTAATATATATTTTTCTAATATATATATATATATATATGCTCCATTGAAAACGGGTCTGTTTTCATAGACCCGTGAAAACAGCGATTCTGGCCGTTGGATCGCTCTTGATCGTGATCAACGGATCAAATCGAGCCCGCCCACCACCCATCTCACTTGAGTGGCAGAGAGGTAATTTGGGAATTTCGTCCCAAATAACTCTTCGCCTCATTCGCTCTAAAAAATTGAATGAACCTATGCCTAGCTTATAAAAAATTTAATGAACTTAGGCCGTTGTTTGGAACAACGACCTTTTATAACCTAGTCCGCTGTTCCCAACAACGGCATAGGCTATAAAATTTTGTTGTTTCAAACAAACCAGGCTATAAAAGGCCGTTGTTGGGAACAACGGCCTAAACAACGATTTAGGTTCATACAACCAAAATGGGTCTGTTTTCACGGATCTGCAAAAACAGACCAATTTTCAATGGAGCATTTCTCTCAATTGAAAATGGGTTTGTTTTCAACGGGTTGGAAAAAAGCGATCTGAGCCGTTGGATCGCTCTTGATCGTGATCAACGGCTCAGATCGCTGTGGCTCAGATTCGCCCAGATCTCCTATTAAGAGCGGAGGGGTATTTTGGGCAGTTCACGCCAATAATGCTTCAGAATTAGCGTTATTTGGCGTGAACCTTTTTTTTGTCGAAAAAAATACTTAGGACGTTGTTGGAAACAATGCCCTAAGTTGTTTTTTTTAAAAAAATTCAACCTAGGAAACAACGGCCTAGGTATATACAAGTGTTTTTCTAAACACTTGTACATACTCACATCGCCATCTTTCTCACTTTTTCGACAACTCTCTCTCTCTCATAACTGGAGCTCGCGAAACCCATTCCCCAAACCCTAGCTCTACTCTGACCTCCTCTTCTCGATCTTCCCCTCTTCTCGAAGCCTCTCTATCTCTCTCTCCCTCTCCCGAATACCCCAAACCTTAACCCAACCTGAAATTCCAAATCATCCGAACTTTAGCACAAATTCTTCAAAACCCTAGAGTCTACAACTTCTTCGTCTACAGCAGCGGCTCCTTATATCTTCGAAAACCCTCTTTCTCTCTCTAGACTAGGTATTCACCTTTTCACAATTTAGTAGAATGAACTATGTTAATTTATTGAATTTATTTTCAGTTTTTGAGGTTGATTTTTTGTATTATGCATAGTAGTCTACAATTTAGAGAGTCTACAATTTTTGTACCATGTGTGTTGTATATATTTTGGTGACATTTTTGTAGATGTAATGTTAGTTGTAGTTGTAGAATATAGAAAAAGTAAACAAATGAGATCCAAAAATTTTCAAATTTTACGAGTACGTCGGACTCACCACGCACAAAGCAACGCAACTTGTATTGGCGATTTCTGACTCACAGCTTGCAAGATATGTCAGTTTATCACTTTTATTCAATAAAGTGGAAATAAAGCGATACACAGTCGTATATTACAAACCGAGAATCGGAACTCACATATGCAAGTTGTATTGACTTGTGTTTGGTGTGCCAGACGTAACGGCCAAATTTCGAAATTATTGCATCTCGTTTGTGTTGTTTTGTCTCGTATATGGAAGAACTTCTATATACGCCGGAACCTTTTTAGTACGGTCTTACTAGAAAACCGCTCAAATCAAGTCCAAAAAATGCAAAACTGTGCGAGTAGGTCGGGATAACCATTCACAACCCAATGCAACTTTTAGTTGCGAGTTCCGACCCACGATTTGCGAGATACGTCAATGTATCGCTTTCCGCTTTTTTTCAAGAGTGAAAGCGATACACGGCTGTATCTTTCAAACCGTTGGTCAGAACTCGCTTCTACAAGTTGTGTTGACTTGTGTGCAGAGAGCCCGACCCAATCGTAATGTTTTGTATTTTTTTGGAGGTTGTTTGTGTTGTTTTCTCGCATATTTTGTTATGTATTTAGCGAGTTTTCAATTGAGAACTTGCTCAAAAATTGCGAAATTATGCGAGTAGATCATTTTCGCCACCCACAAGGCAAAGCAACTTGTAGTTGCGAGTTCTCACCTACGGTTTGCTATATGCATTCGTGGATCGCATTCTGCTCTTTTTTCAAGAGTGAAAGCGATACACGGTCGTATCTTGAAGACCGTGAGTCCAAACACGCTTCTACAAGTTGTGTTGGCTTGTGTGCAGCAATTTAGATCCAATCGCAAAGTTTGATATTTTTTGAAAGTTGTTTTTGCGGTTTTCTCACGTATTTTGTTTCATATCTATATATATGCCAATTTTTTGTTAACAAATTGTTTTATATATGCAAACTTTCTTATAGAGAAATGGTTAGAACGAAGGAAATTGGAAGGCCATCTGTTAGTGGTTGGGGCGAACATTTCACAGAAGTAAGAGAACTATTAATTTTTATTGTGAATTTTGTATTGTTACTACACTAATAATAATTTCACAATGTGTTGGTGTAGGTTGGTGCATCCTTTTCGGCAGCAAAATGAGGTTGTCACGCCCCGCTTCCCAAAAGAAATACGGAATACGGTACGTGACTTAGCCCAGCGGATAGTTTTCACCATCCATAAGCTGTACGGATCTATTTGACTCAGCACAACAGTAAATATAGCAATATACTCAACCAAGCACGCATAAACAATTATAAATCAATAGTATTTATTTGCAACGATAATGAATATTCCAAAAAAATATGAGATCTGAAACAAAACAATATTCTGGGACTACAAGCTCAAATACAAGTCTCAATACAAAAATATGAATATGATAGCTCAAAACAAAACATTAAGCAAAATTGTCCAATGCGCAGCTCAAAACTTTTGATCACCAACTCCAGTAGGCAAGCGATCACCAAAACCTGCTCATATGATGATTACAAGGAAAACAGGAAGATAGGAAAACATGATGCTCGTTAGTTGCAAGTTCTGGGCCGCAAGTAGTACAAGAAGGAAGAGGAAAGGGGAAAAATAATACAAAATTAGGAAGTACTGACATGGAGGAAAAACAACAAAGGATGACAGTCTACGGATAATAGTAAACAGTAAAGAGTATAACAGTAACAGTAACAGTAACAGTAACAGTGAAGTCAACAGTAATAGTAATAGGATGACAGTACAGTAACAGTATGTGACAGTGAAACAATTATTCTTATGTCTAATGTTCATTAGTATCTAGGTAGCACTTCATGCGTCCCAAATTATACCACATGGTTGCTACATCAAACAGTTTCACTTTAAGATTTCGTGGTGGAACCTATAGGGCCGTATATTCAGACAAACAGTAATAGTAACAGTAACAACAAATAGTAACAGTTTCATTGATCATGCCCTCATACATCCAGAGAAAAACAGTGGGTACCACAGTAAACGGTGGGAAAATGAGTTCCTGTCTCAATACATATTTCTATATTGTCCACTACTAGATATTTCCCTTAAAAACCCCGGCTTGATTAGTTTTCATTATTATTAAATAGGTGTGAACGAACACAAACAGGGCTAAAGACATGGTAAGAACAAAGTACAAATCTAAGATGAATAGGAAACACAAATGGGTGACCAAAATAACTTATAACAGTCCAAACAACGAAACTTTCAATTCTGGACAGCAAGACACTACTGCACCAAATCTGGGATTCCCGTTGCTACAGAACTGAAAATCTAGACCCGTCAGAAAATCTGGAAACTAGACTCTCTTCCGAATACATCGCATATATATAAGTCATATATCAGGCACAGAAATAGGGTTGAAAATAGCGGTTAATACAGATTTATGTTCAGCCAGAAAATGCGAAATCTTGTTTATAAGCATGGAAAGAGTTTAAAAACATCATAATTAAATCTGAAAAAATCTGAAAGATTTCCTAGCATATCTAGTCTCAAAATATAAAATATCATCAAACTATATTACAGATAATATAGTCAATATAATTGGAAAAACAAAGTAATGCAACAAAATTTTAATTATGAAAGTTTAGACATAGCAATACCAAAACAGCGATAATTCACAAAATACAGTTCGAAATTCAGATCCGTCAAAAGAGTGACAAAATAGACAAACCAGGCTACAGTTCATATTCACAAAGTTTTCATAAAAAATGAATAGAATCAGGTTGAAAACATAATTCTTTACTCAACAACATGCAGGTTTGGAAATATATATCGATTGGTTTCATAAGCATGAAATGAGATACAAAAGTCATTAATTAATACCACAAAAATTAGGGATTGATCCCAGTCATGTCTAGACATACCCAGAAAAATATAAAGTTCAAATTCTACTTTTAATATCAGTTTTAAAATAATAATTCATATAGAAATTATATAATTCAGGCATGGAATTTACGACATGACTGTAGTAAAACAGCGATAACTCATGCATCGAAAATCAGAATTCAGACCCTTCGAAAGTTCTAAAAACTAGAAGACAAAGACTACGAATCATGTTCACAAATTTATTTATTTTAGAGATGTTAACAGGATCAAAATTACTGTACAAAATACGGCAGCAGTAAAAACAAAAGTTCGTTTATGCAATTCATCAAATAGTTTAATTACAAACGATCCAACCTAAAATGTCATACAAAGCATGGTATATAGGTTACTCAAATCAGCATGACATGTGGATAAACAGTTTAAAATGAGATAATATACACAACAAGCGTCCAAATACAAATTATCTATAACATGCGGTGTGTCACAAACAAGCATACAATCAAGATGCTCATCTAAACTAATTTGTTTTTCATGCAACGGGTGACAACTACTGTGAGATAGTCATGATCAAGAGATGAAGGAACGATTCAACTAACAAAATATGATCATCATGAGGGTACAAAACAAATGCAAGCAAGACTACTTACGGTATTTAACTTGTATGACAAAAATTACATACAAGCTAATTGCCTGAAAATGACGATGAATATGAAGATGAAGAAAGAATAACGGGAACGGATCCCGAACAACAAACACGACATTGAACAGCACGAACAAGAGCAGGAATCAACACCAGTTAAAATACAAGCGGAGCACATGTCTCACACGCACACACGACAGCAACAACAAGACATCGATAGCAAGGGGGTCGATAGTGGCACGACACAGCAAGGCGACGATAATAGCACGGCGGCGAGGCTACAAGGCGTCGATGGCAGCGACGACAGGAGGGGGAATCGCGGCGTTGCGGGCTCGAGCGAGGGTAGGGACGGCTTGGGCGGCGGCTACGCTAGGGACAGCAGTCGACCATAGTGACAGCAACAGCAGATGAAGAAGGAGACAGGGACATGGATGAGGTGTGACGGGGATAGGGCGATGATGAGAAAGGGCTGCCGGCGAGGAGTTGGGCAATTGGCGATGGGGGGAGGGGAGATCAGGAGAGAGGGTACGGTAACGACTGATAGGGAGAGAAAGAGAGAGAAATGATTAGGGTTTGGTAACTACGGTTAGGGTGTTTAGTGGGGTTATATAGAGTCAAAGCGGGTTTGGGTTAATTGGGTAGTATCCAATAGGAAGAAAAAAGTCCAATATGAGACAAATAAGTCATGAATTAGGTTTAGAAAAAACACAAGGACAAGAACAACATGTAAATCAATCAAATAGAGAATTAAAGACTGAATCAAAGCAAGAAATGAATTATAAGGAGAACAACAACATACAATTCAAAAGGGACGAAAAGAGATATAATCAGAAATAAAATAAAATGACCAGGAATTTAATTAAATACAAATAAAAATAAAAAAAATGATTTGCATGGGTTACAGAGGTCCAGGACCATTATATAAAGATGAACTCACTTTGCAAGACCACCACAAATCCGAGGCAGTATGGGGTGGGACGACGCGGAGAGGTAATTTCCGCACTCACGAGACTATGAAGGTTCACCCACGTACCGTCGAGTACCTAATCCAGGTCGGTTTCTACGGAATCATTATGATGGGTCAGATGAAACTCGACCGAGCACTTCTTGAAGCACTCGTCGAGCGATGGAGGTCGGAGACGCACACCTTCCATCTACCGGTCGGAGAGATTACGGTGATGCTACAGGATATAGCGATGATCTCCGGTCTTCCAATAGATGGAATGATTGTGACGGATAATATAAATTTTGATAAGAGAGAGCTGTGTAATGAACTACTCAGTACAGAGTTTGATTAGGAGGACGAGGAAGATAGGACTATTTTTGTCAGACAGTCAATCCAACTAGCTTGGTTGAAGGATAATTTTGATGGGAGGTTGAACGATGCATCGATCGACCATGAAGTGCAATGCTACACCAGTGTACATTCTAACGGTGCTTGGAGGGGTTATCTTGCCTAATTCATCTGGAGATATCGTACCGCTTATGTATCTACGATTGCTCACTGTCTTAGGCTTAGCTGGCCGGTATAGTTGAAAACACTGCGCATTAGCAACGTTGTACATGACGTTGTGTTCGGTATCGTTAGATGGAACCGAGATGACCGGTCCGATGGTCTTGTTACAGATTTGGTCATAGGAGTGTCTACACTTGGGTCGTTCCCGAATTACGAGATCGACGGACGATTGGATGGCCGAAACACCAAATGTGGATATTTTAGCGCCTTTAGGTGTATATTGGACAGGTAGACGAAGTTAAAGAGACAACCCAAAAGGTGTATATTGGACAGGTAGATGAAGGTATAGAGACAACCCAAAAGGTGTATATTGGACAGGTAGACGAAGTTATAGAGACAACCCAAAAGGTGTACTAACTTACTACAGAGACGAGCTCGACTAACTAAGAGAAGAGTTCGTGATTTGGGTGCCGTATACACCCGAGCGGGTGGGAAGACTACCACCGGTGTGCACGACCGAGTTGCAGTTGTGGATGACGATGGCTCCACTCATCAACTTTGTTATAGTGGAGCATTCGCGGTCGGACAGAGTCCTTCGGCAATTCGGACTTCAAAAAAATGTATCCGAAAGATGCGCAAACCTATACAACTTTGAGTTACACGCTGTTAGGCAACCGGTTGTATGCCTACCCATGATTGGGTAGATTTCCACCGTGCTCATGTTACAGATTGGAATGACCGACAGTTTGAACTTGTAATTGACGAAGTTTCCCCGTACGATGGCATGTAGCAAATGAAGTGCATGGATTGGTACAAGAGGATTACACATTTGTACATCTCTCCGAATACAGAACTACCTGCTGGTATTCAAATACCTATTGAGGAGAGAGAGATTGAACCACCACTTGCGTATTCTAGTTCACAATCCATATTCCAACCGAATGCGTCATCTATACATATATTGGTGAGTATAATGATTAAATTTTCTTGAAATTTCCTTATTTTTAAAATGATTAAATTTATTACAAATCGGACTGTATTTAATATACTTGTTTTTGTGTTTTAGATCGATAATAAATGAGACATGGCAAAAGAATGTACACAGGTACTCAAAAGCGATGCTGCCCAACCTATGAAGAAGTTTGCTCAGAAGATGCTCTCTTCATGTTGGGGCAATTTAGAAGTTTTAGGAGAGGGTGAAGCTTTGAATCATTATTTGGATAAATCCGTACGTACACAACGTCGTAAGAGTGTGAGGGGTAGGCTATCTGGCCCGAGGCAACAATGGAAATATCATGCTCCATCTCCACCTCAAGAAGAAGAGCATCAAGAAAGTATTGTTAGAGACAGACAAGGGGATGGAGAAGAAGAAGAAATTATTGCGGCTTCATCCCCAATCCGGCGGCGACAACCTGCTTGGAAGAGGCGAGCACCACAAACGTACACGCCCGGTGGTTGAGTGTTTCCCGATACTGTTTTTTTCCTCGTTAATTTTGTTGTTGTTGTTGATTGTAATTGATAGAACTTATTGTTGTTGTTGTTGTTATTTTGTGCTGATTGTTAATTTTGTTGTTGTTGTTGATGATGATTTTTTGTTGTTATTGGTGTTAGTTTTGTTTTTAATTGTACATTTTGGTGGGATTCAAGTGTATTGTTTTGTTGTCGCTGATGGAATTGTGTATAACATTTTTTTTGAGAATGTAGTGTAGCAGCTGTAGCTGCTGTGTTAACTTGTCACACACACACACACACACACACACACACATATATATATATATATATGTTTTTTTACTTAGGCTGTTTTTGAAGACAACGGCCAAGGTTTTATCAGTAAATTGAGGCGATACATGTAATTTCACCAAGACCGTTATCTTCAACAACGACCTAAGTTATATGTAAAAAAATTGGATTTTTTAAAAGTTGCTTTCTGTGTTGGCCAAGCCATAAGGAGCAAAAGCGCATCAAAAATCCATTTTTTTTTAACTAAGGCCGTTGTTTCCAACAACGGTCTAGGTTATATGAAAAATTTGGATTTTTACGAGTTGCTCTCTGTCTTGGCCAAGCCAATAGGAGCAGCATGTCATAAAAATTTTATTTTTTTTAACCTAGAACGTTGTCACCAACAACGGCCTAAGTTATATGAAAAAAATTAGATTTTTTTCGGTTGCTCTCTATCTTGGCCAAGTCAAAAGGAGCAACAACTCATCCAAAATTCAAATTTTTTTTCTACCTATGCTATTGTCGCCAACAACGGCGTAGGTTATATGAAAAAAATTGATTTTTTTTGGGTTGCTCTCTGTCTTGGCCAAGCCAAAAGAAGCAACAACTCATCCAAAATCCAATTTTTTTTCTTCTACATAGGCCATTGTCGCCAACAACGGCCTAGGTTATATGAAAAAAATTAGATTTTTTTTATTGCTCTCTGTCTTGGCCAAGCCAAAAGGAGCAACAACTCATAAAAAAAATCCAAATTTATTTTTCCTACCTAGGCCGTTGTCGCCAACAACGGCCTAAGTAATATGATTAAATTGGAAAATTTTTAATGCTTCTTATAACTGTCTCTTCACTCTTTACGAACAGTGTCTCTTAAACTCTACACAAAAGACATTCATATGCTTGTATATCGTCTCTATATTTTATTAATTTCTATTTTTAGCCACCTAAATGAACAATATATAATTGTTAAGGTTAAATGCTTAAATATCTACCAGAAAATAAAAGATGATTTTATTTTTTGTAAAAACCAATTTTTTTTTTATAACCCTTATATGTAATTTCTTTTGGAAAGTGTATACCTATTCAGTTTAACACCTAACCCCAAACCATACCCCCAAACCCATAATATTTCAATCAAAGGTTTGGTTAGGGTTAGGGCAACTGGGCAAGGTTAAGGTTAGTGTTAACGAGGGTTAGGATAGGGTTAGGGTAAGCTAGGTGGTAAATCCAAGCATTCATAATTTTGGTAGGTTATGGTAGGGTTATGGGTTAGTGTAGTGTTATGAGTAGGGTTATGGTAGGGTTACGGGTTCGTGAAGGGTTATGAGCCTAAGTTATGGTAGGGTTAGGATAATGTCTTTATAAATGATTGAATCTATTAGATAATACATGGGAACTAGTTTGAATCGAGTGTTTCAATCTAGAACGATAGTTGTTGGGAATAAAAAAATGGATCACATGAATAGAATATAGCATATTGAGAAATATCTCAAATTATTACAGAGAAAGACAGTTTCTTACGTTACATGTGATGCCAACAGATGTGTTCACCACAGAAATCAAAGATGCCACAATATTAAAATTTTGAAATAATTGTGAAATAAACTAGGTTAACTTCAACCGTAAACTTCACTACAAAAAAAAAAGAATACACAAAAAATAAATAAAAATAAAATAAATAAATAAATAAATAATAAAGTCCGCAACCCTACACCCTAGCCCTCGCATAACCCTTTGTACTTAGGCCATTGTTGTAAACAACGGCTTTTTTTTGGACTTGGGAAAAAAATTATGAATGCTTGGATGTATAATATTATTATTTTATTTGTCCATGTTAAAAAAATACCAAATATTCGAGTAAGGTTAAGGTTAATATGGAAAGCTTGTCACACCCCGCTTCCCAAAAATACGGAATACGAGTACATGACATTGGCCCAGTGAATGACTAACGTCACTCATAAGCTGTTTATCCGATCAATTCAATAATATAATCAATACAGAACAAATGCGCAGACAATAATAATAATCTCATGAACAATAATACTTGAAATGAAGCAATATAAAATATCAAAATACAATAATAATCCAATATCTGGAAACAATAATAAAATTCGGGACATAAGCCTAAAACAATAATAAATCCCAATACAATAATAAATCTCAAATACAATAGCAATAAGTCTCAATACAATAAGTTCATTAAAAATAACATTCAATTATAAAGCAGTAGTTCTTTAGAAAGTTTGCTCTCCAGTTCCAGTAGACAATTCTCATTCATTAACTATGTACAGTTCATCTATAAAGAGAAGAAAAATTGTCCTTAGAGCAAGTCATAGACAGTAAGTAGAGAAAGCAAGGAACAATGGAATAACGGTATAACAATGAATCAATTGATCAATAGGAATCAATAATATGGTACAATAACAATAATCAATATCATGATAGTCGATACAATGGCTATAAGCAATGATTCAATATTCGGTAACAATAATCAATGGTCAATAACGATAACACTTAGCCAATATTCGATATCAATAGGAACAATGATGAGCAATATGCAATGTCGGTAATGTGTCAATTCTTAAGTCTATTATTCATTTTAATCCTAACTAATGCATGTACTACTGCATTCCATTCTACAGGTTCGATGCATACAATCATTTTCGTTTGGAATTAAGTGGTGTACTCGGTAGATCATGTACTTGGCAACGGTAAACACTATTCACCTTTTGGTGTACATTACGGTCTTCGGCAACGATACAGTATACGATAGATTAGGTTATCGTTGTAAGCCACAATCACACGATAAAATAATAGCCGGAACATTATTTAGGGAAACACGGGCTCCTCCTCCAAGAACAGTCTCTACTTTGTCCACTACTTAAATCACCCTTTAAACTCCGGCTTATTAATTATTTATCAATACAACAATACAATATACAATTAAGGGACATTTCGATGAACAATAGTATCAATAGAGAACAATATGATGGTAACATGGAATAGGAAAATTAGAATAGTGACAATAACTCATTGGGATCATGCAATGCAACACACCCATTTTAATTCATGCAATAGTACGATATAGGAATAATTAATCTATTAAAAACCGAAAAGTAAAATTCTGGACAGCAAGAGTAGTCTGTACAAAAATGCAGTTTTCTGCTGTTTCAGAAATCGAAAACTGAATCCGTCAGAAATTCTAGAAACTAGTCTTCCATTGGTTCTAACGCATATTTAAATTTCAAAATCCGACAACAGTAGCTAGGTCAATCACATTATTCTTTACAGATTTCATGTTCAGGTAGGATTTCAACATCATATTATTTATTTTTAGAATCAGCAAAAACTCGATAATAAATTTATTAAAAAATATTTTCTAGACTCCTAAACATGATTAATAACAATCTGGAAATTATTAGAGAAATTTTTTATCATTTGATCAGCCCTTTAACAGTTTAAACATGAAACTTACGAGAATCTGAAAATCTGAAAGTAAAAATACAGTTGTAGTAAAACGGGTATAACTTTTAGAAATTCAAGATATTATGGAAACTAGAAAGATAAGGCTACAATTTATTTTCAGAAATTAATTTATTTTAAGATAATTTACTGGGTCAGAAATAGCAGTCATCATACAGCCAGCAAGCAATTTACAGGGTTTTGGGTATTTTTCATGAAATAAATTAATTAAACATGAGGAGTATCAGTTCTACTAGTTGATAAACTTCTCAATTAGAATGAAGGGTATAAAACATATTAAATAAGATTAAGAACACATACATACATCAATTTATCATCAACCAACCATCAATCGATCAAACAACACACAACCTAGCAATTCTTTCTACAATAATTTATTTGTGTGACAATTATATGAACAATCCTATTATTAATTCTGTATGAACACATGAAAGATTCAATCCTTGGAGTCAAAAGTGGCACGATGTCAAGTAAATTAGGGTTAGCTCGTGTAAACCCTCAATATACCCAACGAAAGAGATGAACAATGTACAATACGATAAATAAAGGGATCTACTTGCAAGAGTTTCAACAAAACTTGAATTTGATACAATTAACAATTCAAGAGTACAGTGACTTGCCTTATTAACGGTGAAAACGAATACCAAGAATAACGGGTAAGGATCCTGAAGCAACTAACCCACGAACTAGCACAATATAGCACGTGCAATATATGTGCAATAGAGAATCCAAACAAAGTCAGCAACAAAGAGAATTCAGCAACAACAGATAGCAGCAATGTCAGCAATGGAAGCAGCCAAGGGGACCCCGAGTCTGGCCAATGCTGGTGGTCGGCATCGCAGGCGATGCGAACGGCGAGGACAGAGGTGGCGCCACTGTATTGGTCGACGAAAAGGGGGAACGACAATGGGTTTGGCTGCTCTGGTTGCTGTTGATGTCGAGGAAGAGGAGAAGGGGGTCGTCGGAGGTCGGGGATGTGGTTGCGTCGTGGAGAGGGTCACTGGAGGTCGGGAGATGGTCGGAGAAGAAGAACCCCGTAATGGGGTCAAGAGTTTGGGCGAGAGAATTAGACGAGGAGAGAAACGAGGAGAGGAATAGGAGAGAAAGAATAAGCCGCTATGGTTTCAATTTGCACAATTTTTAGGGTTTGCAATAGATTTGTATTTATAGGGTACAATTAGGATATTGAGTTAGTGGTTTAGGATCCAATAATAGCGGTTTTGGGTCAAGAACAATAGAAATTGGGTCTTTACGGTACAATAAGAGATAGATCTAAATCAGTAGGGTTCAAATAAAATACCCTCAATTAAATAGAAGAAAATAGAATCAATAAGGACAGCTCAACAAGAAGAACGAAGAATTTCATGAACAAATTGATTAAAAATAATCAGGAAAAAAATATATAGTATTTTATTCAATTACAAATAAAATATTATAAAAAGGGAAAAAAGTTGAAAATAGCGGAAACGGTAGTTACAAAGCTGGAAACAGGGATGTATTATATCGATTCGAACTAGTTCCCTTGTATTATCTAATTGATTCAATCGTTTGTACAGACATTATCCTAACCCTACCATAACCCTACTCATAACCCTTTACTATCCCGTAGCCCTACCATAACCCTACTCATAACCCTTCACTAACCCATAACCCTACTCATAACCCTACACTAACCCATAATCCTACCATAAGCTGATCAAAATTATGAATGCCAAAATATTATTATTAATTTTTTTTTTAAATGTGTATTCCTTTTTTTGTAGTGAAGTCTATGGTTGAAGTTAACCTAATTTATTTCACAATTATTTCAAAATTTAAATCTTGTGGCATTTTTTGATTTTTGTGGTGAACACACCTACTGTCATCACATGTAACGTGAGAAATCGTCTTTTTCCATAATAATTTGAATTATTTCTCAATATACTATATTCTATTCACGTGATCCATATTTTATTCCCAACCACTATCGTTCTCTATTGAAACACTTGATTCCCAACCACTATTCTAATTAGTAGATATTTTATTATCTAATAGATTCAATCGTTTAGACAGACATTGTCCTAACCCTACCATAACCCTACTCATAACCCTTAACTAGCCCATAACCCTACCATAACCCTACTCATAACCCTACACTAACCTATAACCCTACCATAACCCTAGCTTACCCTAACCCTATCCTAGCCCTCGTTAACACTAACATTAACCTTACCCTAACCCTAACCAAACCTGTGGTTGAAATATTATGGTTAGGGGTTAGGTGTTAAACTGAATAGGTATACATTTTTCAGAAGAAATTACATATAAGGGGTAAAAAAAGGTTTTTACAAAAAAAGAAGATCATCTTTTATTTTCTGCTAAGATATTTAAGCATTCAACCTTAACGATTGTATATTGTTCATTTAGGTGGCTAAAAATAGAAATTAATAAAATATAGAGAAAATATACAAGCATATGGATGTCTTTGGTGTACAATTCAAGAGACACTGTTCGTAAAGAGTGGAGAGACAGTTATAAAAAGTAAAAAAAAGAACGATATAATCATATAACCTAGCCCGTTGTTGGCGACAACGGTCTTCGTCGAAAAAAATGGATTTTGGATGAGTTGTTGCTCCTTTTGGCTTGACCAAGACAGCGAGCAACAAAAAAAAACCAATTTTTTTTATATAACTTAGGCTGTTGTTGGAGACAACGACCTTAGTTTAAAAAGATTGAATTCTTGATCTTTTGTTGTTTCTCCTTATGGCTTGGCCAAGACAGAGAGCTACTCATCAAAAATCTAATTTTTAAATATAACTTAGGAGACAACGGCCTAAGTTAAAAAAAAGTAATTTTTTTTATGACCTGCTCCTCCTTTTGGCTTGGCCAAGACAAAGAGCAACTCGTAAAAATCCAAATTTTTTCACATAACCTAGACCGTTGTTAGAAACAACGGCCTTGGTTAAAAAAAAAAATAGATTTTTGGTTAGCTGTTGCTCCTTATGGCTTGTCCAAGACAGAGAGCAACTCATTTAATTTCAATTTTTTTCATATAACCTAGGCCGTTGTCTCTAGGTTATAAAAAATAAATGGGAATTTTTTATAAGCTGTTGCTTCTTATGGCTTCATAAAGACAAAGAGAAACTCAAAAAAAAATTCAATATTAACATATATAACTTAGGCCGTTGTTGGAGGAAAAAAATAATTAAAAGTTTCAACTGCAGCTGTAGCTGCTACACTACTTTCCAACCAATATATTAATACACAATACAATCAGCAACAACAAAACAACATGTAAAATTAAACATACTTGAACTGTACATACTCAAACTGTACATTCAACAAATATTTTACAACGCTTCATTATATCTCTCATTGGAACTCTCTTTATCGGATGGATTCACTTCTTGCGGATTGGTTGCCCTTAATTAAATGACAAGTTTTAGTTAGTGATAAATTTATTTACCACAAATCAAATAGAATAAATTTAAATTAATGATAACCAAATCAAAAAATGTATTACCCCTCAAATAATATTGGACAATTTTTTGAATCATGATCCATTTGCACAATGCCGCATGTTCTGCACCGTCTCGGTTTTTTAAAGCGTAGTTGCTCTCTTATCGGCCTCAATCTCTTGGTGCGAGGCATTTCTTTTGTAATGCATTGTTGTGGGTCCCTCACACGTGTAGGTACATGTCCACTGCCTTCATCATGAGGTTGTGCACTACCATGCGCTTGGCAGTTGTGAACCCTCTTCGGGATGTTCACCCAATCTGGGTTGTACCCAAGAGACGCCGTCAATGATCTTCACCAAATTCTCGAGCTGTATTTGTAAATTTCATTGGAGGAACAACCAAGATCGACAATCTATTTTGCATGGTAGCTCAATTCACAATATCGAGAAGCAAAATTCTCGGTATTGCGTTCGGTTGGAACAGATGTATAACTTCTTTTCATCACATCCTGGGTCCATCTTCTTTTAATGTACACATCCGGAAGAGAAGTGTGATGGCTGAACCGAAGAACCGCTAAGATATGCCTGCAAGGAATGCCAATAAAGTCGAAGAAGTGACAAGAACATGTAATAATTGTAAGGAGTTTGCATAACTGAAGAAGGCGAGCCAGTTCTAATTCTCCACAAAGTATCACATGGAAGGTTGAACTATCCGGTGTTTCAAGATCGGCAACGAATGTCACATTATACATGAAGCTTTTTGTAACTTCATCTTGGAATTTGTAAAAAAATTTCAAAGTGTATGTTCGCGCCATTTGTGCCTCCAAAGTCCATTCTCTCTTCAAATTCAGTCTCTTCTTATGGTTACGATGATTTTCTTTGAGTTCATCGTGTCTTTGCCTTCCCAAAAATAGTCGAAGATGACGGCAAATTCATGCAAGGAATATATCTTTTCTGTATGATGCTTCAAGGCAGAATGCGATGACTCATCCCATTGGCTACTCAACATGCCGGCCCAAAATAAATCTTTAGCATAGATGGGTGTCCATTTTTTACGGATATCAAATAGATCGTTCAACCATTTTTTATTCTCTAATCCGTATTGCAAAATCAATAAATTCTATTTCTCTACAAATTCATGTACATATTCAGAATCATAGATGTCAGTCTTCAATGATTTTCTAAACTTGTCGACATCGTTCGACATACGCACCTCCTATGGTAACTTATCCAATATGTGCCAAATACAAAATTGATGCCAAGACTTTCGAAGATAGCAGGGCCTTTGACTAAGCTGACAGGGAAGGATCAGAAGTTCTGTGGGATGAGGCTTGTAGTGAGGCTTTTGCTGAGTTGAAGAGAAGGTTGACGTCAGCGCCAGTGTTGACTATTCCAGATGGTTCAGGCGGATTTGTAGTTCACTGTGGTGCTTTTGGTAAGGGTCTTGGTGTAGTTCTGATGCAGAAAGGCCAAGTTGTTGCTTATGCATCGAGGCAGTTGAGGCCGCATGAGAGGAACTATCTGACTCATGATTTGGAGTTAGCGGCAGTGATCTTCGCTTTGAAGCTGTGGATGCATTATTTACTTGGAGATCGAGTGGAGATTTTTACTGACCACAAAAGTCTCAAGTATGTCTTTACCCAGATGGAATTGAACATGAGGCAGAGGCATTGGTTGGAGCTGATAGCCGACTATGACATCATTTTGCAATACCATCTCGGTAGAGTGAACTTGGTGCTGGATGCTTTGAGTAGGAGACCGACAGCCATGTTCCTGACTCAGCAGAGAGATGTGGTTGAGCAGATGCGAAAATTGGATTTGGATGTGTTGTTGCCGAGTTCTGATCGGAGTTGCATGATGCTTCAGCTTCAGTCGTCTCTTGTTGATCAGATTAAAGAGGCTCAGGCTGGTGATGAGTAGTTGCAGCGATTCAGAGCAGAGGTTGAGGCTGGTTCCAGAACGGATATGGTTGTTCATGCTGATGGATCGCTTCGCTATGGGTCCAGGTTGTGTGTCCCGAAGGGTGAAGTTCGTCAGAGGTTGCTTGAGGAAGCCCATCAGTCGTCATACTCTATTCATCTCGGAGGTACTAAGATGTACTGGGAATTGAAGCTTCACTTCTAGTGACATGGTATGACGAGGGCTGTGGCTCGATTTGTGTCTCAGTGCTTCATCTGCCAGTAGGTGAAGGCAGAGCATCAGAGAACTGTCAGACTCCTTCAACCGCTTCCTATTCCGGAGTGGAAGTGGGAACACATCACGATAAATTTTGTGACCGCTTTGTCGAGGAGTCCTAAGGGTCACAATGCCATTTGGGTGATTGTCGACCGACTGACGAAGAGTGCTCACTTCATTCCCTTCTGAATCGGATAGTCTACTGAGAACCTAGATGAGAAGTACATGCAAGAGATTGTCAGGCTTCACGGGGTTTCAGTCAATATTGTATCCGATAGGGATACGAGGTTCAGGCATCAGTTTTGGGAGAGTCTTCAGAGTAGTTTGGGGAGTAAACTGAAGTACAGTATAGCTTTTCATCCTCAGACAAATGGATAGTTAGAGAGGACCATCCAGACTCTAGAGGACATGTTGAGGTCCTGTGTATTGCAGTTTGGTGGATCATGAGAGGACCATTTGCATCTTGTAGAGTTCTCGTACAATAACAGCTTTCAGGCCAGTCTTAAAGCTGCATCGTTCGAGGCACTATATTGTCGGAAGTGCAGATCACCAGTGTGCTGGGATGACAATGGTGAGAGAAAGTTGTTGGGTCCGGAGTTGATCACCAGGACAGTTGATGCAGTGACTCAGATCAGGAAGTATCTTCAGGCTGCACAGGATAGGCAGCGGAAATTGGCAGATATCCATAGGAGAGCCTAGGATTTTAAGGTTTTTGACCATGTTTTCCATAAGGTATCGCCGTGGCGAGGTGTCATCCAGTTTTGTGGTGGGGGCAAGCACAACCCTAGGTTTATCGGACTGTTTGATATCGTTGAACGAGTAGGAAAGGTGGCCTATCGTCTTGCATTGCCACCGGCTTTATCTGGAGTGCACAATGTTTTCCATGTCTCACAACTCAGGAGATATATCCGTGATGAGAGCCATGTGATCGACTACTCAGAGTTGACCGTGCGGCCGGATCTATCTTGTGAGATTCCGCCAGTTTCTATCTTAAACCAGCGGGAGAAAGTGTTGAAGAACAAGGTCATCAAGCTGGTTCGAGTTTCTGGGAATCCCTACTCGCCGGGTGAGTCGACTTGGGAACTAGAGGATGAGATCCAGCAGAAGTTCCCTCATCTGTTTGAGTAGCTTTTGTTTCGTTGTTGTTCTTTCTTTTTCTTTCGGGGTTACCCTGTGTACTTCTTATTTAAATTTCGAGGACGAAATTCTTCTTGTTAGGTGGGTAGGATTTGTAACACCTGTTTTCCATTTTCTTGTATTTTTGATATATTATCTTTTTCTGTGTATTCGATCTAATTGTATTCTTCTAATACTTCCGAACCATGTGTTTACTCTTCATTCTCAATAAATCTATCTGTCTTGCCTTTGATTCAATTTTGTGGCCTTGAATATATTCTTGATTTATTTTTTTCTGTCTAATTATTGTCTCCATTTGAATTGCTAAATCCTACTTAATTGTTTCATGGCCTATTTATTTTTCTTTCACCTAACCCTAACCCAATAGCCCGTGTACCCTATGATCCATTATCCTACATCCCTGATTGGTTTTCCCCCTCAATATCCAATAACCGTTACCCCCTAAAACCCTACCCAGCTCCTATATATAATCACCTACTGTTAACCCTACTAATCCAAACCCTAATCATCTTTTACCCTAGCCGCTATTCACTTATCCCCTACCTCCTTGACCCGACCTCTCGTTCTCCCTTTCTCTCACTGTAATCCCGACTGCACCCCCTATAACGCCCCGGATCCCCATTGCTGGACATCCGTGACACAACCAGAATCTTTTCCTTCAAAGGCATCTCAACACAGTAAATAATACGAAAATTTAAAAACTTGTATTGTGTAACGCCCCGCCCCAATACTCAGACAATTTTAATATTTTTAGAAATACAAATTAGATACTATGTAGTACAACTGCCCACCACAGGCTGCCTCTCAAAAGGTGGTTAACCAATTAGGTGACTCTTGATCATTGGCTAATTATATTTATACTCAAATTATCCTATCAAACTTCCCATGCGGGACTAAATTTCTCAATCTCAATCTCAAATTCTCAAATCCGCGCAGACCAGTCGACTGCTAATCCAACCAGTCGACTGTTCGCTGCCAGATCTGGGGTATTACATACACCCCCCTTAGAAATCAGTGTCCTCGCTGAGTACAGGGCACACATCTAGTATAGGATTGCCCTTTCTAGCCGATGTAGGAGATCAATCACTCTCAACACCGCAGATCGGATACCCGGCTATCAATCACTACCTGTGACTCTCAATACCGCAGAATATACCCGACCCCGGAGATCAATGATGTCCTCTTCTACACCCGGTGTCGAAAGTCGGCTCTGATACCATTTGTAATGCCCCTGCCCCTAGCTCAGACAATTTATACAATTTATAAGACAAATTAGATACTATGTAGTACAACTGCCCACCACAGGCTGCCTCTCAAAAGGTGGTTAACCAATTAGGTGACTCTTGATCATTGGCTAATAGTATTTATACTCAAATTAGTTTTCGTAAACTTCCCATGTGGGACTATATTTCTTAATCTCAATCTCAAATTCTCAAATCCGCACAGACCAGTCGACTGCTAATCCAACCAGTCAACTGTTCGCTGCCAGATCTGGGGTATTACATACATCCCCCTAGAAATCAGCGTCCTCGCTGAGTACAGGGCACACATCTAGTGTAGGACCGCCCTTTCTAGCCGATGTAGGAGATCAATCACTCTCAACACCGCAGATCGGATACCCGGCTATCAATCACTACCTGTGACTCTCAATACCGCAGAATATACCCGACCCCGGAGATCAATGACGTCCTCTTCTACACCCGGTGTCGAAAGTCGGCTCTGATACCATTTGTAATGCCCCGCCCCAATACTCAGACAATTTTTAATATTTTTAGAAATACAAATTAGATACTATGTTGTACAACTGCCCACCACAGGCTGCCTCTCAAAAGGTGGTTAACCAATTAGGTGACTCTTGATCATTGGCTAATTATATTTATACTCAAATTATCCTATCAAACTTCCCACATGGGACTAAATTTCTCAATCTCAATCTCAAATTCTCAAATCCGCGCAGACCAGTCGACTACTAATCCAACCAGTCGACTGTTCACTGCCAGATATGGGGTATTACATATTGACATCAGAGTTATTACATCATTGATTACAATACTATCTTGTTCTTGAACAAGGAATACAAATTACATAAACCCATTACAAATGTTTACAAAAATATCCAGACTTTTCCCGTGAAGCTAACAGATGTCATCTGGATTCGTAATCGACTGGTTACTACCGAACTTCCGCTGGATGGTCGATCTGCTTCCCTGGGGCTTGGCCCTCGGCTAGAGCCCTCCGCTGTGCGACTCTGATAATTCTGCACCCGCTGGAAAGGTAGGCATGTACACTGCCACTGAACTTGGATACCCTACTGGTCTTGGCTCTCCTGCACTCACGACCCGACATCCAGAACCTAAATGAGTGGGCACGTCAGTAATTTTACTAACGCAATACTGATAAGAAAACAACGATCTCCAACTTGAACACCCACAAATCATCTGAATGGAAAGAGAAATGTGCATCCTAATCTCTTAGTATTTGTGTATACCACGACCTGTAGTCTAATGCATAATACAAAGTCCAGATATGGATGCACTTAATCTGATGTCAGCAAGACTCTGGATACACATGCATTCCATACTACATATGCTCTAGATCAAGCGGTTCCCCCAGTTTCAAGGATTCGAACCCTCACCATGTAATGCATTCTACTATTGTACTTTTCCTGTTCCTGATAGATACGATCGTGGCTGGTGAATCCTACAGTTATTACTGCTAAATACAAATACAGTGGTGTCTTGTCTCCACCAGTGCCCCAAACCAAATCATACCAAATTCCTGTGACGAACTTACAGATATACATCTGCATATCTATGGTACCGAAGATCCATGGGACATCAATCCTATGGTCCGTTCGTGTCCACACAACATAAGAACATGACGGTTTCGAAGGTCTAAAAACCCCTACCCGACAGGAAGCTCCCGTTCTTACCACAACACTTTAGGAATCAACAGTGCGAGATACGCACAGCAGCACGTATCCCTAATGACAAGAAGAGACAACCCTGGTTAACACCGCCTAGTGCTACTCTTAGAATGAGTCGGATTATAGCGAATTACCCCTAACATCAATCCGGTCTCCAAGTGAACAGTAAAGGAAACTTAAACAATGTAGTCTACTGAAAGCATGTTATTACTCAAATCATACACGGTTTCGATCAAACAATGTCGAGCCTGACTGGTTTTTCAAAATAACAATTAATCACGGGAATCACATCCACCGATTCTCAATACTTTCACAGGTCATCGACTAATAACCCCGGCCCGTGACCCTCAGAGAGTAGTCCAACGGTGCCCAAATGATGCAATATAATTTGAATGAAGGTAAGCATACACATAACCACCAATTTTGACCATTGACTAACTCAGGTATCGAGACACCAATCATAAATTGACCATAGCTATCTCCCAACCCACTCATGTCCACCATGAGTACTAAGCACAAGAAACTTATCTAAGTTCCATGAAGTGCTTAAAACATCTTTAGAATTCAATAGCTCATAATTACCACACTGTGGTATACAGAGGATTCCTCATCAATCGTCCAATAAAATTAGTTCAAGAAATAACAGTAGCTGCGAACTCAAGCTACACTCATCGGAGTCCAACAAAATCAAGCTTTCTAGAAGGGTAGGAGACTATATTGCAATCCTCTAGTTGAAACCACCATCAGATTTCCCATGGAACTCAAGTCCCATGAGTTAACAATGCTTGAAGTCGATCAAGGCAACAGGTTGCCGAACTTGCAACATCCATATCTTCCAAGATATAATTCGGAATTACTTGATATTACCCATTTTGGAAATCTAAGACCATATACTACCAATCTCTAGTTAACCATTTCCTCAAATTCAATCATCTTGATACTATAAAAATCCCATATACTCTCAGCTGTACATCTTTCATGCACTTGTTGAACTTCTCCAATAGCATAAAAGATTGCTCATTCATCAGAGTCACTCGATTCTGGATTCTATGGAAAGGTGGGAGTGTCTAATATAACTTTCTAGTGTAACACATTCCCAGATTCTATCACTAAAGCCCTCAAAAACACAAAATTCCGTCAGGTGCGCAAACAGGAAAGAATTGGCTCTTTTAGCAAACACAGTCTCGACTAAGACCGGATATGCCCCAGTCGTAGAAAAATCATAACTTTCGACCTACAAACTGGAATTTCATAATTCCAGATGTTTTGGAAAGATACGAATCTCCACTACAATTCTCTAGTTCATCACTTTGGCAAATTCCAAACATATTTTTCTAGAAAATCACAAACGTACATACTGTGTAATCAGCACCAAGTATTGAACACAGTCTAGTCTAAATTCCATATAAAATCAACCCCTTGTCCAAAGCTCATGAAATTTAACAGTCTATAACTAGACATACACCACTATATTTTGTCCAAAAAATGCATCAAAAATCTTACTACGGAGAGATTTATGACTCTTCACATACAACACAAAATCTCCACTGCTTTCAGACAAGGTATTTACTTCTACTTACAATTTATTTTAGAAACCTTATCAAATGTCATCTAAAAATTTTAAAATTTTGGAATCATCAAATAGACTCATACCAAAATCTACTTGCAAAATTTTATAGCAATATCATAGATACACAAGTAGTTATGCATATAAGAACTTCAGTCCCCAAACAAAAATCTTCAACTCGGTCTTCTCAGACCAGTTGAAACTTAGAAATTTTTTGAGACATCAAATAAATTCAGAAAAATGCCAAATTTGGGATTATGATTGTAGACACATACAAGAACATATATTAAAAATTTTAGCTAAAAATACCCAACCAATATTTAGTTATGATTTTTGGAAGTCACGGCAGAATTTCTCAAAACAGCAGTTCTGCCTTTGGTTGCTGTCCGAAATTTGAGCTGGTGTTTAGGCTATTAAATGACTTCCTAATATTATGAAAAAACTTATGGGTGCTCTAGATACATAGCACAAACAGCCCTAAAAATTTTAGTCCAGAATTTCCAACCGTTTGAGAGCTAGAAATTCTCAAACTCACATACTCATATATATTTTCAACACAAGCATCATGAAAGAGTTGTTCTACCATTTAACTTCCTTTTCTTAGCATGCCACTACCATACATGATAATCAAAATTTCTCCAACTACTACCACATGCTAAAAATCACATACTCATAAAAAAAGACTAAATTTTTTGAGTTCACCAACTTCTTGTTGGTGCAAGAGAATCTCCTTGAAGCTTGCTCCCTTCTTTTGCTCCTTGCTTTTGTAGAAGCTTTGAACAACTCCTAATAAACTTCTTCCTCTCTACTAAAACTTCTCTACTCCTAAAAAAACTTCACCTTTTTCCCATCCTTTTTTTGTTGAAACAATCAAGACAAGAAAAGAGATGAGAAGAGAGTGGAGTGGGGGATTTATAGAAGATGGAGTGCTAGGGTTTTGGGAGGATGGGGCCGGAAATTGATGGGGGATGGAGGGCTAGAATGAAGATGGGTAGGGTTTGTGGAGATGGAGGGATGAGATGAAGACAACACAACACCCTGGAAACTTCTCATTCCTTCAAAAGTCAATACACATGGTGAATTGTTTCCACCATTGGATCTTCATCAAGATCCAAGCCATGATTACATGATGCTAGGGTTCCTAACCCAAGGTTAGGTCAAGAAACCCTAGGTCACCATACCCTAACCCTAGTGCACAATTTTAATCTATATTCAATTCAAGCACTAACTCAATTTAAAATAACCAATATATATATATATAATTTAAAATCTATAAAAATGCATGCTTTATAGAAATTATAGTTTTCTCCCAACAATTTTCTGGTGAAAACAATCAGGACAAATTCACAGTTAAATTGAGAAGATATCCCGAGTCTATCTCATCGGGTTAAGAACAGCTCGTATATTTGCAATTTCTCAATTAAAAACTGATAGTTATTAGAAAAATACGTAATCGTGTGAAATACTCAATTGTGTACGGATTACTATGCAAAAATAGCTATATGCTATTTTGAGGGGTATTACACCCCCTACCCGACTACCACCCTCCAGCGACACCCCCTGCCTGCCGCGATGCCACGGCAGCACCCTGCCATGCCTCCATGACCCCAGCGCTCCCCTTCTCCCCTCCAAAGTCAGTAGCAACCACCTCAGCAATAGCAGCACCCATCAGCCATAACGTGCCCCCTCGTCGCTGTCCCACTCCCAATGCAGCCCAGCAGCCACCCCTCGGCCGTTGCCTCCCACCGCACTACACTCTTTTTTCCCTGGGCTGCCTTTGCCTTGGTTGTGTGCACGTGTGGATCTCGAGCGTCGGATTCGTGGTCTCGTTCGTGATCGTCCGCCTATAGTATTGTGTTTATGCCCGGGAATCTATTCCCGTTATTCTCTTCTACTCGTCGGTTTTGTCATCTCCTCAAAGGCAAGTAACTTATATTCCTTTGTTGTATATACACGTACTAAATACCGCCTGTAGTGTGGCTTTTGTTTCTAGATTCGTTCTCATGAAAATTTCTTGTTAGATCTTGTCTTTGATCAATTCGTAGTCGTCCTTTGTTACACACACGACATGAAATAATTTAGATCTGATTAGATTCTTAATGCATGCATGTATGTTGTTTCGTGATCCATGATGTGTTGTATATTCTTGGATGCTTGATGTGTTAGTTGTAGTATCGTGTGGTGGACATGTTAAAATACCCATACCATGTTGTTTTGGACATCTAGTATACCATGTTTTGTATTTTACTTTAAGTTGGATTTGTTGCATACGAACTATTTGATTTAAATGCATAATAAGATTTCTGTTTTTGCTGCTGCCCTGTTTTTGTTCAGTATTTTATACCCTGTTGAGGTCAGTAAATCAAACTAATTTGTGAATATAAATCGTAGATATCCTTGTCTATTTTCCAGCATTTTTGATAAATCTCAGTTTCGATTTATGAGTTATGAGTTACTGCAGTTTCACTACAGATGTATAGAAAATTCCAGATTCTGTTTTATGTGTTTACTGTGTAGTTATTTATTTTAATACTGATATTATGGATAAAAATTGAATCTAATATTTTTCTGGATATGACTCAACTTGATTGGTATTAACTCCAAATTTTTGTAGATTTATTCGATGACATTTATGAACTATTCTATACTTATGAACAAACTACTACATTTTCAGAACTGCACGCTATTCAGTAAATAACCATGTTTTCAACCTGATTCTAGTTGCTGTTGGTAAAAACTTTGTGAATATAAAATGTAGCCTGCTGTATCTATTTTATTACCCTTTTGACGGATTTAGATTTCGAATTATACTTTGTAATCTATCGCTGTTTTAGTACTGTTGTGTCTAAAGTTTCAGATTTACAAACTTGCTGTATCTTGCTATTTTCCAAATTTATTTGACTATACTATCTATGTCAGAATATTATAAAATTATATTTTCTAATACTAAACATACTAGGGAATACCCCAGATTTTTATTGGATTTAATTAGTAAGTTTTTATGCAAATTTGCTTATGAATACAACCTTGTAATTTCTGGCCGAACATGTTTTCTGCATATAATTCTGTTTTGAACCTGTTCCTGCAATTATTATATGGCTTATATATATTTGCTGGATTTGGCCGAGAGTCTATTTTCTAGATTTTCTGACGGATCCAGATTTGCATGTCTGTGGCAACGGGAATATCAGATTTGGTGCAGTAGTGTCTTGCTGTCCAACTCTGAAGGTTTCGTTGTCCTAGTATATTATGAGTTATCTGTCACCCGTGTATTCTTCTACCCAACCTTAGTTGTTCTTTGTCCCTTGTCATGTTATGCTTGCTCTGTTTTGTGCACTTATATGTCTGCTTTAATAATAATGACACATAATCAAGCTGGGGTTAATGGAAAGATCTAGTAGTGGAAAATATATAAATGTGTACTTAAAAGGGGGCCGTGTTCCCACCTTTTACGTGTTTCATGATTACATGATACATGATTCTGTTTACCTGATTACCTGGTTACGCACTTCCCACTAGGAAGGTGTACTCAGAAGAGGACTCGTAGGTCCTACCTGTACCTGTTTACCTGATACCTGAGTACATGGCCCTATACAGTCCACTACGAAATTTAAACGTAACTTGTTTGAATGTAGCAACTAGGTGGTAAAATTTGGGACGCATGAAGTGCTACCTAGTTAGGATTAAGTACAAGACCTGTAATAACATGATCACTTGCACATTTCGGTGAACTGTAATGCTACCTGACACATGTTACTTGTATACCTGCTTGCATGATACTTGACACCTGTTACATGTTACCTGCACCCTGTTACCTCATCATATTACTTGAATATGCTTCTGAATTATGTTAGTCATTCTGTTTTGTTGTCACTCTCATTCCATGCTTATTCTGTACTTGCTTCCACTGTTAGTCTATGTTTGTTTATCTGTTTTCTTTTGCACTTGTTGCATGCGCTACAAGCGGCCCGTAACTTGCATTGACGGCCGTTTTGTTTCTTTTTCCTCTTCCAGCAATTTGTTAAATTGCAGACTTTGGTGACCAGCTGCCCGAAGGAGTAGGTGACCAAATTTTCTAGTTGGTTGGAGTTCTTGTTGTATTTATTTCCTGTTGTTTTTGAATAAATGTAATTGTTACATGGATTATTTTTGTATTGGGTAGTTTAACCCAGAATTTATAACTTGTTCCAGATCTGATTTATTTGAGATTTAATTATTTTGCTTTAAGTAAATTCTGTTGGTTATATTAATTTATTCATGCATGCGTGGTTGATTTATCCTTGTTTATTCTTTTATTCATGTGAAATGTTTTAAAGATCCTTACAACTTATGAATGGTGAAAGCCATTCGCTGGACTTAGTCACGTATCCGTATTCTGTATTTCTTTTTGGGAAGCAGGGCGTGACATGACGTATAGAAATTTTTGGCCTTAACTAAAGTAGGAAACTTCATACCTAACTTTGGTTTTAGGTGTTCTTCGACTAACGTCATGGAATCAATGATTGGTTCTACCCGCAAAAAATTATCCCTGACAGCCGAACTTTCCGTATCGTTATTCATCTGAAAAAATAATAATTTTTTTAAATTAATACACACATCATATATAAAACAACTTGTTAAGAAAATATTGTGATATATATATATATATATATACACACACACACACACACACACACACACACACACACACGAAAAAAAGTACGTGAGAAAACCTCACAAACAACATTCAAAAAATATGAAACTTTGCGATTGGGTCTGGCTTGCCGCACACAAGGACACGGAACTTGTAGAAGCGAGTTCCGATCCACAGTTTGCAAGATACGGCTGTTTTTCGCTTTCACTCTTGAAAAAAAGGGAATGCTATTGTAACACGCCGAATCCCAAATACCACTGAATTCGAGTTCCACAGGATCTTTTCACTTCTCTTTGTACAATTTTACAAGGAAATAAAAATACTTTACTTTACTTCAGAGTTACATTATGCATCAACATTTGTACAACGGAAGCAAATTTTTTCATCAATGAATGAAATACAACAGCAGTTGAATAATCTTTAAGCATCAAGTCTTCTTTAGTCTTTTTCATGTACCTTTTCCCTGCATAGAAACTGTGGGCACGTCAGTTCATTCAACTGACGAAATATTACACACGGCCATCCTCTCTATGCCGAAAACAGTATAACGATTCTCAATACTTAATGAACCACAAACTTGTTCAGAAACAGAGCTAAAGGGACTATCTTACTGATGTCGTGTTGTGAATGTGCACTTAGTCCTTAATGCAAATATTTCTATTATATGACACTAATGCGCACTTGTTCAGAGTCTATGCAGCCCATACTACATAGGTCCGAGGGCAAGCCCTTAACCGTTCTTCATCTTGTAGGGTTCAATCCCTCGCTATGACTTAATCTACTACTGTAACCACGGTAAGTATCCTAGATATTTTATGACCTACGAACTCATATCTAGGCGCCCTGGAGGGAATCCGAACGCACTGACACATGACTCATTATGCAGGCATCCTGTGGTAATTCAGCTCCTACCATAAACATGACACCACCCGCAGTCACCAAACACCCCACGAGCATCGCCACCGGAACGGTACTCTGGAGTAGTATCCACGTTCTACTCATGACGCATCATGGGACATTCTGTGAATACTCTCACGTCGCCAATCCAATAATCCTCATACTCAATGTTTTTCTTCTTACTTTCATCATATCTTCACTATGTATCTAATTCTTAGTTTAACTGAATCATGAACAAAATTAATCCCTTAGGGTTAGCACTCCCACTATACCGGTCTTATTCATTCATTTCACATGACTCAAATCTTGGTCCTTTCATTCCAAATATCATTTCTACATTTCTTTTATTGCCGGTATAACGCTTAGCTACACCCTAGTTCTTAATTTTAGCTGATAATTACAACATCGAGCTTTTCATACTCACAAAGACATTTTTCATGATTAATCACAGTTCACGTTTCATAATCATAGTATTCATGTATCCATATTCATAATATCCTTCATAACTCAACATGTCGTTTAATTACATTTTCATACACCATTTCATGCATAAACAATAAAATTTCAACTTGTCATAATAGTTCATTCATTCCACAAATCTCTTATTCTTTTTTCAGTCCATACTAATTTCATAATTTTGTATTTTCAATTAGTTACACAAATCAAACTTCCAAATTTCTCATTACTAATTCTCATTTTTAAAACTCATAAAAAAAATAACTCATTTATTTTTTTTCCTTTATCCCAAAAGACAATTTAATTAAAAACAAGTCCTTTCTTGCAAATAGCCTCAAATTCTCAATTATACTTTACCAAAAGTTATAAAAATTCTCTCATGAAGTCCAATTAATTTCAGTAATTAATTCCATATTTTTCTTAATTTTAATTTATTTTTAAAACTCAAAATAATCTTAATTTCCCAAAAAAACAATTTTTTAAACTAAAGCCCACAACCAGATTCGAACCCACAACCAGCGGCCCAAAGGACAGCGCCTAAGACCACTGTGCCAAAGCCATGGAGGCGATATGATATGGGTTATTGTCCATGTGAATTGGCTTTCGGCATTTCAGAACTTTTAACAAAAAATAAAATAAAGCTCCTTCTCAGTATCGAACTCGAGACCAGAGACCAAGCCCCCCCGCTACTGTAGCGATTGAAACCATTCTGACCAAATGGTCTAAGTAGCCAGATTGTTTTGAAAAGAATTTGGTTGGATTTGAACTCGTTCTCTGTTCATCTCTACAATTCATAATTTTCAAAAAAAGAGAATTTTTGTTTCTTTTTCTTTTCTTTTAAAAGCAAAATTTTCCAGATTATAACATATATAAATTTACAGTAAACCAGTATTTTTATAATGATTATTTGCTTTATGAAACATGTATTTTGGTCCTACTTTATGTTCTATGTCCATATTTTCGACATTGAGAAAAATAACATATTTCTTCATAATTTAGAATTAGAATTCCACAACCTACTATGTTCTTTTGTTCTTTTTCTTATTAACATCTATATAATAAAATACAAAGAAATATATCAAGTGGCTCTCATTCAATCTCCTCAAAATTAAAGGCCCAGATCTAACATCACAAAACACATTTTCCCCCAAGAGTTTCCCCCCAAAACTCAAATTCAAATCCCCCCAAAACAACTTCTTTATTTATTTAATTCTCTCTCTCTCTCTCTCTCTCTCTATATATATATATATAAATCCCCACAAAACAACTTCTTTATTTATTTAGTTCTCTCTCTCTCTCTCTCTCTCTCTCTCTATATATATATATATATATATATATATATATATATATTGATATATATATATATATATATATATAAATTATTATAAATTATAATAATTATAAAAATCCTATAAATTAGGGTATAAAGGTCCATGTTTCCATAAGTGTGTGTGTGTGTGTGTGTGTGTGTATATATATATACACACACACACACACACACACTTATGGAAACATCGACCTTTATACCCTAATTTATAATTATTTTTCAATATATACTAATGAAAACATGGACTTTTATTTACAACTAATTATTGTCATACTATTCAAACTTGAGCTATATAATTGTTGATTTACTGTTTACAAGGCTTTTCATATGTTGTTTGGTTCTGAAGACGTGCCGCAGGCACATGCCCATGGGCAAATCTAGTCCTATTACATTTTTAGAACACAAAAATATCATCTTTCTACAATAACGAAATTCTATTTTAGACAATTAACTACACATGATGCATTTAATCAACTATTTGTAAGCTCAAATTTTACCATAACATTCATGTAGCACAACAATATGGTGATTTCTAGCACATTAATTCACCATTTATTCATTAGCAATCAATCTGTCAAACATTCTCTAAATTACCACTCCACTTTTAATTAAACAAGCATGGTTCCAATTTTCAACTAATTGATTCATAATAATTTTATTAAATCATCCCTAGCATAGTATCTAGTTCTAGAAGTATGAGAAACACCCACCTCTTTGGAGAAACATGAAATGAAAAGCTCCTAGAGTCTCCTAGAATGCAAGAAAGTAGCCTTCTTCTCCTAGATTGTGTTGCAAAATGCTCCCCTTCTTGTTCCTTGGTGCAACCCAAGCTTCCCCTAGTGCTTGATGATGGACCGGCCTCCTTTTGGTTGGGACACACACACAAATGCACACTCAATCTTTCACTTCCTAATATGTTACTCTCCTATATAGTTTCTTCCTTTCAATTATTTTTTTTCTTAGTGTTGTATACATGAAGGTAGGGAGTATTTATACTAGTTTTAGGATAGATTGGAGGGCTAGGATTTCACTAGATGGTTGTAGGTGAATGACTAGGATAAGATGGGAAGTTGTAGCAACCATCCATAAGCAAATAACCACCCATGCACACAAACCCACTTTCCCACTCTTCTCTTAGCCATACCCAGCCTCCTAGGTGTGCAAAGCACACACATGTGCATGCACGTGCCCCTTCTAGTACCCCCCTATTTAAAGTTTGTACAAATTTAATTAATCAATTGTTCAACAATTGTGTCTACATGACAAGTTGTGACAATTTAAAGGATTAATTAAGTTTGTGGGCCTCAAAATAGTGGGCTTTAGGCTTATGGGCTAATTAATAAAAATATTTAATTATTAGAGTGGACTTAAAATAAGAAAACTAGTTTAGGCTTTATAAAATAGGCTTTTTTGAAAGATAAAGGGAAAGAAAGAAATAATTGTCCATATTATAAAAGAAAATTTTATAAAAATAAATATGCATACGAAATTTTGCACTTGCACAACACGTGAAAAATCAACATTTCTTATTAAGATGAAAATTTAGGGTATTACAGCTATACATGGACGCATATAGAAAACCGTGGGTGAGAACTCGCAACTACAAGTTAGTTTGGCTTGTGAATGGCGAGGCCGATCTACTCGCAAAATTTCGGATTTTTGAGTGGGTTCTCTATTGAAAACTCGCTCAAAATATAACAAAATTCATGAGAAAACCGCACAAATGACGTTAAGAAAAATGAAACTTTGTGATTGGGTCAGGCTACCCGCACACAAGCCAACGCAACTTGTACAAGCGAGTTCCGACCCACGGTTTGTAAGATACGACCGTGTATCGCATTCACTCATGAAAAATGCCAATAGTGTGATACATTGACGTAGCTCGCAAACTGTTGGTCGGAACTCGCAACTACAAGTTGCATTGGGTTGCGAGCGGTTAGCCCGACCTGCTCGCAAAATTTTGTATTTTTTGGATATCGTTTCAACCATTTTCTAGTGAAAAGGCGCTCGATAGAAATTCAAACATTAATTGTTGTTGTTATTTGATATATGGTAGAAAACCGCACGAACGAGATCAAAAAATTCTGAAACTTTGGGAGTAGGATGAACGCACCACACATGAGCCAACAAAACTTGTAGAGGTGAGTTTCGACTCACGGTTTGCAATATACGCCGATGTATCATTTTCACTCATGAAAAATAGTCGAAAGCGATACACGACCGTATACTTCAAAACGTGAATCCAAACACACTTTTACAAGTTGCGTTGACTTGTGCGTGGTGAGTCTGACATACTCGCAAAATTGCAGAATTTTTGGATCTCTTTGTGCGCTATTACTAACAACGAACAACAACAACTAATACTACATCTACATCGACAATAACACTATAATTAGCTACGCATAATATATAAATTGTACACTCAAACATTGAATAAAAAATTTCAATCATTAAACTAGCTTGATCTACTAAAATAGAAAAAAGTTAATACCTTTCACAATGTGGATTTTTGGAAAGGAGATAGAGGAGGTGCTTGCGCGCTGCTGTTAACAAAGGAAGGGGAGTAGGGTTTGGCTAATTTCCTTAGGATTAGGTTTTTAGGGTTAGGGAGATTTCGTATGGGTTAGGATTTTTTTTGTATTCGGGATCTTCAAAGGAAGAACGCAAGAGCGTGAGAAGAGGGAGAGATTAAGTAAGAACCAACGAGGAAGAGTGAGCTAGGGTTCTCAGATCGAGCGAGAGAGAGAGAGCTAGGGTTTGGGAAATGGGTTTCGCGAGCAGCAGTTGCGAGAGAGAGATTTTTCAAAGAAGTGAGGAAGATGTCGATCTGAGTATGTACAAGTGTTTGGAAAAACACTTGTACATACCTAGGACGTTGTTGGAAACAAATGCCTAGGTTGAATTTTTTTTATAAAAAAACAACTTAGGTCGTTGTTTCCAACAACAGCCTAAGTGTTTTTCTCGACAAAAAATAAAGTTCACGCCAAATAACGCTAAGTCTGAAACATTTTTGGCATGAACTAGCCAAAATACCCCTCTGCTCTTAATAGGAGATCTGAGCGAATCTGAGCGGCAACGATCTGAGTCGTTGATCACGATCAAGAGCGATCCAACGGCTCAGATCGCTATTTTCCAACCCGTTGAAAACAATCCCGTTTTCAATTGAGCAAAACTCATATATATATATATAGAGTCCTCTTCGGTTGCACACTACTTTTGGTGAGCACTCCGTGAGCACTCACGAACTAGAGACTGTATGAAAAATCCGAACCGCTCATATTGTTCTATATGCCTTAGATAGCCTAACAATAAAAAATCAAGTAATTTGAAGTTCATTTGCCCATCCATCATGCTGTTAGAATTTTCAGCCGTACAATTTTGTAATGATATAAATCATGGACAAATGAACTTCAAATTACTTCATTTTTTATTGTTAGGCTATCTAAGGCATATAGAACAATATGAGCGGTTCGGATTTTTCATAGGATATCTAGTTTGTAAGTGCTCACGGAGTGCTCACCAAAGTAGTGTGCAACCGAAGATTTCTCTCTCTCTCTCTCTCTCTCTCTCTCTCTCTCTCTCTCTCTCTATATATATATATATATATATATATATATATATATATATATATATATATAATACCTACCCCAGTATTTTAAAATGCCGAGATAGGTCTTTTAGTGGAAAAAAATAAAATAAAATAAATCTATCCCAGCGTTTACAAACGCCGGGATATCCTTATTAAATGTGTCACTTACTAGATCACTACTATATTCTGTAATGCTAATCTATATAATAAAACACAATGAAAGCTATCAAGTGGCTCTCCTTCAATCCCCCCAAAATCAAAGGCCCAGATCTAACCTCATAAAACACATTTTCCCTTCAAAAGTTTCCCCCCAAACTCAAATTCAACCCCCCCCCCCCCCCCCCCCCCCCGCACCAAAAAAAAAACAACTCATTTATTTATTTAACTCTCTCTCTCTCTCTCTCTCTCTCTCTCTATATATATATATATATATATATATATATATATATATATGGAAACACGGACTTTTATAACCCAATTTATAATTATTTTTCATCACATACTAATGGAAACATGGACTTTTATTTACAACTAATTATTGTCATACTATTCAAACTTTAGCTACATAATTGTTGATTTACTGTTTACAAGGCTTTTCATATGTTGTATCGTTCTAAAACGTGCCGTAGGCACGTGGCCACTGGCAAATCTAGTAAATAAATAAAAACGCAAATATCAGAACTATATATGGAAACGAACTTCGGAAAAGAATTATGCATTTCTTGTGTCTGTGACTTTGTGCCCTTATTTCTTGGGCATAATTCACTAATATATTCAAGGACAACTCTTTTTAATTTATATAATCATGGGCGTCGAGTTTCAATTTATATATCAACCATGTATACTACCCTCCAAATTGAAGCTGTCTTTAAATGTCCTAAGGTAGCCGATAAAATCCAAGCATTCTGTCTTAAAGATGGCATTTCTGCCTTTTCAGTCTCGGTTCAGTATCATGAGACAGTTCCGGATACTGTTGCGCTACCTCTCTCTTTGCTAGGTACTCCTTCAGCTTCCTCCACCACCCCTATTTCTACTCCCTCTTCCTTTCACCCGGGCTCCTATCCCAAGTCAGCTGCTGCATCATTGGCTCTGAAGGGATCCCTTAAACCTCCATCTAAGAAGAAATACCCTCCTACAACCCACTCCCTTCCCAAGATCTCTCCATCAAAAGCCCCCAATCTTGTCTAGATCAACCCGGACCTCTCTTCTCACTCTGCAGGGAAGGCTACACCTCTCTCTGTGACAACTTCAGTGGCTCCCTCTCCCACTATGCCCCCCACTTCGGCACCCCAGTTAGCGGTTCCTGTTGTCAGCTCCGCATTGCCACCTATTATATCTTCGGATTTCGGTTGGCCTCAATGGGATGTGAATCCCTCTTACTCTTCATACTGGGATAGATTCCAGAAGCAGATTCACATCCCCTCTCCTTCAGTCTCGAAGCCCAATCTTCCTCTGTCTAAAGGTAGCAAAACTGAACAGCCCAAAGACGTTGATTGGATCGAACAAGACAACCTGTGGGAAGAAGAGGAAGCGGACCTGCTTCATATTCCTCCATCTGACCAGGTACTCAATTTTTTATCTTCTTGCAGTTCATTCTCTTTGTTCAGTGAAGTTCTTTTAGTATCATGCTGTAGATTTCTATTTCGGTTTCTATTTTATGATTACTTCCATCCTTGGAAGATCTCTCGCTCCCTTTCTCCAAGGAATTTCTTTCCCTGTCGCTCAACGCAGACCTTGAGTCCGCTGAGCGACCTTCCCTCTAAACCTTCGGATAGAGATCTTCAGTGTTTCGACTATCAAGTCTCCTTGTCTCTTAATCGGGAGCTGTGTAGATCGATAACCACTTCCTGTAAGGCTATTTTGCAGCCTCTGCCCTTGCTCATCGACTCAGTCGATAGTTGTCCGTCTAAGGACCGTAGGACTTCATCTCCGTCTGAGGACAGTAGAGATACCTCAACGTCTAAGGTTAGGAGGGAGGACTCTCCGTCTAAGGAAAGTAAGGGTTCATCTCTGTCTGAGGACAGTAGGAATGCCTCTACGTCCAAGGACAGTAGGGGTGACTCTCTGCCTAAGGGCAGTAGAGGCTTCTCTGCGTCCCCGGACTCCCGACAAGGGCTTCATTATCGTATGCTTCGGACCAGTGCCAGACTCAGGACTAAAGGCTATGGCCAGGGCTCTTAGGGAGCTTGCGGGCATCACCCCAGCTCTTCTGATCATCTCTCTCCCTTAGGATCCATTTTCTTTCCTCAATTTGACGTTTTTTCCAATAATGACATGTTGAACATTACCAATGAATTGGGCTTCCACTTAGAGTCAGACTGCTCTTCTGTGCTTGATTCGATCAGGCATAAGGAATATCTTAGAGTTCTAGAGAGCAAAGGTTGTCAATGAATTGCATCTCTTGGAATATTAGGGGACTGAACTGCCCCAGTAAAAAAAGGGCGGTTTACGATATTATCTCTTCTTCCAATTGTAACATTATCTCCCTTCAAGAATCTAAAATCGATTCGCCCTCCCCTCTTACCTATCGCTCTATCGGAGGATCCACTATCTCTAAATGGATTTCGCTAGATGCGGTTGGTTCTAGGGGTGGTATCATGGTCGGGTTCAAGGAATCAGTATTCTCACTGATCGCAGTTACCCGTCTGCAGTTCTTCCTTATTATCCAACTTTTCTGGACGGTCCAAAATTGCAATATTTGTGTCATCTCTGTCTATGGTCCCTCCACACCCAACAGACGACAAATTTTCTGGAATGAATTTACCTCTCTTCAAGCATATTCTGATGGTCTCTGCTTACTTTGTGGTGACTTTAACGTCACCAGATTCGCTTCTGAAAGATCTTCCCCCTCGCAACTTGACGGGCAATCGTCCTGCTTTAACGACTGCATCCGTCAATTGCATCTCACCGACCTTCCATTGAACGGTCGTTCATTCACTTGGTCTAACCTTCGTCTTGTTCCCACTTTTGCCAGGCTTGATCACTTTTTAGTTTCTCACAACTAGATATCCCTTTTCCACAACTCTTTCACTAAAGCACTCCCCAATCCTTCGTCTGATCATACCCCTATCGCACTATACTCTCATTTCCCTTTTGCTCACCACCACAAGTTCAGATTCGAAAAACTTTGGTTACAAGACCAGCTGTTTGTGAATCTAGTTTGGTAATGTCTGTCCTCGGTTTCTGGATCCTCAGGGCTTGGCAATATCCTTCTTAAACTCCACGCTATTGTAAAATCTAGCGTTCTGAAAGACAGCATAACACCAACTTCCTTAAAAAATATCTTTTGGCTACAATTGAAGCCTTTAACAAAATGGAGGAAAGGGGGCCCTTGCCCGATTCCCATCGATCCGAACGCCTCGCGTGTAAGATCGATTATTCCGCCATCCTTCTGCAAGACCACTTGAAATGGGCCCAAAGGGCCAAGACCAAGTGGTTAAAAGAAGGGGACGGGAACACTTCCTTTTTCCACAATTTTGCTTCGCATCGCCAATGCTGTAACTGGATCTCCTCGATTCTTCACAATGGCAGCGACCTTAGTGCCAACCATGAGATTCATGAAGCCTTTCTATCCTTTTATAAGGACCTCATCGGAACTCCCAAAGTTCCTTCTATTGATTTTGACTGGGATCGCCTTTATGGGCCTCCATCTCAGAATTTTGACTCCCTAGACCTTCCTTTTTCTATGGAGGAGATCAAATCTGCGGTGTTCGCCCTAAAAAGCGACGCCGCACCCGGCCTAGATGGCTTCTCGACTTTCTTCTTTCAAAAATTTTGGGATCTGCTTAAAGATGATCTCTTCCAATTATTCTCTGACCTTCATCAAGGGTCATTCTCTTTCGACCGTATTAACTACGCGCATATTGTCTTGATTCCAAAATTAGTGGGTGCTAATACCGTGAACCAATTCCGGCCTATCAGCCTTATCAATACCACTTTCAAAATCATTATGAAAGTGCTAGCTGCTAGACTTGGCTCGGTCATCTCCCCCCTCATTGACCCGGCCCAATCGGGATTCATCAGAGACCGTTTTATCCTGGACAGCGTGGCGTTCGCCCAGGAAATCATCTCTCATTGTCACCGCTCAAACTCTGAGGGTGTTCTCCTCAAACTTGACTTCCAAAAGGCATACGATAATGTGAGTTGGGATTTTTTGATTAATATCTTAATTCATCGTGGCTTTGGTCCCAGATGGATCGCCTGGATTCGTTCCAGCCTATTCTCGGGCACCTCTTCTATCATTATAAATGGCAAAGAGGGCCACAAATTCAAAATTAAGTGTGGCCTCCGTCAAGGAGACCCTCTTTCTTCTCTATTATTCTCTCTGGTGGCTGATGTCTTTAGTAAACTCCTGCGTAATGCTTGGGATGCGCAAGTCATTCAGGGATTGGGCTCCTCCAATCAATTTCATGGAGTCCTTAACCTTCAGTATGCAGATGACACGATCATCTTTCTCCAACCTAATTTCCAATCCCTTCGGAATCTTAAGCTGCTCCTGTATTGTTTTGAGCTTGCGTCGGGACTCTCCATCAACTTTAAAAAATCCTCAGTTCTATGGTTGGGTGGTTCCCCAAACCGTCAGACTGAAATTGCCAATTTCTTCAATTGTCCGGTCGCCTCCTTCCCTATTACCTACCTAGGTATTCCCCTTAGATGGGGTAAACTCCATAAATCAGACTGGACCCCTATGTTGGACAAAGTGGAATCCAGACTCAGTATCTGGTCTGGTAAATCTCTTTCCCGCGGGGGACGTATTAGTCTCCTTAACTCGGTGCTCTCTTCTATTCCGCTATACATGATGTCATTCTATTTTCTTCCGTCTTGGGTCATAAAGAGATTAGACCAAATTAGAAGCAACTTCTTCTGGTTGGGTTCTGCCTCGTTTAAACCAGGATCGCATCTTTGCAACTGGGATCTTGTCTGCTCTTCAAAAGCAGCTGGAGGCCTCGGAGTATTGAACCTCAGGAATCACAACATCGCCTTACTGGGCAAATGGATTTGGAGGTTCTTAACCCTCGAACATCTTCCGTGGATCCAAAGCATTAAAGCACAATTCTCCCCTTCGCACCATTGGTGGGACCTTTCTCTACCTATCCACCGCAATGCCTCTCCTTTCTGGAAAGGCATCTGGAAAACAGTTCCGGCTTTCCTTTGCGGGATTTCCCATAAATGCCAAACCGGTTCCAGAACTAGCTTCTGGACGGACCTCTGGATCGGTAACACGAAGCTTGCTTCTGCCTTTCCCCTCATCTATCAATCGGCCCTTTTTCCGAAGGCTACGGTTGAAGATTCTTTCACTATTCACCAAGCTCTTAGAGTTTGGTTCATCCCTATCTCGGGCCTACTTTCGCATAATAGCAATACTCAATTTCTCGATCTCCTTTCCTCTCTCAACGATTTTGAGGGGTCGATGACAGATGGATACTCTTGGCGATGGAATTCGACCGAGGTTTTTTCGGTCAAATCCTTTTATCAATTTCTGAACTTCAGAGGGATTCTCTCGCCTTTCTCCAAAATTATTTGGAGTTCTTGTGCTCCGCTTAAAGCCATAATCACCTCCTGGCTTGCGTTTAACAATAAACTGCTAACTGTTGAGATTCTCAATAAAAGAAATTTGGCCTGGGGTCAATTGTGCCCCCTCTGCTCCACCTCTTTCGAGGACGTAGACCACCTTTTCGTGAATTGCGAATTCTCTCGCCCACTTTGGAAGCTATGCACTCTTGCTTGGGAATTCAATCCTTTGCCCGCCGATCTCAAATCGGTGTATTCGACTATTCCCCCATATTTTAGGTATCGTAAATCTTGGTTTTTATCGGTTCACATCATTATCTGGATCTCTTGGAAAGAAAGGAACCATAGAATTTTCAGGCACTGCGAGCGGCCCATTTCCGCTCTTATCGACGAATTCTTTTATCTGTTTGATTTTTGGTCTTCATCCTTGACAAATGCAGCGAAGGAAGCCCTTCATCGTCATAGATTACTCTCGGCATACAATTGTCTTACCAACCTTAATGCTATTTAATTATTGAGAATTCGGTTGTACTGTTTCCCTCTTTTGTGACAATGCTTTCTTACTAATAGTGTTGTCCTGGATTTGCAGTTTGCACTAATGCTATTCTTTCTTCAGGTCTGAATCATGTGGATTTTTTGGGAACTCCAGCATAGATTGTTTCTAGCTCCTTTTTGAGCTCCCTTTTGCTACTTATGCCAGTGCTCATGTTCTTCACTGTGTCCGCTCCTCTCTCTGGCTATATCATGTTTTGTAAGTTTCTTTTTGATGCTTTTTGGAGGTGCATCTGAATGGTGGGATTCTCTGTATGTACACCTGATGCGTTTTGTTTCTCTCACTCCTGTTTATGAATGGTTATTATGGTTGGTGGCCTATTGCAGCTCTTTTCCCCACTTTGTGCGGCGCTTATATCTTTACTGTTCTGTTCTTTTTCTTTGTATCTCCTTCTCTGCTTCTATGGTTCGATTGCTTAATATTTTTCAGCTATGCTTTAGGCTGTGCTTTCGGCAGTCTCTAATTGGAGCACTTACTATGGGTGATGGCTTTATGTAGCCCTATTCTCCACTTTGTGGGGCGATTGTTTCATCATTATTCTGTGCTTGTTCTTTGTCTTTTATTTCGCTGCATCTGTGGTGCGTAATCTCTATTTTTTTCGGCTGTGCTTTCGGCTGTGATATCGGCAGTCTCTTTTTGGAGCACTTCCGCAGCTTCGCTGCGCGTGACTATTCGTTCTGAGGGACTGGGTCTCTTATTGCTATTTTCTGAGTGTTTTGCGGCAGCTCCTGATGTGCGTAAGTGCGGTCTTCCCGGGCGTGAGCTCGTTTCACTTCTTTTGCTCGTCTGCGCATCCTCGTCAGCCTTTCAGGCTTCCCGACTGCTGTTCAGCTAGCGTCTTGGTGCAACCCCTTTACTCTGCGGGCTTTGTCAGTTGTTTAGTTTGCGTCTTTGTATTGAAGTAGCTGTGTCTGATGGTTTGAATGATCTTTACTGCTTGTAAAGCTTCCTCCTGTACATTTCGTTACTATCAATATGTTTTGTTGTGGCTGGGGTCGTAAGGCCCTATCTGGTTCATCAAAAAAAAAAACCATGTATATTATCTAATTAAATCTTAATTAAATCTCAAACGGCAGTACATTTAGAATTACAGTGTCTCTCATAGATATATATACTTTACTAAATACTGTTAAGCACACCTTCCATAATTTACAAAATTATGTTATTAATCTTACAATTTCCAGGGAGATTCTGTGTCAATCTGTAATTACATAATCATATTTAAGATGGAGGAAGTGCATCCATGTAATGTGCTTCGGAAACCCACAAAATTCCTGTATTAATACAGTAATTTGGGTCTAGCTAAAGGGAACAGAATTGACAACCACAACATCTTTCTCTTGAACTCAGCTACCCGCCACCCTAACTGGGGGCGGGGTCCCTAATCAAACCCCTAAATATTCCAACACTAACCATCATAGTTAAACAATCATAATATAAATATCGAACATAAGCCATTATTGTTCCCACTCTAACTATGTTTTACTAGTATCATGCACGTGCGATGCACGTGGAGGGAGAAAGAAAAAGACCCAAAAAAAAAACCGAATGAAAAGGATTAAAAAAAAAATGCACGTGCGATGCACGCGGAGGAAGAAGGAAAAAGACCACCCAAAAAAAAAACGACTGAAAAGGATTAAAAAAAAAAAGAGATAATGAAAAGGATAAAAAGAAAATAATTTCCAAACCGATCCACTTCCGAAAATATTTACCAAGCTGGTCCACTTTCGAAAATATTTACCAAAGTGAGTCATTTGGCTTCAAAATGACAAAATGACAAAAAAAAAAATTAAAAAAAATTGATGACAAATACCACTAAGGCCTTCTCCCATTATAATAGTAGAGATATGGAGTATGTAGAAAGGACGAGAATAATAAGAGAGACTCAAATCGTAATGGACCAACGATTATGCCACTTATAAGTTTTTGTTTATTAAATAACTACTAGTCAAGGAAATTAGTCAGATTATAGAAAACCATACGATATATTTTTGAGTAACATGGTGAAAAACTATTTAGTGGCATCTACAATTTCGATAATAATGGTATACAAAGAAAAGTAATAATGACTAGACTATGAAGGAGGTGATTATTGATAGTAGTGGTTAGCACTCTTTCATTTATCTGATACCTGGATCCAATCCAGACCCAGTATTGAACCGGAACCGACCCGATCAATACGGGTTTGAATCCGGATTCTAAAATAAGACCTAATTCACTTTCGGGTCTGGATCCAGGTCTGCTAAAAAATAGAACCGACCCGGATCCGGATCCAGACCCGAACTCGGACCCATTAAAAAATACCTCAAAAAATATGGAATTTGAATAATAGGATTATAAGGATATACATGTAAATAGTAATTGTTAAAAATAGATGTGTAAATATAATATATTCATGTACTTAAGTACAAAAATTGTTGCAACCGTAGGGTATCGGGTGCAAAAATACTTAAGTGCAAATATTTATTCCTCACTACCTGAACCGACGAGTAGACTTTTTTAACTAGGACCCGGACCTGGTTCTCGCAAGTCCAGATCCGGATCCAATTTTTGAACCTGTGAGATACCGGGTCCAGGTTCGAGTAGTTGAGAATCCGACCCGATAGAACTCAATAGCAGCTACAGTGGTAGTTGTAATTGGGGTGGCAATGAACTATACATGAAGAGGTGGCTATGTGGTGATTGTAAATTTTGCAATATTAGTTGCGACACGTATTAATGTTACAAACTTACAATGTAAGTGAGAATCAAGTAGTCGAATCCTAGATATCTATATAATAAATCACAAGGCAATTTGAAGAAAAAAAAACTATTAAGTGACTATCCTTTAATTGATACAAAATCAATAGTTCACATTCACCATCCGAAACGACATTTTCCCTCCGAAAGTTTTTTCCTAAAAAAAAAAATTCTTCTCACTTTATTATTATCTCTCTCTCTCTCCTCTCTTCGCTTTTTCAGATTTCTCTCTTTCTCTCTCTCTCCTTCTCTCTATCTCTAGTCAAAAAATTAGATTTTCAGACTTCAAGTTCGTAGATTTTTGGATGTTTTAGATTTTTTATGTTTTTTTTATTGCTCGTGTAGAAAATTTCACTGAGTTTTCAGGTTGATTTCAAATACAATGAAAGATTATAAAAAACAATAATTTTCAGCCATACAATTTTGTAACACTTCAATGGATGGGCAAATGAATTTCAAATGATTTGATTTTACATATTTAGACTAATTTAGATGTGTAGATCAATGTGAACGGTTCGGATCGTCAATACGAAGGTGGTAAGGCCGAGTGCACACGAGTGCACGCGGCGGCCTAGTGCACAACAGAAGGGGTCTCTCTCTCTCTCTCTCTCTCTCTCTCTCTCTCTCTCTCTCTCTCTATATATATATATATATATATATATATATATATAGGCATCATCAGGTGTAGAATAAGATGATCCAGCACATCGGCTGGAGGGAATGAAAGAATTCGGTTATCAATTCCGGAAAAGCTACCCATGTTGTTCTTCGTCACCAACCATTTCCGATGACTCAAGCATAGCATCTTTCCCCAAGCCCTTGTCATTTCCAGGATCGGTAGTTCCATCCCCTCCGTTCAATTCTGCTTCGTTTCCCATCGATGCCTTAGGCAGGCATAGGAGAGTAATCGATTAGCCCAATCATCGGAGCCTTGGAACGGGAGCAAACGTAGCTGGGTCGTCTCTGTTGCCTCTCTCCCTTTATATATAACGCATGCAGTAATTATAAAACACTCGGATCATGACCTTCTTGAATGGGTGAAAGCTGGCAGCAGGGCTTGCTTAACCGGATACACGGAATTAGGATCTCTCTTGCTATATATATATATATATATATATATATATATATATATATATAGTAATTGTTGAATATAGATGTTTAATTATAATATTTATTAATGTTAAGTGCAAAAATTGTTGGAACCGTAGGATATCGAGTACAAAATACTCTCGTGCAAATATTTATTCCGCGCTACCGAACTCAACGGCTAGATTTTTTTAACTAGGACCTTGACCTGGATCCGAATCCGGTTTTTGCAATTTCGGGTCTGGATCTAATTTTTAGATCCGTGAAGTATCGTGTCCAAATCCATGTAGTGGATGACCCGTCCCGATAGGATCCGATACCAGTTTAAACAATACTAGACTGGTTTTTCTAAAAAAAAATAATACTGAATTAATTGTTTTTTAGGACAAAATTTGAAAATATTTGCACAAAGAGGACAATGACCAAACTATTTACAACTAAGGGATAGTTTTTAATTAATAATCTATGCTTCCTATCCTATAGATTTTTCTATATGATGTGTGATCTTTCTACAAATTTAAAATTTGTTTTTTTAATATTTTCTATTTATCTTATCTAATCAATTTTTTAACTACTTAAATTGTACTAAATATTTTGAGAAAACCAGATGAGAATTACTTACTTAGAAACAAGGTTCTGATACCATTATGGGTTAAACGTTACAAGACTGGTTACTGGACCGACTCTAACGCAGAAACGAATAAAAGTACATAAAGCAAACTCACAAGACTAACACAACATAAAGAAAGTAAAACAGTACAACATAAAGAAAGTAGTACAACTAGCATGCTGTCTCGGTTAGCTAGTATGCCTATAAGTCTTCAAGTTACTTTCACCATTATTAGGTTCTATTATTAGATTCCCTTTTATTTGTTACTTTCTCATTTGTTAGATTTCATTTCTTATCTCCCGCACCTCCATTATTTTCACAAATTAAATTCAAGTTCGTCCACTATTTCCTTCTTCAATATGTTCATTTTCTTCCATAAGTTATCTATATGCTGTTGTAGGACTCCAGATATAACTACTAAATTCATCATTTTTATAAAATAATAAAGATCTTTCATAAAAGGTTAGACCATCAATTATTTGGACATTTATATTGCTAGTTTCTCTAGGATTTATTTGATTTATTGTATAATTATTACTCGTTGTACAATAAAGAAAAATAATTTGAACTCATAAAAATCATTCATGCTTGTTACTCTATTAGGATAATAAACATTAAAAATTAACTAACTATCACTTCCTCGATAGTTAGTCATTAATTGATAAATTTTTTAGGCACGACTGAAACTATTATTATCCATTATTCCTTTTTAGCATTTTTGTGATTTAAAACAAGTATAAAATCAAGAGCAGAGAGAGATTTCTAAGGATACCATAAGAATCAAAACAAAAATGGCCCATCATGCTTCCGACCCAGTTAAACTTCTTTGAGCTGCTCTGTATCAGTTACTACTAGTGGATAAAATACCTCTGGTATGCACTCCGATTTCGGTGCTCCTTTTACGTTCCTTCAATCTCAGGACTACTATGCTCTCCAAGAGAGCTTCATCCAAGAGATATGTTTGGAAACTAGTAGCACTTCAATACAGACAACCATAACCTAGCTCGTTTCCTGCTACTAGGTGTACAACTTAACTATAAAAGATTACAAATGAGTCTTTTTGCAAGATACTTCAGGCAAAGCCTTACAAAACTGACCCTGAGGGTAAGAAACTAATTATTCATACCTTATATTCTACAAGAACTTAACGAGAAAGATAGTCTTTATTTATTCCAACTTTCTTACAGTCTCTCCTTACAAACCTATATGAAATTTTTTCTCTCCTAGATGTTCTGCCTTCTCCCTTACTTAGCTTCCCCTTTTATAGACCAAGGGATCAGCTTACAACAAGTTTCCATACGTCATTGTTTACATCATATGTTCAATAATTGCTACAAATACATAACTGCTTAAATCAGCTTGTAATAATTGTTCAGATTACATTGTGAACTATTCTAGAAAGGAGATTCCTCCTGGCTGACATCTTCACATACTCCACATATGTGTTGATGTTCTGTCTTCATCAAGCTATAGTAGTATCCAGTTGTCTGTTCTGTCATTGTCATTGCTCCTGTAGATAGTATATGGTACTAACTGTCAAACAGCTCATGTTTATCTTGAGGCTATTTTATTTTTGCTATATTATACATTATTATTTTCTCTGGGTCTGGGCTGTCATAGATCCATATGTTGTTCTCTTTTAGTTTTATGTATTTTAACTTGCAATATATGTTTCTCAATCCCATTGCTCTTCTTTCTGGGATTATTTTTCAAATTCCCCAGCCTTATATGGTACAATGTTAGATGCTCCATAGATCACTTGGTTAGTCATTCCTATTTTTATAACGTGTTCTGCTGAAAGCTCTTAATTTTCTTCAAGATACTCAAGGATTGCTGAATACATTCTGACATATATTTTTGAGGCCTTTGTGAGGCCAAAATAACTCTTGGCTGCTTTGTAAATTTCTCTTGGCAAGTGGACCAATTCTTCACATTCTCTGGATGGATAGATACAATGAATAAGTCATCTTTCGAACAATGCCCCGGTTGTTCTTGGATTAGCTCCTGGGAGGATGATGGCCTTGTTCATATATTACTGTGATATTATTTTGATGAACTAGTTCACCTCGGTTACTTGGCATAATTTTTCAATTTACTTTAAAAATAATATTTTCTTTGATACTTTGGTAAGAGATTTCTATGTAAGAAGTGTCTCTTTGTATGTGGTCATATTTGAGGATGTAATTGCTTCTTCTTTTAGTGAATGAGTAGGTTTGTAACATCCTAAATTTTTATTTGTAATTAAATGAGAAGTTATTGATTTTACGTTATTTGCACGTACAAATTTTTGTACATTTCTCTTAAAAATTATCTCTTTTATAACATGAACAAATGATCATTTTAAATCCTTCTTTTTAATTTCTAAAAGCCTATTTTAAAAGCCTAGGCCTAATTGTCTAATCTAGCCCACCCTAATTAATTAATTATTTTATTAATAACCCATGGGTCTAAGACCCACTAATTTGAAGCCCACTAATTAAATTACTTTTTAATTGTCATAACATGTAGTGTAGACTAAATTGGTAGACAATAAATTAACTAATCATATACAACTTATTAATAGGGGGTACTAGATGAGACACGTGCATTGCACTAGCACGTGTCTAGTGGCCTAGGGGGTGTGGCCGGATGGTGGACAAGAGAGAGGGAGAGATGGAGGTAGTGGAGAGGTAGTTATCTCATTATGGGTAGTTGCTATAACTCCCTAACTCATCCTAGCCTTTGATTTCTAACCATTTGATTTAATCCTAGCCATCTATTCTTACTCAAAAAATATATAAATACCCCCTAGTTCTTCTTATTTAGTACACTAGAAAATTTGATTAAGAAAGAAAAGGTTAGAGTGAGAAAAGATTGAGAGTTTTTGGTGAGTAAAAGATTGAGAGTTTTTGGTGAGTAAAAGATTGAGGAGTTTGTGTGTGTGTGTGTGCTCATCCAAGGAGAGGCCGGGCTACACCAAGGAGGGGGGAGCTCGGGTTGCTAGTACAAGGAGGAGGAGACACCTTTGTGGCACAATCTAGGAGAAGGATCCATTCGCGCATTCCAGGAGATTTCTAGAAGCTTTTATTCTTTTTTCTCCAAATATGTGGGCGATTTCTTATGCTTCTACTTTAGACATCATTCTAGGGTTTGGATTGATAGAATTTCTAAGAAAAACTAAGTAATTTTGCCTCATATTTGTTTATATAGAGAAAAATTGTAGCTAAAGAGAATACTTGGTAAATTGATTACTAGTTGATAAAATTGTGATTAATGTGCTAGAATCTATCATGTTGCCATGAAATATGTATTTGAATTATGCTTTGTTGAGAAATTTGTGCTTACGAGACAATTGATTGATTAAATGCATCATGGAGTTTTAATTGTCTAAATTAAGACAACACTAATGTAGAAAGATGAAAATTTGTGTTCTAAAAATATTGTAGGATAACAACAAGTAAAAATAAAGAGATAAAGTAGTTATTGTGGAAATCTTGATTATAAATTATGTGAAAATGTGATTCGTTCTCAATGTCGAAATTATGGACATAGAACATAAAATAGGACTAAGAATGCATGTTTTATAAGTTAAATAATGATTATAAAAATACTGTTTTACTGTAAATTTATATAGTTTATAATCTGGAAAGTTTTGATTCAAAAAGAGAAGAAAAAGAATTAAAAACATTTTTGAATTATGAAAAATTAGTAATAACAGAGAACTGGATAAAAAACAACCCAATTCATTTAAGACGGGTTAGTCACTTTGACTGATTGGTCTTCGGGTGCACCACAGAGCGCTACTGTAGCTCTGGTCTGGTCTTGGGTTGCGGGTTCGAAACTGGGCAGAGCCCTTTTTATTTTCTTTTATAAAAAAAATCCGAATAGCACTGGACTTGAACTATATGGCTAATACCCCCATTCAATTTCGTCTTGGCGCCTTGGACTTTGTGGTCTTCGATGGTGTCATAGTGAGGTCATTGTAGCGCCGACGTGGCTATTGTGTATGGGTTCGAAACCTGGCCTTCAGGTTTGGTTGAGAAAATATATATTTTTTGGTTTTTTTATACTTTAAGAGTTTTAAAGTCAAATAAAAATTGAGAAGAATATTAGAAAATTATCTAATAATGTCTAGACTTCATAAAGAATTTCCCATAACTTTTGGCTTAGTATAAATGAGAATTTGAGACTATTTTGCAAGATAGAACATGTTATAAATTATTAAATTAGATAAAGAAATATAAATATTTTGTTTAAAAGAATTTCGATATGAGATTGGGTAATGGAAAATTGAAAGTGTGAATTTTTGACTTAAGATTGATAAAATGAGAATAAGAGAATTATGTGAAAAAAATGAATTATGAATGTGATAAGTTGGAAAAATGAATTTATTGTATGCATGAAATTGTATATAAAAGTGGAATAAAATGGCATGATGAATTATGAAAGATCTTATGAATATGAATACTCAAATGCTATGAACATGAAATGGAACTAAAAGCTAGAGGGTAGCTATGCCTTATACCGTCATTGAATTAATACTTTTGAGATGAGATATTGAAAAGAAAAGACCAAGTTTGGGTCGTATTGTTGAATTGATGATTAAGACTGATATAGAGGGAATGCTGACTCTAGGGTATTGATTTTATTCATGATTCAATTACTAAGGATTAGATACATAGTAAATATGTGATGAAAGTAAGAGAAAAATACGAGTATGAGGGCCTCGGAGCTACGGCGTGAGAGTATTCACAGGTTGTCTACACAATGCATCGTGTCATGACGTGGATATGTCTCCAGGAGTCCGTACCGCAGGCGATGCTTGTGGGGTGTTTGGTTACTGCGGGTGGTATCATGTCCCATGACGAAGGCTGAATTGTCCATAGGTTCTACACGATGCGTCGTATCATGACGTGGGATTCCCCTCCAGGCTGTCTGGACATGAGCTCGTAACTCATAGAACATCTAAGATACTTACCGTAGTTACGTAGTAGTTTAATTTATGGCGAGGGATTGAACCCTACAAGATGAAGAATGATTAAGGGCTTGTCCTTGGACCTATGTAGTATGAGACGCATAGAATTCGAACAAGTGCGCATTAGTGTCATGTAACATAAATAATTGCATTAAGGATTAAGTGCACATTCACACACGACATTAATAGGATATTCCCCGTAGCTTTGATCTGTGACAAGTGTGTGCTTTCTAACTAAGAGAAATTGATGTATTATATCCTTGCGTCAGTTAAATGAACTGACGTGTCCACAGTTTCTATGCAGGATAAAGTGCATGAAAAAGACTAAGGAGGAATTGATGCTTAAAGAATTATTCAAGTGTTGTTTTATTTCATTCATGTAATTATTGTAATTTTGCTTCCGCTGTTTAAATGTAACTCTGATGTACTAAAGTTTTAAATTCCTTATAAAATTGTACGAAGAGAAGTGTAAAGATCCTGTGGAACTTCAAATTTAGTCTTATTTGGAATTCGGGGTGTTATGGAGTGGTATCATAGCCACGCTTCCAAGTAGTACAAATTTATAAGGAACGGCAATCTAGAGTGGATATTAGAGTGTGTGTTAAGTATAGAGATTTAAATGTAAGTCACTTACATTTGTGTTGCTATATGATTTATACTTCTTCTTCTTTTTCCAAGATGGCGAACCACTTCGACCCAGCTGGTGGTGATGATTGGTACATAGTCGAAGAGGACTATTACCCCCTGACAAGCTGACTCCGACGAAGAAGATCCCGAAGAATTTGAGGAGGAATGGCCTGAGTCCCGAGAGATCACTCCGCTTCCGAATTCATCTGATGATTCCTTCGACGAGGAAGAACCAGTTCCGAGCAGTCTTATTGTGCCTCTTCAGAGGCAAGTAGAGACTCAGAAGAAGAGAGCAGAGCTACTGCAGGCCCAGTGTGCGAAGTACAAGAAGGATATTGCAACTCTTAGTCATCGTATTTGGGATCTCGAGAAGAGAAAGAATATGTACGATGTACTGAAGGAAGAAGTGGCAGAACTACAGGAAGAGCTTCGAGAAGCCAAGAGAAACCGTAGGAACTAGAATGTTGTATCTTCTTACTGCTTTCATTAGATGTCAGAAATATTTTAAATTTGAATGTATAAACTTTGAATTCAATGAAATGACGAGTTGATTTAAATTCATGTTTTCTACTTCGAATTTAATGGATCTTTTGCATCAGAATATGGCTGGAAGAAGAGCTAGAAGTGGAGAAGGGCTGGACTTGGAAATGGAGTTAGCGAGAGTCTATCAGACCCTCAACGCCGTTGCCATGAATCAGAACCAGGGGAGGATGCCTGAAAATCCAGTACCTGAGGCAATCAAACTTGTGGAATCATTCAAGAGGATGAAATAACCAGTGTTTGAGGGGAAGTCAGACCCAGATGTGGCTGACAATTGAATCGGGCAGGTCAAGACTATCTTCGAAGTCTTGGAAACTCCAGAAGCCAGCAAGGTGAAGTTGGCTGCACTGCAATTCGAGAAGGATGCAGCTGTTTGGTGGCAGTCCATGAAGCGGACGATGGGAGATATTGTTTTTGGCTAGAAGGAATTCTTGGAGGAGTTCTGCAGTCACTACTTTCCATCTGATGTCCAGGAGAAGAAGGCTATGGAATTCCTGGTGTTGCAGCAGGGCGGTATGTCGGTCAGAGAGTATGAGACAAGGTTTACTCAGCTCTCGAGGTATGCGCCTGTACGGGTGATGGAAGAGGCAAAGAAAGCTCGGAAGTTCAAGCACGGATTAAGGCCAAGTCTGAGATCCAAGATGATACCCCTTGGTATTAGGAGGTTTGACAAGTTAGTCAAGCGAGCTGCAGCTACGGAAGAAGATATGGAGCAGTTTCATGCCGCTCAGAACCGGAGGAGCAATTGGCATGTTGGGAAGAGGCCCGCAGTGTCTGATAATTTCAGGGGACAGCCGTCAGCTCAAAGGTTCAAACCTACTGGGGCGAATGCTGTCAACATGGCTGGAAGACCCGAAAATAATTGGGTGAGACCTCATGTGGTGACTTGTTTTAACTGTGGTGAGATGGGACATTACAAATCTCAATGCCCCAAGCCGAAGAATGTCACCCATAGTGGACCAACGCAGCAAGTGGGGAAGAAGCCGTACCAGCAGGGACGAGTATTTGCCTTGACTAATGCTGATGCTGATGAAGTGGATCACGTCATCACTGGTACGAGGGGGATGTTTAGAAGTATTTTTTTTTCTTCTGTTGTTCTCTTTTCCCTGTTTATTTAGTGAACTGTTATGTAACGAGTGTGTGTTATGTAACAGGAGAACTTTATTTGAATGGAAAAAAGCTGTTGTTTTATTCGATACTGGATCCTCTCATACTTTTATATCATCTAAGTTTGCTAAAGTCTTGGGAGTCGAACCGAAGGTTTTTCCAAGTAAGGTTTTAGCAGTAGCTACTCCATCAGGGGAGACTCTAACCACTGATCGGTACTATGTGGACTGCGAGATCGAGATTGGAGCTAGAATTTTCGGAATTGATCTAATCGAGCTGAATATCCTGGGGGTCGATGTTATCATCGTCATTGATTGGATGTCGGTATAAAGTGCAAACATCGAGTGCAAAACCAATGAAGTAACAGTGAAGGCTCCAGGTGGTCTTGAAGTCACTTTCTAGGGGAAGAAGAGATGTTCAGATTTGGTGGCAGCTATCAGCAAGAGGGAGGTTCCTGCAGAGGTGCAGCAGATCCCTGTGGTACGAGATTATCCGACAGTGCTCTTGAAAGATTTGCCTGGGTTACCCCCGCATCGTGATGTAGAGTTCAGCATCACTATCCAGCCAGGGAGTGCACCGATTTCTAAGGCACCACCGTATAGGATGGCGCCTGTGGAGCAAGATGAGATCAAATGGCAGATTGAGGAACTGTTGGAGAAAGGCGTTATTAATGGGATTATAGTTTTTCCTTATGCTTATTCAATATCTATAGGTTGTTCATTATTCCTGGCTATTATAATGGTATTCTTCTTCCTCTCAAACATTGGTAGTTTAAATATATCTTTTGGGTTTATATCTAATTTGGTTGCTTTTATTTTATCGTATTTTTGTATGTCAAAGCACATTATTTTCCTTACTTCTTCATTGTTTTCATCTCTTTCTAAATATTCTCATATTTCTGTTATTTCTGTCATCATGTTTATTTCACATTCTTCTGTTTTACCTTCACTACTTCCACCATCTTCTTCCAGTACCATTATTTCTTCATCTTCACTAATTTCTAACCAGTCTTTCTCACATTCCATGGGTTCATAATTTATGTTATTCATTTATTCAATTTCTTTTACGTATTTTACATTTTCTTTTTTCATTCTCTTAGGACAATTTGGTGATATATGTCATACTTCACCACATATATAACAATTACATTTCTTTGGGTGTTTTGGATATTGTCTATTTTTATTTATTCTTCTGAAGTATCTTTATAAGGTTTTTTATATCTCTTAAAAGTTTTTCTATATTTAGGTTTATATTTTTGGAATTTGTATTTACTCTTATTTGTAGTTATTATTACATCCCCAATCATTCGGTCTTGCATCTTCATAACCAATTTTTTATTTATATGTTCTATAGTATTTCATTGTTGCTCTAGCATCTTAGCACACTTTATCCCTATAATCTTTTCCAAATTGTGTTCTATACCCTAAATTATCTACTTCTGGTTTTACTTTCTCACCTATGTATGCACTATATATATTTATATTGTTGATTCTTGGTTTTGATGACTACAACACAATGCAAAGTTGTACTACTTCTTATATAATGCAGGATGTATCAATGTCCATACTATGTATGATACACAAGTGCAAAGTGCTCCAATGAAGCTCTCAAATGAAATTGATAAAAACTACAAAGGCTCAAGCTCCTATTCAAGACTCAAGACTCAAGACAAGACCCGTGCTTCAATGTGTTATTAAATGTTTTGTAAAACAAATTGTAATCTTATTTTTTTTGAGTCTTAGATTGATGTAACAACCTTGTCACACACACACACACTCACACATCTTTATAATTGAGTGTTTTTCAAAAGATTAAAGGTCGAAACAGTTTGAATTAGATCAGCTGTTAAGTACCACTCGACTGTACCAGTACGAAACTGTCTGAACTCTTTCAAACTCTGGCCAGTTAACTCATCCTGGGAACCCAGTCTACTGTTCAAGTCGTTTCGACAGATTTCAGAATTTAAAACTTGTTTTTCGAATTCAAAAGTTTTATATCCGTTTTAAATCAGTTTTATTAACTGATTTACAACGTCCTAGTGATTCCTTTCTATAAATAGAGCCTAGGAATTACCATTTAAAGGTTCCAAGCATTTTGATAAAAAGTTCAAGTTTTTGCTTTTGAAAGAGAACTAGTATTCAAGCAAGCACTCTAAATCTTCTGAGTCTTGGTTCTCTGAATCTCAATCCAATATAACATTGATTTCATTTTGGACTGATTTCAGAAGTGACCTATTAGCCACTATACAAAAATCACAATCACAAAACAAGGCAATAGGTTGTTGTAACTCCTTTATTCTTGTTCTTCACTCTCGGGTTGTGAGAGTGGTCCTCTCGGTTGGAGAGTAGGGCTCTAGGTTGTAGAGTCAGGTTTTTACTCTTGGTTGAAGAGTGGGTTTTCTCTCTCTAGTGGTGAGAGAGGTCTACGGGTTGGACAAGGTTGTTGTCTAAACGCCGTAGGGTATTCTTGTATTTTTTCAAGAATAGTGAAAAATTTCAAGTGGGTTGCTTGGGGACTGGATGTAGGTCGGGAGGACCGAACCAAGATATATCGTGTGTACTCTGTGGTTGTATTTCTCTGAACTTGCATTTTCTTTACTTGCTTTTAATTCTTACTCGAAAACTTGTCTGGACAGTCGACTGCGTCTCCTCTTTAAGTCGACTGGTCAGACTGGTATAACAATCTCTTCGAAAACTTGTCTGGCAGATCGACTGTTTTCCGCTTTAAGCCGACTGATCAGACTTGTCTAAAAGACTCTTCTAATCTGACATCTCAGTCGACTTATTTCTCTTTTCAAGTCGATTGGAAGAAAAAGTTCAATTTCGTTATTAATTTTTATACAACACTATTCACCCCCCCTCCTAGTGTTTCTTGCCTTGTCTACAGGATCCAACACTTGGTATCAAAGCTTGGTTGAGTGTAATGGCAACTACTTCTAATGCAAATCAATACCATGAAGGCCAATCCACACAAAGGCCACCCCTCTTCGATAGAACCAATTACAACTATTGGAAGTGTAGAATGAAGATCTACCTTCAGTCCATCAACTATGAGATATGGAACATGACGGAGACCGAGTACACCGTTCCTACCATTCCATATGCACAATGGAACGACGATATGAAGAGCCAAACAACGAACAATGCAAAGGCGATGAACGCGCTATTTTGTGCTCTTACCAAGGAGAAATTCAATCATGTGTCCAATGCAACAACCGCACATCAAATTTGGCACACACTCGAGGTAACTCATGAAGAAACTAATAAAGTAAAAGAATCTAAAATATATGTTCTTGTTCACAGGTTCGAGATGTTCTGCATGAAAGAAAATGAGAATGTGTCTGAAATAATTACAAGGTTCACAAATATTACAAATTCTCTTGTGGCGCTTGAAAAGACGTACACTCAATCTGAAATGGTGAGGAAGGTTCTTTGTGCACTAACCACTGAATGGGAGAAGAAGTCCACCGCCATAGAAGAGGCCAACGATTTAACACAACTTTCCCTTGAGAATCTTGTGGAAAATCTCATGGCGTATGAGGTACAACTTGCAGAACGCAAGAAGGATCTAGATACTCAACAATCAATGAAGAAGACACTAGCATTCAAGGTTATGTCGGATTCCGAGGATGAAGAAGAAGATGAGGAAGAGATAGCCATGTTCACACGAAAGTTCAAAAAGTTTCTAAGAAAAGGTAAATTTAATTCAAAATCTAAGGATACTAATGAACTTCCAACTTGTTTCAAGTGTGACAAGACGGGACACATGAAGAAGGATTGCCCACTAGAGAATGCGGAATTTAAAGGAAAGGCGTCCAACTTCAAGAAGGACAAGTACATAAAGAACAAGTTCATGAAGAACAAAAAGGCATACCAAGAAACTTGGGATGATAGCGACTCTTCATCGGAAGAAGAAAATGAAGAGACAAACGAGGTTGCTAACGTTTGCTTTATGGCTTTTCAAAATCAAGTAAGTGATGATTATGATTCTAATGATTTACTAGATGCTTTCAACGAGATTTTTCAAGTGCTTAAGAAAGAAAAAATTAGAGTTAAGAACTTGGAGAAAGTAAATCAAACACTTTCCCAAGAGAATCTTGACTTAGATAAAGAAGTAAAATCTTGAAATTCTCGACTTTCTAGTTTAAATATAGATCTTGTGTCTCTAAAGAAAAAGTATGAAGAGATATCCCAGAATGTATCTAAATTAATAAAGGAAAGGAGAATTTAAATGATATTCTCCAAAATCAAGTACAAACTAATAAAAGATTTGGACTTGGTTTTCAAAAGTCTCTTGAAAAACCTCATGCTTCTAAGAACACTAGTGTAAATAAACCTGTATCTATTTCTAGTGTTAAGAATAAACAGTATGAGTTTTTTGAAAAGCCAAAAACTGTAAGTTTTAATGAAAAGAGTAGATCTATAGTTCAGACCAGTCGACTGAATACAAATATCAGTCGCCAGTCTAGAGGTTCTGAGTCTCATTCAAAGAGACGAAAATCTCAGATAAGTCGACCTATTCTACCATCCAGTCGATTGGATTTCAGTAACAGTCGACTGAAAGGTTCGGTAAAGTTGACTGGACAGAACAAAAATATATGGGTTCCAGTCAACCTGAGTCTGAAAGATAGAATTACTTACATAAATTCATATATTCTTACGGTATGTAACTCTGTAAATTATATTTCTGCATTTGGTGGAAAATCAAACTCTCTTTGGGTTTGGTTTCCTAAGAACTAATCTTTTTTGGACCCAATGAAAAGGGTACCATATTCACATTGAAAATTTAATAGGTAACTAAAAGAGATCGTTGGATACTTGACAGCGGATGCTCAAAGCACATGACTGGTCATGCCAACCTCCTATCTTCCATACAAGAAATTGATGGAGGAACAGTCACATTCGGTGATGTACATGTAATGAGTTTCTCCCTCTAGATTTTCTAGAGAGGGAAGCTCCCAAAAAAACCCCCCAAAAACAAAACCCTAGATCTAGAGAGAGGTTGGAGGGGGAGGCGGCCGGGATCGCGCCGCCCCCTCCCTGACCGCCATTCGACGCCGCATTCACCTCCAACCTGTCGACGGCGTTACCCCGTCCCCTCCACGCCTTCCCCTTTCCGATCTCCCTACCCTTCGCCGCCTTCACCTCTATCAGGTTATTAAGCTTCCTCCAGCCTAGGCCACTGGCTCGTGACAGCGTCGCCTCTTCCCTCGAATTGGGAGTATGAGTCGAGATAAGTCTGTGAGGTGAGAAATCACCGGAGAGAGCTTGAGCATGAGAGAGATGAAGGTATCCTCTCTACGGCTCTCTCCTGGAGCGTGATGTTTGGTGGGATGAGCGAGATAGTTGTTTGGTGAGAAATTGCCTGAGAAAGTGCTACCGTGTGAGAGGTGAATGTATCCTCTTCACGGCTATCTCTTTGGTAGCGGCTGTGGGAGCTACTGGCACGTTTGTAGGATGAGTGGTGGAGATGGTGGAAGGGTGCGATCGCTGTGCATATGTTGTAGGGTCAATTTTCGATTTGCAGGGCTTGGGCCCATAGATGGGGTCCCCCCAGCGAGGTAAAGGGAAGGATCGACCGGTGATAAAATCCTGCCAGACTTGTCTCAGGTGGGTGTGCATGTGCCGTGGAGGCACTGTACGAAGCCAAACTGACGTACTTATAATTTTGCTGGATCGAGCTTGTTTGTCAGCCCACCCTCCAAGGTTGTTGGAGGAATTTGTTGTTTGTACGCGTCATGTTGCTTTATGTATATTTTATTTTCTGTCTGTAGTTTGTACTTGGGCCCAGTACTCTGGGTTTGTTTCGTTAAGCTCTTATTAATGAAACAGGGTGACTAGATTCCACCTTTTCCCTAAAAAAACAGTCACATTCGGTGACAACAATAAAGGGAAGGTCATTGGAATAGGCATGGTTGGTAAGCACACTAACCCTTCAATAGAAGATGTTTTTCAAGTTAGTGGACTTAAGCATAATTTGTTGAGTATTAGCCAATTGTGTGATAAGAGATATAAAATAGTTTTTGAAAAAGATACATGTTTAATTTACGACTCTACCATGCAAAATATAATTTTTCAAGGATTTAGGGAGAATAACATTTATGAATTGTGTTTAAAGTCTTATGATTTTTCCTTAGTAGCTTCTAATAATGATTCTTGGCTATGGCATTAGCAATTTGGCCATGTGAATATGAAAGCTCTTGCTAAATTGTCTAAGAACAACCTAGTTAAAGGGCTGCCAAGACTATCCTATAAAAAGGATAAGTTATGTGATGCATGTCAACTAGGTAAACAAATTAAATCTACTTTTAAAATAAAAGAAGTAATTTCTACTAGTAAGCCTCTCGAATTAATCCACATGGATTTATTTGGCCCTACTAGAGTTGCTTCTTTAAATAAAATTAGGTATGTATTTGTTTTAGTAGATAATTTTTCACGATTCACTTGGACTTTTTTTTTAAAACATAAGAATGATGCTTTTTATGAATTTGCAAAATTTTGTAAACGGATTCAAAATAAAAAATTTCTAACCATAGTCACTATTAGAAGTGATCGTGGTGGAGAATTTGAGAATGAAACGTTTGCAGAATATTGCAACAAGAATGGTATAACTCATTCATTTGTATTTCCTAGAGCTTCACTACAAAATGGAGTGGTCGAAAGATAGAATAGGACTTTGCAAGAGTGTGCACATACCATGCTGTTTGAAATCAATTTACCTAAGTACTTTTGGGCTGAAGCCGTTGCTACAGCTTGTTATGTTTTAAATAGAATATTGATTAGGCCTAAACTTAAGAAAATATGTTATGAGCTATTTTTTGATAGAATTTCTAAAGTATCTTACTTCAAAATATTTGGATGTAAGTGTTTCATTTTAAACACTAAAGATAATTTAGATAAGTTTGATCCTAGATCTAATGAGGGTATCTTTATAGGATACTCAAATAGGAGTAAGGCATATAGGATTTTCAACAAGTCAACGTTGACTATTGAAGAATCCATGCATGTTGCATTTGATGAATCTCTGCCTTCGTCAACTTTAATTGAAAAAGATGAAACTGATTCATCACCTTTAAATAAGGTTATTACATTTTTAGAGAAAACTACCCTTGCGGATAGGTCGACTGATAAGGAATTCAAGTTAACTGATGTGAATCAGTCGGCTGATGGACTAGTCAAGTCGATTGATCCTGTTGTGATGTCTCCAACTTTACCAAAATCTTTTGTTGAAGTTAGAGATCATCATCATGACTTAATAATTGGTGACATTTTACGTGGTATTCAGATAAGATCTCATGTTAACATGATTTCTCACACGGCTTTCTTGTCAGATTTTGAATCGAAGAATATACAAGAAGCTTGTGAGAATGAGTTTTGGATGAATGTCATGCAAGATGAGTTAAACCAATTTATAAGGAATGATGTATGAGATTTAATTTCACAACCTCCTGATCATACTATAATTGGTACTAAATGGGTATTCAAGAATAAGTTAGATGAATCAGGACAAGTCGTTAGGAACAAAGCTAGACTAGTTGCTCAAGGGTATAATCAAGAAGAAGGCATAGATTTTGATGAAACATATGCTCCTGTTGCTAGACTAGAATTAATTCGTATTTTATTATCTTTTGCTTGTTTGATGAATTTTACACTTTTCCAAATGGATGTTAAAAGTGCTTTCCTTAATAGGTTTATAAAGGAAGATATTTATGTTAAGCAACCACCTGGTTTCGAACAAAAACAATTCCCAAACCATGTTTTTAAATTGAAAAAGGCTTTATATGGTCTTAAACAAGCACCTCGTGTTTGGTATGATCGATTGAAGACTTTTCTTTTAGAAACGAGTTTTGAAATAGGTAAAGTAGATACTACTTTGTTTATTAGGAGAACTAAGACTGATATTTTGATCATACAAATATATGTAGATGACATAATTTTTGGTTCTACTAATACTAATCTATGTCAAGAGTTTGCTAATACCATGAAAAATGAGTTTGAGATGAGTCACATGGGTGAACTCAATTATTTTCTTGGACTACAAATTAAACAGTCACCAAATTGCATATTTATTAATGAAGAAAAATATGCTAAGGAATTACTCAAACGATTTGGCATGGATAGCACAAGTAGTAAGACCACACCTATGGCTACTACCACTACCCTTAACAAAGATGAATTAGGTAAGAGTGTCGATCAAAAACTCTATCGATGTATGATTGGCTCACTCTTATATATAACTGCTAGTAGACCAGACATTATGTTTAGTGTATGTTTGTGTACTAGATACCAGTCAAGTCCTAAAGACTCTCACTTAAAAGCTGTGAAATGTAATTTAAGATACATTAAAGGCACGTCTGAATATGGTTTATTTTATCCACGACCGATAATTTTTAACTTTTGTCATATAGTGATGCGGATTTTGCCGGTAGTAAAACTGACCGAAAAAGTACTAGTGGAACGTGTCACTTTTTAGGACACTCCCTAGTATCTTGGTGCAGTAAAAAGCAAAATTTAGTATCCTTATCTACTACAGAAGCTGAATATATCGCTGCAAGTTTGGCATGTGCCCAAATTTTGTAGATGAAACAAACCCTATTAGACTATGGTATTTTATTTTCAAAACCTGTTATAATGTGTGATAATACCAGTGCCAATAATTTATCTAAAAATCCGGTTCAATATTCACGTACGAAACACATTGATATTAGACATCATTTTCTACGTGATCATGTTTTAAAGGGAGATATTTCTTTAGACTTTATTTCTGTTGATAAACAAGTAGCAGATATCTTTACTAAACCACTTAAGGAAGATACTTTTATCTCTTTTAGAAGAGAACTAGGAATTTGTAGTTTTCATGATGTTTCTTAAAATTTTAACTCTGGTAAGTCGACTTAAAACTTCTTTTCGGTCGACTGACCCAGTATTTTTACCTATCTATATTTGAAATTCACGCTCTGGAAAGTCGACTGTGAACAGTACTAAGTCGACTGCCAGTTGTATTATTGCTATTTTCGTTTATCTATTTTGCTCTCGACTAAGTCGACTGATCCTACACTCCAGTCGACTGTCGTGAATCATCTCTTCTTTCATATTCAAAATTGGCACTTCTTATGAGGTGACTCTTTTACCTTTTGTTACCCTTTGACCGTTCTGCACATTTGATTTCCCCTAGCCTCAATCTCATCCATTGATTCTTAGTAAAACCCTAATTTTTACTTCCCCTCTTTTTCACTTCCTCTTTCACTGTCTCTCTCCAAACCAAGCTCTACAAGTCCGTTGCTCTCAAACCCATTGGCGATTCCTGGTTTTGGAGCTGAAATCGAAGCTTTCTTTCCAATTTCAAGTGGTTTTCCAAGGTCTCTTGAAGCTATTGTGCTTCTCTTTACCTCTCATTGTTGGTATAATCCCTTGATTTCTTTCTTTGTTTATTTTCTAGAGTTTTCCCTTATGCCACCTAAAAGATCCCGTAGTTCTAATGTTGAGGAGGAACAATCCACAAAGGATTATCTCCAGTATTTAAGAAGTCCAAGTCTTATTGATAAATGGTACATCATTTGTTGTATTGTCATTTTTCCGGGAAGATTCGTTAATTTTCCGGATCTTGATAGGTTTCCTTTAGTCCCATTGTTTGAACAATGTGGATTATTTGATTTGTTGTCCTTGGTGGACCAACCTTCTTACTACCCTCAACTTATATATTTGTTTTCACAAATATGAAGGTTGTCACATCGGAGGATGGTAGCGAGATATTTATACTATCTTCAATAAAAAATATCCGCAGGAAAATCACCCCTGCTAGATTAGGACTTATTTTGGGTCTGTCTGATGAAGGGATTGATATAGGATATGTTGAGATGGATGATGACACCATATTGTCAAAAATTTATTTGTCAAATCGAGGTTCTCCTATGACCAATCGATCAATTACTGCTATTGCTAAGCTAGTTGCATGCATACTGTCATATAACATTATTCCCAAAACAGGGAGTTATGACCAGTATTTCCATGAGTTGCAACAAGCCGTTTATGCAATTTTTGGTAATATAAAAATAAATTGGGGTCAAGTCATCTTTAATCGTTTTCATAAGACTCATTCTTCATTTCTTCCTTTTGGTGTTTTACTCACCACATCTTCTCCGCTTATGAAGTTGATCTCGATTCTGAGACAAGTGTTGTAAAACACTATGAGTCTTTTGATCGTGCAAGTCTAGCACGTATGAAGCTTCTCACCTCTCCACCTAGGTCACCTCGTAGGAATACACCTCATATCCCCTTAGCTTCTACCACTCGTCAGTCTTCTATTTCTAGTTCGTCTCGTCCTATAGCTGATTATGATGATCCTAGGAGTCTTTAGATTTCTGTCAATTATATCATGGATCGTCAAGACACTCTTGAGGTCAGTTTATCCCATCTTACTCACTTGTTCACTTCTCAGTTTCCACCTCCACCTCCTCCCTCTCAGGGTGCCCAAGACTAAGACTGATTAGCTCTTTTTTCTATGTTTTTTTTACTTCTTATGTATTTTCTAGTTTATGTCATAATTTGAACAATGTATTTTAAATTTCTACGTATAAATTTGCTTTGGTTTTGATATGTGTTTGTTCTCTTACAATGTTCTTTCATATCTACTATTTATTTTCCTCCAATTTTTTGTTGATGCCAAAGGGGGAGAAAAAGCTATGTGAGTGTAATTTTTATGCATATCTTTGTGCATATTTTTGTGCATGTTTTTTAACATATGCATTTTGTACATTCGTTAGGGGGAGCATTAAGCATGTGTAATATTTCTATTATTGTAAGCTATTGTGTTGTCATCATCAAAAAGGGGAGAATGTTGATTCTTGAATTTGATAACTACAACACAATGCAAAGTTGTGCTACTTCTTATATAATGCAGGATGTATCAAGGTCCATACTTTGTATGATACACAAGTGCAAATTGCTCCAATGAATCTCTCAAAGGAAATTAATCAAAGCTACAAAGGCTCAAGCTCCTATTCAAGACTTAAGATTCAAGACTCAAGACAAGACCCGTGCTTCAATGTGTTATTAAATGTTTTGTAAAACAAATTGTAATCTTATTTTTTTTGAGTCTTAGATTGATGTAACAGCCTTGTCACACACAAACACTCACACATCTTTATAATTGAGTGTTTTTCAAAAAATTAAAGGTCGAAACAGTTTGAATTAGATCAGCTGTTAAGTACCAGTCGACTGCCTTATGGCACCAGTCGACTGTACCAGTATGAAACTGTCTGAACTATTTCAAACTCTGGCCAGTCGACTCATCATGGCAACCCAGTCGACTATTCAAGTCGTTTCGACAGATTTCAGAATTTAAAACTTGTTTTTCCAATTCAAAAGTTTTATATCCGTTTTAAATCAGTTTTATTAACTGATTTACAACGTCCTAGTGATTCCTCTCTATAAATAGAGCCTAGGAATCACCATTGAAAGATTCCAAGCATTTTGATAAAAAGTTTAAGTTTTTGCTTTTGAAAGAGAACAAGTATTCAAGCAAGCACTCTAAATCTTCTAAGTCTTGGTTCTTTGAATCTCAGTCCAATATAACATTGATTTCATTTTGGACTGATTTCAGAAGTGACATATTAGCCACTATACAAAAATCACAATCACAAAACAAGGCTATAGGTTGTTGTAACTCTTTTGTTGTTGTTCTTCACTCTCGGGTTGTGAGAGTGGTCCTCTCGGTTGGATAGTAGGGCTCTAGGTTGTAGAGTCATATTTTTACTCTTGGTTGAAGAGTGAGTTTGCTCTCTTTAGTGGTGAGAGAGGTCTACGGGTTGGACAAGGTTGTTGTCTAAACGCCGTAGGGTATTCTTGTATTTTTCAAGAATAGTGGAAAATCTCAAGTGGGTTGCTTGGGGACTGGATGTAGGTCGGGAGGACCGAACCAAGATACATCGTGTGTACTCTGTGGTTGTATTTCTCTGAACTTTCATTTTCTTTACTTGCTTTTAATTCTTATTCGAAAACTTGTCTAGACAGTCGACTGTGTCTCCTTTTTAAGTCGACTGGTCAGACTAGTATAACATTCTCTTCGAAAACTTGTCTAGCAGGTCGACTGTTTTCCACTTTAAGTCGACTGATCAAACTTGTCTAAAATACTCTTCTAATCTGACGCCTCAGTCGACTTATTTCTCTTTTCAAGTCGACTGGACAGAAGAAAAAAGTTCAATTTCGTTATTAATTTTTATACAACACTATTCACCCCCCTAGTGTTTCTTGCTTTGCCTACAGGATCTAACATATATTCCGTGGATCAGGTAGTTTTAGAAAGAATGAGTCCAAGATTGGACTCCGTTCTTCTTTTGTATAATAACTATATTGAAAATATTCTCGGAATTCATAAGCATAGTTGTCAAAATAACACATGTCACGTATTTCTAAATTGCTTAATCTTGGTTCTTTTTGTATATAGTGTGTTTTTCTTCTTTCGTAGACACTGAATTTTGTTCTTATTGCTATCTCGTAATTTGTAATTATTTCTTTTAGACATAAGTTTCGTTGTGCTGAGGTTTCTTCCGTTCTTTATCATCAATTGGTCTTGATTTTCTGATAGTAATTTTTTTTTTTCCTTTAGTCCATTCCACAATTTTGCTACTACTCCTATAAAAGTTGCTTGTATGAATTTCTCAAATGAGTTTCCGGAAAGATTTTGCCAGGGGAAGATCCAGGATTGAAAATTGAGGGGGGCTAGGGAAAAAAAATCGCACAAGATAACTTTCAAAATATATATAAATACTAGAGGAGTAAAGTTGTTATAGATACTAGATGGAATAGAGTCGGGCTTGTGCCCAAAAAAATAAATAGAAGGTCCAAATATATATGGGGTGGGCTTTAAAACATATTTGGGGTGGCTGAAGCAAACATCACACACTAATATTTCAAAACAAAATGTTGGGGGGGGGGGGGGGGGGACAATACCCTAGCCCCCTAGATCCGTCCCTGATTTTGCCTAAATCCTACTATTAGTTAAGCCTTTACCTATTCATCTATTGTTCTATCTACGTCTGTTACGCAGTCTAGATTTAGTCATTCTCCATTTCCTGTTATTCCTTTTCCGTAGTGTTCTGCAGGTTCATATTTTGGGGTTTCTTTTTCTCTGTCTCTTCCTAACTTATTATTTTTCGTGTTTTGTTATTTTTATGGTAAGTGATAAGGTTTTTTGTTAGGTAGTGGCCTTAAGATTTCGTACATGTCAGTTTGAAATTCTGTAGGTTTTGCTATAATCTTTTCTTTCTCTTGATCCATTCTTATTTCTTCATTCGTTATATATAGATTTTTTAAGGCTTCATCTACTTCCACTGAATTGAAATTTTTCATTAAATCTTCTATTTCTAAAATGATTATATTAAGCTTTGTTATAGTTTCTAACTCCTTCATACCTTCTTCCGTTATGCCTAGTTTTTCTTCTGTGTCTTCGGTTATATATATACCTAGTTTTTTTATGTTCTTATTTATGATTTTTAAATCTTTTTTTAAAGTTCCAACAAAGTCTGGACCATTGTAATATTCTTCCAACTCTTGTATGTTTATCACATAAATTTCTGGTTCTACTTCATTAGCCATATTTAGCCTAATATTTTATATGTTAGCAGGTGTTGGTAATACCAACTTGTTTGTATAATCTAATACCTTGTATGCTTTCTCTTTTTGTATTTTCTTGGGTAGTTTATTGGTTATTTTACTTGTTATTAACAAATATTCTAATATTTTTCTATCAGTTGTATGTTTTCTTTCTGTTAATCTTCTATCAATGAATCTAATTTTAAATTTTGAGAGATTTTTAAATCTTAATTTCTTTATTTTCTGTGAAATATTAAATTTTTAAATAGGGTAATGAGATATGTAAAATTTTTAGTTTTAATATATACTAAATATCTCATAAAATAGGGTCTTTTTAGAAATGACTTTTAACTGTCTTATTTTTATAAATAATTTGGGAAGTATCCCATATTTACAAATATCTTCTAAAAAAGTTCTATTTTTGAAATAGACTCAATAATACTGGAGTTTACTGGTGCTCTTGATTCAAAAAATATGAAAACAACAACAGCTTTTCAGGCTTTGACAGATTCCTCATGGCAGACTGCAAAGGGTCATTTCAGAGTGTGAGAATACAGAACAAAACAGAAAAGAACAGAACAGAACTCAGAGACGGGATGGCTTCAAAATAATATAGAAACAAGAAATAGGGTACCCCATAATTAATTGCAACCCACCCCACCCCACCCCATGCGAAGATTGGACGTGAGACAGCTCATGCAAGATCATTTCGATTTTGAATTTTGATCTGATTTGTATATTTATAGTACTATAGAGCTTTGAATTTGAGGTACAAGTGTCCTATATTATTAACCTATAGCCTACGCTTGGTCTAGCCTAGTTTTGCCAGTGAATAAGTTGAGTGAAAGAGAGTACATCCATTGTTTTACTCGTTGTGTATACACACACAGTAGAGAGAGAGACTGTGTACCTCAGATGTGATGTGCAGAAATAGGGAAAAAAACATATGCATAAATAATTTGGCTAATCATGTGCTTAAATGGTATTTTTTAAGTAATCAAGTGCTTAAATGTTTGTTACAGCATTTGTAGTCGTTCAGACTCAAATTTTGGATATTTAAATTTTGGATATTTAACATATAGGAGTAGGAAATTTTGATTTCAGCTGTGGTCGGTTAAATCCAAACTTTGCATTTTAATTTTAAAAAACAGACAAATAAAGAATGATTTTCCATCCATTAATTTTTATTTTTTATTTTTAAATAAAAAACCAACGGACGGTGAATCATTTTCCGTGATATGGCTAAAAATGGGATTAAAATGGGACCGTTCAAATCGGACACGAATCTCAAAGCTCGGGGGATAAAATGATAATTTCATCCACAAACGGATCTGAAATGGGAACTGGGCCTTTTTTCAAAAGCTCAATAACCCATAAACGGATCCGTCTTACTGAGTACGGGTTTCAACCCGTAAGAAACCCGGTCCAGCTGGATAGAATTAGGGTTTATGATTGTCCTTAATCAACGGCCCTGATCACTTCTATCCATCCACTGGGAAGTAGAGATTTGATCTTATCCTGAAACTGGTTCCTAAGGCGGCTATAAATATCCACCTCCCCCCACTGTTATCAGGTAATCAATCTTTTTCCAGTTAAATTTCTTTTTTAATCATTCATATTACTGACAAAAGCGTCGGAGGGTGCGTCGCCGGGATCCATCCCGTTGTCTCGCACTTTTTGCAGGTCAACGGCAGCGGCAAGAAACCAGTCAACACATTGGTAAAGGTCAACAGGGCAGCATGTTTGCTTTATTGTTTTCTCCAAGAATCCACAAATTCATCTGTTTGCTCCCACACCAAAATCAGCAGCAACAGATTGGCACCGTCTGTGGGAACCGAAAAAGCAATCCGACCTAACTTCATCAGCGAGACTAGTTTCAAGCCATGCATCCAAAACAGAAGGAAAAGGCAGCGGTCTCCAGGCGAAGAACCACTTCTCTTCCTCCTCCGCCTCCTCCAGCACAAGGTGCTCCTCCTCAACAGGCCCCTCCAGGGTCTCGGGGGGCTCCTGTCGGAGTCGTCTGAAGCATCACCCTCCTCATGACCATGTCGCGGGTCCCAATCCTTCAGTTGAATCTATGGCTTCGCAAATCCCTCTCGAGTGGGATCTTCGTCAAGTGATTGTCGACCGCCAAAAGGGGGTCGACCTCCGAACTCGCTTGAATGGATGGCGGGCCCTTGGGGGAGTCCTTCAACCTGAGCACCCAGGAACCTCAAGAGTCCGGACCCCTCGCCGATCGAGGACCAGAAGATCCCCTCCCTTGAGGAGGCGAAGAGATCCAGTCCCCTCAACGTCATCGGCGGAGAACTCATTCTCCAGTAAGCCGAGCCACACATAGGGACCCCCAAGCTGGAGAGGCACTAGTCACAAGGGCGGAGCTTCAAGACTTCCAAGCAGCAGTCTTACGGGCCCTCAATATCGCCCCAAATAATGACCAGAGGCCACCTACTCATGAGCCAGCTAGGAGCCACCGTCTTCGCACTCCCAGTCCTCATCCATCTCCAAGCTACCATCGCCTCAGCTCCAGTCCACCCTCGTACGAAGATGTAACACCCCGCTTTTATTTTATTAAAATGCAATTTTTTTATTTTTGCACGTATGATGCACGTACAAATTTTATTCTCATTTACAAATTTTTAGCATGCATAAGTTTTAATTAACCTTCTTTTGATTCATGGACCTATAGAATAAAATCTAGCCCATTAGGAGGGGAGCCCACTAGATAATCAAATTAATTAATTAGAAATGAGCCCATGTAGCAAGCCCACTATTAAAATCACAAATTAAGTTATACATGACAAGTTATAAATGTTTGTACACATTTAGAGTTATAGAAATGTGTTCATATTTGTTGTGCATGTGTGCATGCACACACAAATGTATTTGGACCATTTTGTGGACTAGGGGTGGCCGGTTATGGAGAGGGTAGGAGAGTAGTGGAGAAGTTAAGTTAGTGGAGAGTGGGGAGATGAAGGGATGGGGGTTTTAGGAGTTAGGAAAGTGGAGAGTTGTAGAATAAATTTGAAGAGTTATTAGGGTTAAATTTTTGCACTTTAGACCCTCCCAAAATTCTATAAATAGAGCCCCCATTTCCTACCTTTATCTTGCACCAAAAACATTATCAAAAGAAAGAAAGGAAAGAAAGAAAAGAAAGAGAGTGAGGGTCCTTTTGCTTGGAGGAATTGCTAGGGAAAGGGAGCTTTGCTAGGAGGAGGAGCCATTGCTAGGAGTTTGTCTTGGAGCTAGAAGAAGTGTCACATCTTTCCCTTAAATTGTTCAAGCTTCAATCGAGGCGGGTGATCCTATACTTTCTAATTTTAGAATAATGTATGCTAAGTAATAAATAATGAGTAGTATGGAGTTTCTTATATGATCTATGCTATGGTATGAGATGAGAATGATAAGTAATTCATGTATGATTAATAAATTAAGTCATGTTAGGGGTTAATGAGAAAAAGAATTGATTGATTATTTTTCATACATTAGCATGCTATTATGATTAATGAGTAGTATAAATTTGATGTGATAATTAGAAGATAAAATTCATATTTTTTTTTTATGTATGTCAACTTGTAAAAGTGTTATTATTAATTAAGAAACAAAGTATTGTCATGTAGTTTGGAAATTTAAAATAAAAAGAAATTGTCATTTGTATGTTAACTAGTAATTGTTAAAATAATTGAAGAGATTTCCCTTATGTTTAAAGAAGAAATTTTGTATAGAAAAAGGGTATACATAACTTATTGTTACTTGTTGTAAAGTAATACAATTTTTTTAGTTGATTAAAAATGATGAACTGTATTCTTGTAATAAAGGAGAAGAAAGAGAGATTTGAAATTTAGATATTATTAAATATAAGTTTTAAACACATGAATTTCTGTAATAAATAAATTTCAGTCCAAATAAACTATTTGGAGACTAGTAGAGAAGATTGATCAAATGAAAAATCTAGTTTTATGAAAAACAATTAAATAACAGAATGTTGGGACAAAAACCCACGAAACGAGTTTAGGGTGTTGGGCGCAACTGGCCTGTTGGCTCGGCCGTGCGCTGCTTCCGTGTTGGGCCTGGGTTCGATACTCAGCATGGGTGAACATTTCTTTTGTTTGATTTTTTTTAATGAACACTAGATTGAGAATGATGTGAAAAGGCTTCTGGGTTGTAGTTGAGACAACAAGTCCATATGGACTTAGTGGTTGTTGTGTGCTTCTTTGGTTCGCTGCCTGGGCTTCACGGGTTCGAAGCCCAGCATTAACACACAATTTTTTTTTATAAATGGGATTAAGTGTTATCATACATTTTTTTAAAAATGAGATTAAGTGTAAATTAAGAATTTCTAATGCTAATCAAAATTTGTGGAAAGACCTACTATTTACATAATATAATCAAGATAGTTTTGAGATTTTTAAGAACTAAAAAGGGAAATCTTTGAGTAAAGATTTGAGAATAAATTCTAGTATTCATATAAAATAAAATGGAATTATTTTGAAATAGTTTTAGAACTTTTCATGTATATTGGAGATAATAAAAATGACTTTGAGATAGAATGAGATTTGTCTTCAAAAACTAAATTGTTGAAGAACATGATTTGCATTATTAGAAGAGAAGTAAAATGTAGATTTATAAATTAATCATTTTTGATGGAATTATTCATTTGTGTTGCTTACTTGATTAATTAAATTGCAAATGAGATTGCAAGTGATAAAATCATGTTTGTGAAAGGGATAAATTTTTGTTGAATGAAATGGTTTCATGAAAAAGAATTATTATTATGAATAGTGTTAAAATGAGACATAGAACAAATTATGGATAAGTTAGAGACATGAATATAATAAGTTAAGACATTATTATTAAAGGGTATGTGTACCCATGTTTCTTGTACATGAAAGATTTATGATTTAGGATTAGTAAGACCTCGGTTACCGGTAATTTTGAAAGAAAGATTTTGAGACTTGATTTCGAGATAATACCGTCGGGCGATCTCGTATTTTGTGAATAAATCCGGTATGAGGTAAAACTGATTCTAGGGTGATAACATAGTCATGTCTTGAACTAAAAATAATTAGGCACTTAGGTGAAGATGCAATAGACTTGTGCAAACATAAATGGGTGCTTCTATATAGTCGGCGGTGGATCTCCGTGGCTATAGACCCAGTTGGTGGACTGTGGTTGCTCCGTAGGAGATGGACTGTATTTTATCCAGGACTTAGGGTAGTCGGCGGATGTTTACCATACTCCAAAGATTATGTACATACTGGGGCTAGAGGGGCATTTACGGGATTATTCTCACGATATAATAGCCAGGGAGGCTGGGATCTGTTATTATAGCCAGGAAGGCTAGCCAGGGAGGCTGAGATCCGTATCTGTGAAATAACTCTAAAACTTGTTTAATTACTGGGTAGTCTCATGGCGAGGGATCGAACCCTTCAATATAGAGTACGTAGGCACTTGCCCTCAGACCTATGTAGTATGGGATGCATAGAATCTGAACAAGTGTGCATTAGTGTCATCCTAGTGTAGAATTGTGTGCACTAGGCATTAAGGCATGACATACACTTATATTTAGAATAATCACCCTTGACACTTTACTTGTTCATTCAAACTTTTTTTTGTGATTTGTTAAAGTATGAGATCGTTATACTATTCCCGGCATAGAGAGGATAGCCGTGTATAACATTTCGTCAGTTGTAAGTAACTGACGTGCCCACAGATTAACATGCAGGTAAAGGACCATTCATGGAGTTATAAAGTGGATATGCTATTGCTATATGAAAGTTAAAAATGTTGCAATGATGTAATTGTACAAGTTATGTTTTTGTCTTTCAACTGTTGTAATTTTTATTTCTTTCGCTGTGTAAAAACCATGTGTAAATGAACTCTGATGTAGTATTGAAAAAGTTTTAAAATTTCCTTGTAAAATTGTACGAAGTGAAGTAAAGATCCTGTAAAATCTCGAATTTATCCTTATTTGAAATTCGGGGTGTTACAGAAGATGAGTCCCGGGGCTCGGCAAGATATGATCAAAGAGAAGACTCAGTCTGTCGCCGTCTCCACGAGATGGAGAGGCGCCTCGGCCGAATCGACAGGGAAGGAGAGCAACGGGAGATAAACCTCCACCCGGGCAGACCTCCATTCACCCGCACTATCATGGAGGCCCCCGTCCCAGAGAACTTCAAGCTGCCTCACTTTGAGGCGTATACCGGGGAGTCGGACCCTGCGGACCACATAGAGAGTTTCAAAACTCTCATGATGATCCACCATGCTTCAGACGCCCTCCTCTGCAAGATATTCCCTACCACGCTGAAGGGGCCTGCGAGAGAATGGTACTCTCGACTCGCCCTGGCCTCCATCTTCTCATTCGATCAGTTCGAAAGGCTCTTCCTTACTCATTTCGTGAGTAGCCGCCGGGCCGAGAAAACAAGTGTATCTTTAGTGACCCTCAACCAAGAAAAGGGTGAACGCCTAAGGAATTACGTTCGAAGCTTCACCGCCGAAGCTCGGTCCATTCCCTCCCTCAACCAATCAGTAGCCTCTGGCGCACTCAAACGCAACGTCACTAACGCTCGCCTCAAGGCGTCCCTTGCCAAGAAGCCTCCTCGGGACTTCTCAGAACTCCTACTTAGGGTGGAGAAGTACATACGAGTGGAAGAGGCTCTCAACCCGCCCCCCCCCCCCCCCCCACTCTTGAGGAATCATCTTCCTGGAACAAACGGAAGAATACGAGCAAAAAAGGGTCCCAGAAGCTCCAGAGGGACGATAATGGCCAACGCCGCCCAGTTCCTCGTTTTGAGAAGTTCACCCCCCTCATTGCTAATATATCAGAAGTTCTTATGGAGGTGGATAAGGAAGGGCTACTCCGTGCTCCTCCTAAAATGAATACCCCTGGCAAGAAGAAGAACAAGGATAAGTGATGCCATTTTCACAGGGACCACGGCCACGACACGGATGATTGTCGGGCTCTCAAGAAGGAAATCGAAGAACTCGTACAGTAGGGATACCTGACCAAGTTCGTCCATAATGATGGGGCCGAGCTTCCCCCCTGAGGAGCGTACAAACGAACAGAGAGGCCCGCCGATCTTCAAGACTCAGAACTTGGGGCCGTCTTCCACCTCATCCAAGGAGGTCCAATGGAGGGAGAACCCAACTCCTTCCAAGAGGTCTTCACCTTATCGTAGAAGTAGGATATTGATTTTCAATAAGGTCGATGCTTGTAACCCGGCCAATAGCATATAATAATGGCTCACCCTATTGAAGCGGCCACTTAGTTTATTTCAATAAAACTTAGAATTTTTTCATTGAAAATTATTGCTCTTACTTCATCTCTATCTCTCCGAGTCACGACTCGCTAAATGGTGAGTTCAGAGTCCAGCTTCTCCTACATGGCTGCTCCCGCAACTTACTAAGCTCAAAAAACGAGTTTGAAGTCCAACACTTGGTTCGACGTTGCTTTAGCCCTTTGCAAACAAGCAAGGGCGGGGCAGCTTATCATTCGGAATTGCTCCTACAACTCGTTAATCCCCTCTAACAACGAGTTTGGAGTCCAACACTTGGCTCGATTCTGCTTCAAATTACTCGCTTATATGCGGGAAATAAGTGGTTCGCCATTCGGAACTGCTCCCACAACCGTTGAATCTCTCTTAAATGACGAGTTCGGAGTCCAATACTTGGCTCGATTCTGCTTCAAATTACTCGCTCATATGCGGGTAAGAAGTGGTTCTCCATTCAGAACTGCTCCCACAACCGTTGAATCTCTCTTAAACGACGAGTTCGGAGTCCAATACTTGGCTTGATTCCGCTTCAAATTACTCGCTCATAAGCAGTTAAGAAGTGGTTCGCCATTCGGAACTGCTCCCACAATTGTTGAATCTTTCTTAAAAGATGAGTTCGGAGTCCAACACTTGGCTCGATTCTGCTTCAAATTACTCACTCGTAAGTGGGTAAGAAGTGGTTCGCCATTCGGAACTGCTCCCACAACCGTTAAATCTCTCTTAAATGATGAGTTCGGAGTCCAACACTTGGCTCGATTCCGCTTCAAATTACTCGCTTGTAAGCGGGTAAGAAGTGGTTCGCCATTCGGAACTGTTACCACAACCGTTGAATCTCTCTTAAATGACGAGTTCGGAGTCTAACACTTGGCTCGATTCCGCTTCAAATTACTCGCTCATAAGCGGGTAAGAAGTGGTTTGCCATTCAGAACTGCTCCCACAACCGTTGAATCTCTCTTAAACGACGAGTTCGGAGTCCAACACTTGGTTCGATTCCGCTTCAAATTACTCGCTCATAAGCGTGTAAGAAGTGGTTCGCCGTTCGGAACTTCTTCCACAACCGTTGATTCTCTCACTTAAACAATAAGTTCGGAGCACAACTCTCTCCAAGAGTTGCTCCTCCAACTTGTCTCCCAAAAGGCTCTCTCCTAGAGCCAAGCTCTTCGCTTCGCTCATCTCCAAAGCGGACCTCTTCTCGACGAGTTCGGAGCTAAAACTCTCCCCTAGAGTTGCTCCTCAAACTTGTCTCCCAAATGGCTCTCTCTTAGAGCCAAAATTTTTGCTCCGCTCACCTCCAAAGCGGACCTTTTCTTAATGAGTTCGGAGCACAACTCTCTCCTAGAGTTGCTCCTCAAACTTGTCTCCCAAATGGCTCTCTCCTAGAGCCAAACTCTTCGCTCAGCTCGCCCCCAAAGCAGACCTCTTCTCAACGAGTTCGGAGCACAACTCTCTCCTAGAGTTGCTCCTCCAACTTGTCTCCCAAATGGCTTTTTTCTAGAGCCAAGTTCTTCACTTTGCTTACTCCCAGAGCGGACCTCTTGTCAACGAGTTTGGAGCTAAAACTCTCTCTTAGAGTTGCTCCTCAAACTTGTCTCCCAAATGGCTCTTTCCTAGAGCTAAGCTTTTCCCTCCGCTCACCTCCAAAGCGGATCTCTTCTCAACGAGTTCGGAGCATAACTCTCTCCTAGAGTTGCTCCTCAAACTTGTCTCCCAAATGGCTCTCTCCTAGAGCCAAGCTCTTCGCTCCGCTCACTCCCAAAGCGGACCTCTTCTCAACAAGTTCGGAGCTAAAACTCTCTCAGAGAGGTGCTCCTCAAACTTGTCCTCCAAGAACGGACTTCCCCTAGAGCATGCAAAGCTCTTCTCAACTTCGCAAAGACGAAGATTTTGCAAGACTATTTTGACCTTGAGGAAGGAGGATTCTCCAACTCATCTCCGAAGAGAACTTGTAGATCTTCGAAATTGCTTCGAAACAAGGGGTCATCGCCCCGATCCGACCTCCGTAGTACTGGGAACATCGAGAAGAACTCTCCCTAGACTTCAGCACACTTCGCCGAGTGTTCTTGGCATCGACGCTCAAACATGAGAAAAAACATCTTACTTGGACTTCGGCACACCTCACCGAACGTTCTTGCCACCGATGCTCAAATGTGAAAAAAACATCTCACTTGGACTTCGGCACGCCTCGCCGAGCGTTCTTGCCACCAAGGCTCAAACGTGAGAAAAACATCTCACTTGGACTTCGGCACGCTTCGCCGAGCCTTCTTGCCACCGACAGTCAAACGTGAGAAAAACATCTTACTTGGACTTCGGCATGCCTCCCCGAGCGTTCTTGCCACCGACCATGTAATGGGAGAAAAATTTATCAAAAAAAAGTCAATGGTCAACGTTGACCGAGTCAACGATCAACTGTTGACCGCTATGTGTCAAGTCGCCAAAGCCCTCTCCTGGTTCGGAAATGCAATCCGAGCGTTCTTGCCACCGACCATGTAATGAGAGAAAATTTTGTCAAAAAGTCAACGGTCAATGTTGACTGAGTCAACGGCCAACCGTTGAACGCCACGTGTCAAGTCTCCGAAGCCCTCTCCTGGTTCGAAAATGCAATCCGAGCTTCTTGCCACCGATCATGTAATGAGAGAAAATTTTGTCAAAAAAGTCAATGGTCGACGTTGACTGAGTCAACGGGCAACCGTTGACTGCCACGTATCAGGTTGTCGAAGCCCTCTCCTGGTTCGGAAATGCAATCGAGCGTTCTTGCCACCGATCATGTAATGAGAGAAAAATTTATCAAAAAAGTCAACGGTCAACCGTTCACTGCCACGTGTCAAGTTACCGAAGCCCTCTCCTGGTTCGGAAATACAATTCGAGCGTTCTTGCCACCGATCATGTAATGAGAGAAAAATTTATCAAAATAGTCAACAGTCAACGTTGATTGAGTCAACGGTCAACCGTTGACTGCCACGTGTCAAGTTGCCGAAGCCCTCTCCTGGTTCGGAAATGCAATCCGAGCATTTTTGCCACCAGAGCTCAAATGAGAGAATTTTTTTACCTCAGAATTCATGCTCAAATACGATTTGCGGCTCGGATTCGGAAGAGGAAAAAAAAAGGGCTACAGGGTCGGGTCTGAACCCGATGGGGATCCAAACCCAAACCCTTTCTCTCTCTTCCCCTTCTTCTTCAACGAATTGGCGCCAAAACAAACAGAACAAAAAAAAACCCAGCTTCTTCTTCAAACAACCAACCTCCAGTGCCTCTCCTCGCCATAGCCTGAGCACCCCATGCTCTCCATATGCCAAAGCTCGAAGCTCTGAACTCCCAGTCACCTTAACGAGCTCATCTCCCACCTTCACGAGGAACCCATCTTCTCCGTCGTCAAGCTCCATCAGCAACAGTTCGACACCCCCGAGCACGCCTCTAATGTCGAGGAGACCTCTCACGATAGCCGAGCTCGAGCTTCGACGCCCCCTTCGTCGAGCTCCGAAGCGTCGAGCTCCACGCCATCAAACTCCACCTTACCGAGCTCGAACCCACCTCCATGGCCGAACTCCGATAAAATTTCGTAAGCCATTAAAACAGTAAAACTACTCCTCAAAGGCTGATTAAACTCAGTCTTCGGGAGGGGGGGCTCATGATATGGCTAAAAATGGGATTAAATCGGGACCGTTCAAATCAGGCACGAATCTCAAAGCTCGGGGGTAAAATGGTAATTTTATCTACAAACGGGTCTGAAATGGGAACTGGGCCTTTTTCTAAAAGCCCAATAACCCAGAAACGGATCCGTCTTACTGGGTACGGGTTCCAACCCATAAGAAACCCAGTACAGCTGGATAGAATTAGGGTTTATGATTGTCCTTAATCAACGGCCCTGATCACTTTTATCCATCCACTGGGAAGTAGGGATTTGATCTTATCCTGAAATTGGTTCCTAAGGCGGCTATAAATACTCCCCTCCCCCCCACTGTTATCAGGTAATCAATCTTTTTCCAGTTAAAGCTCTTTCTTAATCATTCAGATTACTGACAAATGCATCGGAGGGTGCATCGTCGGCATCCATCCTGGTGTCTCGCACTTTTTGCAGGTTAACGGCAGCGGCAAGAAACCAGTCAATACATTGGTGAAGGTCAACAGGGCAACATGTTTGCTTTATTGTTTTCTCCAAGAATCTACAAATTTATCTGTTTGCTCCCACACCAAAATCAGCAGCAACATCCCGTCTGAGAAATAAAATAAAATAAATAAATTAAAACTAATTAATTCATAATTTACTGTAAAATTAATCCTAATTAAATCTTAATACATCTTAATTCTTAATTAATTTCAATTAAAACCTAATCTATACAGAGAGAAATATTTATAGGCTATAGTTATAGGATTTTCTCAACATATTTCAAAAGAAATGGGCTGGGACGGGCAATCATTTTTGTGCCCTTTTTTTAAAAAAATTATTAGAACGGACGGGAAATCATTTCCCATCCGTCGTAATTTTTGTTAAAAAAATTAAAATAAAATCGATTTTTTTAAAATTAAAACAAAAATCTTTGTGACGAAAGATGATTTTTCGTCCGATTGAACAGACGAAATATCATCTTTCATCGGCTATATTTTCCATATTCCTATATCGTCTGCCAAATATAGCAGACCACTGTTCACCAAATATCCAAATTCTGGGTATATAGCCAACGGCTACAGCACCATTTTTCCTACTTTTTGCAAAATTTGGGTAAAAAACCAATGACTACAAATGCTTTTAGAGCATCCACAGTCGTGTGGTATTTATGTATTTTATGCATAATATAGCTATTTGAGCGCTGCAGTCGTATGCCAAATATACATAATTTTTCATTTCCGCTACAGTAAATTACTATATATGAGAGAGGATATAGCAATATGCATATTATATAGGACGAAACATGATATTTCGTCCCAAATATTTTATAATATTTTTTTGAGATCGGACGAAACATGTGTCCGACGAAATTTGATTTTTTTAATTTAAAAACCCCGAAAAAAGAAAAAAAACATGGATGTCCTGAGTTTTTTTTTTCAATTTTTTTGACATTTTTGGGATTCTATGGGTTGGACTATATATGATTTTCTATGGATTGGACTGTATATGATTTTTTATGGATTATTGAAAGTGACCATTAGATTTTCTATGGAAACAAGATTGATTCATATGATTATCTATGGGTTGAACATAAACTAACAGCTAAAATAAAGGGAAAAAAAACAAAAAACAAACAAACAAATGTTTCGTCTGAGAGTTTTGCTTATTTAAAAATTATAAAAAATTAATTTTTTTTGTTAGACGAAACATTAAGTTTCATCCGTTCAAATTTTCTCTTGCTTTGCTATTTTTTGCCATTTTGCCACTGCAAAAAATCAACGAAATGCTATTTCTATTTATGTATATATGCATTTTATAGCATACACGGCTGTGGATGCTCTTAGGCATATGCTATATTTCAAATGACCCATTTTTTAAAAATAAATACCAAACCAATCCACTTTAGAAACTAATTATCACGCTGACAAACAACGAGTTATTTGATAATGAGCTCGATGTTTGAAACAACGAATTTAGTTGTAGGAATTTCTCCAATACTTGGAGAAATCTTACCAAGTCTCAAATTAGTATTACAAATTGAAGATACCCCAAAAAAGCTGGAATTAGAAAGGATGTGCTTTAACCTAAAAAGCAGAAAAGCTAAACTCGTTGTTTTAAATAGTGATCCTAATTGAGGTTTTGAAGAGGTAAATATGTGTATCTTCTTACTCACGTATATGGTTTTGGCCAATTAACTAGTATTTACATAATTTCGATTCGTAGCTCCTATAGGGTTAGGGTGATCCATATTAATGGGATTTTGGGCCAGCCCATCACCAATTCATGTGATACGAAATATAGGAATTTTTTTATCAACAAGTCTCAAAACACTAAAGCTAAACTCGTTGTTTAAACAACGACCCTAACTGAAGTAGACTTGTTGTTTGATAATTAGTTTCGAAAGTGGGACAGTTTGGTATTTAACTATTTATTTTCGAAAATATGTCATTTTGAGAAAAAAAAATTCCTATATTTTGTATCACGTAAATTGGTGATGGGCTGGCCCAAAACCCTATGAATATGTACCACCCTAACCCTTTAGGAGCTACGAAATTATGTAAATACTAGTTAATTGGCATGAACCAGATATGTGAGAGTGAGAAGATACACATATTTACCTCTTTAAACCTGAAGGTGGATAAGAGCATCTGTAGTCGTTCAAAGTCAAAGGGTATTTGACATATAGAAATAGAAAAAATGGGTTTCAGCTGTAGTCGTTTAAACCCAAATTTTGGGTTTTAATTTAAAAAAATGAACGGACGAGTAATGATTTCCCGTCCGTTAATTTTTTAAATAAAAAACAACGGACGGAGAATCATTTCTCATCCGTTGTATTTAAAAAAATAAAAAAATAAAATCCTAGTTAATTCCTAAATTACTTTTAAATTAATCATAATTATATCATATTAAAGCTTAAATAAATCTTAATTCTTAATTAATTTCAATTAAAATATAATATACCCATAGATATTTCTATACAACCCGATTGAAACCCTTTCAGCCTTACCCTACTTCTAATTTTCGAAATTCCTCTTTACTGCCGCTTCTTTAGTTCTTCACCTTTTCTTTGGGGTATTCCATCTTCAGTTCTTCCTCTTTGCTGCCGCTTTTTTTCGGAATTTCTCTTTGCTGCCGTTGTCGCTCATGGAGGTGTTTGGGTGTTCCATCTTCACTTAAATATTTATTTAATTATTTTTTCCGAAAATTAGGAGGCTTTTGGGTTTGCTAGGGCTTAATTTGTTGAATGTTAGGATTTATTTGTTAAGGATTAAATCTTAATTATGAGTTATTGAGTTGTTGCTTAATTTTATTCAACTGGTTGCTTATTGAGTTGATTAAATCTTAATTTTATATTAATTATGTTAATTAAGTTGATTAGTTGCTTATTGAGTTACTTAATTAAGTTGAATAGATTATGGCTTAATTAAATTGAAAATTGATATGTTAGGGCTTAATTCAAAATTTTATTTCTTTTTCCAGTTTTACCATGCCTCGTAAATATGTGTCTAGAGCGTTAAAAAGAAAGCAGAAAAAAGAAGAAGATAAATTTATACAATTTCAAGTTGGGGCATTTGATAAATTTCTTACCAACAAACCAATTTCAAGTGGTAATGCTAATGAAGAAGAAGTTCAAGAACATCAAGAGTTGAATGTGGGTGATGAAAATGAAGAACCAAATCAAGAGTCAAGTGAGAATGTTAATTTGAATGTGGATGATGAAAATGCAGAATCAAATCAAAATGAAGAATGTAGGTCTATCAATATTTATGATCCACTGAGTTAGGAGAAGATTGATCAAAAAGTTCGGGATTATTAGTTGAAAGATGTCCCATTCGAGTTGCTATTGATTTTCCTATAGATGACGATGGTAGACATTTTTCTTGTGTACACTACACTCGATTGTTGTTAAATGGGGAAAAGTATGATAGAAGATGGCTTGTTTATTCAACTGGTTTGGATAAGTGTTTTGTTTTTGTTGTAAATTGTTCAAGAAAGAAGGGAACAATAATCAATTGTCAAGCGAAGGGTTTAAACAGTGGCATAATATTAGTCAAAGACTTCAAAATCATGAAGAGAGTGAAGACCACATTAATTGCATGACAAGTTGGCTTGAATTGGAGATGAAATTGTAAAAACGTGAAGCTATTGACAGAGGTGTAGAACTATTAATTATAAAGGAAAAAGAACATTAGAGACAAGCTTTGTTAAGAATTATTGTTGTTATTAAAATACTAGCTAGAAATGCATTGGCATTTGATGGTGACAATGAGAAGATTTATGAAGAGAATAATGGTAATTGCTTAAGCATAATTGAAATGATTGCCGAATTTGATCCCATCAGGAAAGAACACATTAGGAATTCCAAAGCAGTGAATCTAGTAAGCATTATCTTAGCCACAAAATCCAAAATAAATTGATAGAATTGTTGGCAAGTGAGGTAAAAGGTGCAATCATTAAAATAAGGGATATTTTAGCAAATGTCCCCATTCAAAATGTGGAAACTAGTATATACCCCCACTATTTTTAAAAACTAAGAAATATCCCTAGTTTGGACGGAATCGTTAAAATTCCGTTAAGTTAACTTATGTGCATCACATGTGACACAGTAAAATGACCAAAATACCCCCAATAAAATTATTTTAGCAAATACCCCTATTCAGAATATAAAAACTAGCATATACCCCCATTATTTAAAAAAACTAAGATATACCCTCAGTTTGGAAAAGAAAAAATTTGTATGTATAATTATGCCATCAGGTAAGCTCGAAAATTTTCCAAAAGTGCTATGTATAATTATGCCATCACTACTTTAAATTGAAGGATTTACAACCGAACTTGCTTCTGCAAATAAATACTTAGAAAGAAGCTACAATAATGACTAAAAGGGGAGCTACAACCGAACTATGACCCAAAGGGGAATGACTTACAATAATCTTAAATTGCACATTTATATTCTTGTAGATTAGTAGATATGCAACCTACTGGGAAATGTGTGGAATAGTTCTATAGCTAGCTACAAAGCACATACACTTCTTGATATGGGTCAGATGACGTGGCCCCTCCTGGGCCACAGGATCCCCTCAAAAGGCGTTCACCCCCGGATCATCCGGATCTACCACGTCAGCCTGGAAACCACCCAGGCCTCTGCCACGTCAGCCCTAAACCACCCCGGGTCCGTACCACATCAATCCTATACCACTTGGGCTTCCGCCACGTCAGCCCTAAACCACCCCGGGTCCGTACCATATCAATCCTATACCACTTGGGCTTCCGCCACGTCAGGCTCACGGGCAACCGGGTCCAGACCTGGTTGGCTTTGTAGCTAGCTAGCTATAGAACTATCAAGAAGTGTATGTGCTGTGTAGCTAGCTATAGAACTATTCCACACATTTTCCAGTAGGTTGCATATCTACTAATCTACAAGAATATAAATGTGCAATTTAAGATTATTGTAAGTCATTCCCCTTTGGGTCATAGTTCGGTTGTAGCTCCCCTTTTAGTCATTGTTGTAGCTCCTTTCTAAGTATTTATCTGCAGAAGCAGGTTCGGTTGTAAATCCTTCAATTTAAAGTAGTGATGACATAATTATACATAGCACTTTTGAGAAATTTTCGAGCTTACCTGATGGCATAATTATACATACAAATTTTTCCTTTTCCAAACTGAGGGTATATCTTAGTTTTTTTAAATGGTGGGGGGTATATGCTAGTTTTTAGATTCTGAATAGGGGTATTTGCTAAATAATTTTATTGGGGGTATTTTGGTCATTTTACTGTGTCACATGTGATGCACGTAAGTTAACTTAACGGAATTTTAACGATTCCGTCCAAACTAGGGGTATTTCTTAGTTTTTAAAAATAGTGAGGGTATATGCTAGTTTCCACATTTTGAATGGGGACATTTGCTAAAATATCCCTTAAAATAATCAAATAAGCAAAGTATTATTCAGTAATATTTTATTGTACTCCAGATGCAAGTCATGAGGAACAGATGTCTCTGGTCATAGGGTGTGTTGATGTTTCAAAAGTCTGATTAAAGTGGAAGAATTATTTTTAGAATTTTTAGTTGATGATACATCCAGGTTGGAACTTTTTAAAGTGCTTGAAGATGTTCTGATGGTTCTTGGGCTTGATATTTTTAATGTTAGAGGACATGGTTATGACAACGGTTCCAATATGAAGGAGAAGAACAAAGGTGTGCAAAACAGGTTAATTATTGTTAATCCTAGAGTTTTTTTACAAGACATGTGATTATCACAGTCTTAATCTTGCAATTTGTGATATGGCCAACTGTTGTATCAAAGTTGTGTCTTTCTTTGGAGTTGTACAACGTTTGTATACGTTGTTTTCATCTTCTACAAAGCGATGTGAAATTTTGAAAAGATATGTGTCAAATCTCACGCTTAAGATATTATCACAAACTCATTGGAAAAGTCGTATTGAAAGTGTTAGAGCAATAAGATTTCTACCCGTGGAGATGAAAGATGCATTAATTGACTTGGAAAAGTGATACAGATCCCAAGATGAAGAGTGAAGCTGGTTCCTTAGAAACGAATGAGATGGAGAATTTGGAGTTTTTACTGGGTATGATTATTTGACACAATATATTATTTACTGTTAATTCTGTCAGTAAATACTTGCAAGAGGAAGACATGCATATTGATGTTGCTATACTTCAATTAAAAGGGCTCATTGCATTATTTGAAGAGTACAAAGTAACTGGTTTTATGGAGGCTATGACTGAAGCTACAAAATTTGCAGAGAAATTGGGAGTTGAAGCTATTTTCGTAAAGAATCATGTCATCCATAGAAAGAGAAAATTTGATGAGAATGGTAGTGAATAAACAACGCAATCACCTGAAAAAGAATTTAAGATTCATTACTTCATAACTATAGTAGATCAAGCTATTTCTTCACTCAACAGTAGGTTTGATAAATTTGTGAAATATGAACAAATCATTGGTTTTTTGTTTGATTTGGAGAAGTTGAGAAGTCTATATGACGATGAGTTGAAAGCTTGTTGTGCCACTCTTGAAGAGTTTCTACATCACGACTCACATTATGATATTAAAAGGGATGATTTGTTTTTAGAGTTGAAGCGCCTCAGAATAATTTTACCATCGGAAGCAAAAAAAAGCAATTGATGTGCTTAATTATTTGCAAAGGATGGATGGTATATTTCCATATGCATGGATCGCGTATATGATTTTATTGACCATACCAGTTACCGTTGCTTCTGCAGAAAGAAGTTTTCAAAGTTGAATATTTTCAAGTCTTATCTTCGATCAACCATGTCTAAAGAGAGATTGAATGGATTAGGCTTACTATGTATTGAGAAGGCATTGGTAGAAAAGCTTGATTATGAACATTTAATTAGTGTAACTACCGTTTCTGTAATTTTCAAAATTTTTCCCTTTGTATTTCTTTTAGATGCAATTAAGTAAAAACCCTATTTTCTTTCGTTCTCAATTATTTTTTTTATTTAAGAATTTCTTGAAAATTTTCCGTTCTTCTTAATGGAGTTTTTCTTGTTGAGCTTATTACCTTTTATTTGATTGTGGGTATTTTTTTCGAACCCTGTTTATTTGGTCTACCTCCCAATTGAACCCTAAAACCCAAACTGATGAATTCTTGACCCAAAACAGCTATTATTGAACCCTAATTGTACCCAACAAATACAAATTTAATGCAAACCCTAATTTTGCACACAAATCGAAACCCTAGCCGCCCTCTCTCTCTCCTCCCGTTCTCTCTCTTCTCCGTCTCTGTTTTCCCGTCGAATCCCCCAAACCCACCGTTCACCTCCTTCCCCCAACTCCTCCAGCCATCCCCCTTCACCTCCGGCGACCCCCACTCCCGTCGACCGCTCCCCTGTGCCTCCCCTCAACACCCAAGTAACCGAACGCCAACCTCGTGCATCCCTTCCTCTGTTCTCAGCTTTTCAATGCCTGAAACCCATCAAACCCCAAATTTCGATCCCCTATCCGCTGTTGCCACCCATGTATGACGCTGCTCGACTGAGTGGTCGCCATCCACCGTCGACGTCGTCTCCCCTGGCCGCCAGCGCCGCCACCCCTGGTTACGCTACATCTCTCCCTCGTTGCTGACTTCTTGGTGTGCTCTGTTGCTGTGGCTGTCTTTTGAGTGGTGTTGTTGCTTTTGAACTTTGATTACACGTATTTTGCACGTGCTGCTTTGGGGATTTACTAGTCCGTGAGTTCGTTGCTTCGGGATTCTTATCCCGTTATTCTTGGTATTCGTTTTCACCGATTAACAGGCAAGTCACCGTTCTCTTGAATTGCTAATTGTATCAAATTCAAGTGTTATTGAAATTATTGTAAGTAAATCTCTTTGTTATCGTATTATCCATTGTTTATCTCTTTTGTTGGGTTTATTATGTGTTCACACGAGCTAACCCCAATACTCTTGACATCGTGCCAATTTCACTCCAAAAATATTGAATCTTTCATACATCATATAGTATGGATATTAGGGTTACACAATAGTTACGATACAAATAAACTAATGTAGAGACAATTGATAGGTTGTATGTTGTTTGATCGATTGATGATTGATTGATGATAATTGATGATAAATTGATGTATGAGCGTGTTCTAGTTTATTTATCATGTTTTGACACCCATCATGTCAGTTACACAACTTATTGACAAAAGAATCGATACCCATCATGTTTAATTAATTTATTTTCAAGAAAAAATGCCCTAAAAACTGTATATGCTTGCTGACCTGAACTTTGATCGCTGTTTTCAAACCAGTAAATGACCTTAAAATAAAATATTTTCTGAATATGAAATGTAGCCCCAAGTATCTAGTTGCCAATAACATACAAAATGTTCGAATTCCGAGTTTTGTAGCAAAAGTTATACCCGTTTTACTACAGTTGTATTTTCACTTTCAGAATTTCAGATTCTCGTACCTTTCATGTTTAAACAGTAAAAATGTTGATAAAACGATAAAATTTTGCTATGAAAATTTTCAGATTGTTGCTTAATATGTTTAGGAGTCCAGAAAATATTTTTACTGAATTTAAGATTGAGTTTTTACTGATTCAAAGATTAAATTAACAAGATGTCGAATTTCTACCTGAACATAAAACCTGTAAAGAACATGTGTTTGACCTAGCTACTGTTGTCAGAATTTGAACTTTAAATATGCGTTGGAACCGTATGGAAGTCTAGTTTCTAGATTTTCTGATGGATTCAACTTTTGTTTTCTGAGTCAGCGGAAAACTGCATTTTTGTACAGGTTGCGCTTGCTGTCCAGAATTTTAGATGCCTCTTTTTAATGAATTAATAATTCCTATGTAGTAATATTGCATGAATTAATAAATATATGTTGCATTGCATGTTCCCAATGAGTTATTGTCACTATTTTAACCGTCCTATCCATGTTATCAACCTATTGTTTTCCTATTGATACTATCGTTCACTGAATTGTCCATTAATTACATATTGTGTTGTTGCATTGATAATTAATTATTAAGCCGGGGTTAAGGGTTGACTTTTAAGTAGTGAACAAAGTAGAGACTGTACTTGGAGGAGGGGCCCGTGTTTTCCTAATTACCGTTCCGACTACCGTTTTTTCGTGTGATTGTGGTTATGACAGTAACTCAATCTATCGTGTACCGTATCGTTACCGATGACCATTTCATACACCGAAAGGTGAATAGTATTTACCGTTACCGTTTCCAAGTACATGATCTACCGAGTGCACCACTTGAGTGTTAAACGAAATTGATTGTATACATCGAACCTGTAGTATGAGATGCAGTAGTGCATGCATTAGTTTGGATTAAAATGAATAATAGACATAAGAATTGACACATCACCGACATTGCATATTGTTCATCATTGTTCCTATTTGTATCCAATATTGTTTAAGTGATATTGATATTAACCGTTGATTACCGTTACCAAATATTGAATCATTGTTACACTATTGCGTTGGTTACCATGTTATTGATTATTATCATCATGTTATGTTATTGATTCCTATTGATCCATTGATTTATTGTTATACCGTTATTCTATTTTTCTCTATTTCCTCTACTTGCTGTCCATGACTTGCTCTAAGGACAATTTTTCTTCTCTTTTTAGATAAAGTGTATACAGGTAATGAAGGAGAATTGCCTGCTGAAATTGGAGAACAAACAATTTGAAGATTCTGCTTTTAAATTGCTTATTGTTTTAATAAACTTAATGTACTGAGACTTGTATTTTTTTTGGATTGGATTATTATTGTTTTGGGCTTATGTCCTGGATTTTAATATTATTTCCAGATGTTGGATTATTATTATTATATTTGGATATTACATTGTCTCGTTCCAAGTATTATTGTTCATGAGATTGTTATTTTTTGCCTACACATTTGTTCTGTATTGATTATGTTGTTGATTTGATCGATTAAACAGCTTATGGGTGACGTTAGTCATTCGCTGGGCTTTTGTCATATACTCGTATTCCGTATTTTTGGGAAGCGGGGCATGACAATTTGTGAATTTGGTGCGCGGAATGCGAGAAGAAATCATACATTGAGATGATTAATGATGCAGGTATAATTCCTTAATGTTTATGTTTCTCCTATGTTTTATTTCTTCACTTTAGTGCTATTTCATTTTCATTTCGTAATTTTCTGTTTCAGTTTCATAATTTTCATTTCATCTATGTAAATGTGGAGGTGAATTATTGAGGCAGCTTCATACATTAAATGAGGTAGAATCAGAGTTCTCCATTTACCAAAGGGCTTTTCATTGACAGATTTTGCATATTTGATTATATGTGGTGACTTAATTTTGCATATCTGTTTGATGCTTATGAGTAAACTTGTTATTCAATGATATATATTTTGCTTTCAACAATGTGCAAATTTTTTGTATACATATTTTTTATTTTTATTTTTATTTTATTATCTTTTTTGTGTATGGGAGCCCAGTTCGGGAGCGCCTCGGGCCCCCGAGAACTCAGGGCCGGCCCTGTTGCTGCCGGTCGTCCTGACGGTGGAAGAATGGTGGCATGGCGACCAATGATGGTGACTACAGAAGTTGGCTGAGAATAAGGGAAGAAAGGGGGGAGATGAGATCTAAGAGCAAGGACGAGGACATGGTTGTGGGCCTTGTGGCCATCGGTATTGCCACATTTACCCACAAATAAAACTTGTGGGTATTTTTGCATGCATTGCCCACAAACTTAGCTCCGTACGTGAATAAAAAGTATCCGGGCACAAGTCCATTTTTCCTGTCTATGGTTAAAGTGATTTTTTCAGTAAGTAAGAATAAATGATAATTAACAGTTAGGATTCTAGCTTGGGAAGATAGAGTAGGGCCGACCAGGGGCCTGTGCGACCTGTGCGGTCGCACAGAGCCCACGGTCGCACATGGCCCATTAATGAGGAGGCCTGTTGGACATCATATATAATTAATACAGATTTTATTTCAATTTTAGCACAAAAGTCAATTTGTCCAAGTGGTTAAGGCAATAGACTTTAAATCTAATGGGTGTAGGTTTCAAAAACCTTGCTGTCAACGATTTTAATGATTTCTATGTTTCTTTCATTAATTGTTGAGATTATATGTATATTTACTTTTAGAGAAAGTTTTTTAATGATTTCTATGTTGTTGCTTTCATTAATTATTGAGATTGACTTAATACGTAAAGCTTTTTTTAATCGTATATTTCCTGCGCTGCAAGAATATGAAAATCCTTAACCACATTTATATTATTTCGTCTTAATTGATGAGACAAATAATTCAAGATATCGATTAAGTTATCTCAGGTATTGGAGCCTCCAATGATATAAAATTTGAAATGTATTTTTTAAATGAATTCATATGAAAATTTTAAAATATAGAATGTACCATACTCATATTTTTCAACTGAATTCGTATAATATATATATGATATCAAAATAAAAATAAAGTAAAATTAGTATTAGAATATTTAAAGAAAGTCCATTTTTTCTCTTTCTGCACAAGATTCTATAAATCTCAGGACCGGCCCAGAGGTAGAGTAATTGAAAGATCTCCGCCAATCTACTAACTCTTCTTAAAATGTTATATATTTATTACTCTATACCATGATATAGCCCTATGAGGAGAATGGAGTTCTTTGTTATCCGATACTAGGATTTACAACCATTTATATACATGTATAAGAACTAAATATAATGGGAAGACCTAAATAGAAAGAAAGTAACAACGTCGACGCAGAGAGTGCAAACATTATTCTTCACTTGTATTAGCCGTGTTAACAATAACCGGTGCAATGTGTCTCCCGTACATTTTGATCGCCAAGGGTACATTTCGGTAGGTTTCGGTGTTATTGATCTAGTTTGATTCGTTATTTTTGACCGACAATAATCTAATGCCAAGGAAAAAGCAATGAGGAACATATTATATTCAACTTAAAAGAAAAATTCAAACTTTTTTTTGTTCTTAACAAAAAAAACCCTTTTTTAATACTTTTTTTAGCATTCAGAAGGATTATATAGATTTTAACAAAACAGGCCCCCATATAAAATACGAATCACCTTTGAACACATTGAGTCATGGTTAATATAAAATCAAGGCCCAGCTATATGAGGTTCAAGAAATAAGTCCAACCAACGATCCATTTAATGATTACGAATAATAAAATAAACCTGGCCCATTTAACATTTTGTTTGGTTAATAATTTTCCACACTTCTTGTATTAGATTTTTTTTTTCTCCATATTCTCAACATGAGATACTTTTTACTAGAGATAACTAAAGATTACTAAGTGACTAAAATTTGTCGCGCTCAATGACTCTTGCTCCTCTCAACTGCATTAACAACACTGTTCAAATCGATATTCATGCCATAAAATTATAGGATGATGATAGATTTTAAGATTCAAACATGTATTGCTCATGCACCTCCATTAGAGTATCTGTAGTCGTTCTAAGCTATTTTTTGGGTATTTGGCTTTCGGAAATAGAAAAAATGGCTACGCGCTGCTGTCGTTGAAAGCTAAAATATGGCCGGACGATTGATTATCTCTCGTCCCAAATTTTTTAATTTTTTTTTATCTGAGCACTAAAAGACAAAAAAAGGGAAAAAAAAAGGAAAAAGGCCTGGGACGGTGGATTATACACCGGCCCAGCAATTTTGTCTTATTCAAAATTGTTGAGACGGTGTATAATACACTGTCCGACCCTTTTGAGAATTTTTTTTTTTTTTTTTTTTTAACTAACGGATGGGACTTTATTAATCGTCATTTTTAAAGAGACGGGATATTATCCTTCGTCATTTTTAAGGGACGAAAGAAATTTTCCAAATGCTATATTTTGACTTTTGCCAAATCGTCTGCTATATTTGGCAAGCTACTATTCATCGCACACCCAAATTTTGGGTATTTGGACGACGACTGCAGCTCTCTTATTCCAAATTTTTCCAAAATTTGGGTATTTAGCCCACGACTACAGATGCTCTTAGTTGTCACATTTATTTTATATTTATACTCTATATTAAAACTAACTTCAATGCCTTTGAAATTTGATCTGCAATACAAACCCAAAATAATTTAATGTCACCTAAGAAATTAAGGCGGATCTAGTCGCAATATCAAATTATTATTTATTTGTGTTTTCACAGTATTAGTGTAGATGTGTAAGGGAATGTTCATCCAAATTGTGGGGTTGATATAGATAGAGGAAGAAGCACTATATATTTATTATGTTTTTAATGTAGCTAGGTATGTAGCTATAAGTTGGAATCCAAATTGTAGAAAGTAGTTACTCTTTATACAAAGAGACAAAAAATACATTGCCAATACTGAAGCTAGCAAAGAGTTGATATGGCTTCAAAGATTCATTGAAGAGTCATGCAGAATACAAGAGAATGACAAGCTATGGTCTGAAGTGCAATTCTCTTGGCAAAGATTCAATCTTCCATTCAGGAACAAAGTATATCAAGTTGAGATATCATTTCATCCGACGCTTTTAGATGATGGACATTTGCTGCTTCAAAAGATTAGTGGAAGAAAGAACTTTGCAAATATGTTGACAAAGGATGTTGATATATACACTACTGAATTCTTTGTTCAACCTTGATTGGCACAACTGGAGCCATTGTTCAACCTTAATTGGCCTTGGTTGAAGGTAGCAGGGACACTAACTCGTATATTTCGATAGTTCGAGGGTGAAACCAATTAACAATTTGATAGTCCACAAACTGCATTCCCTGGCGCTTTTTTTTCAATACCCCGGTATTTATAAACGCCGGTGTAGATCATACCGACGTTTTTGAAAACGTCGGTGTAAATGTCGGCGAAGCCAGCGTCGCAGTAGAGTGAGGGTCTACACTGGCGTTTACAGACAATGCCAGTATAGATGAAACCTACCCCGGCATTTTAGAAACGCATGCGTAGATACATTTACGTGTTGCCATGTTTTTCCATAATACATATGCCGGCGTGTCTAAAACGCCGCCGTAGGATATTTAATTTGATATTAATTTATTTTCATTGTCTACCTCGGCGCTTTGGAAACGCCGGTGTAGATGATTTTTAAAAATATTTCTTGTTTACGTTTAATACCTACACCGACGTTTGTAAAACGCCGCAGTAGTGTATTTAATATATAGTTATTAAGATACCCCGGCATTTCCAAAACGCCGGCGTAGGGATTTCGTTTGAGTCTTAAATTTTGTATACCCGGCATTTCCCAAATGCCAGGGTAGCGTTTTAAAAAAAAATTCCCTTTTTTCATTTGAATTATCAAAAAAAAAACAATAATATAATTCAGTTCACAATATCGTTTCAACCACCTGTGGTACAATTCACAATCAATTCCACAAATTTCAGGCTAATGTAGCATAATAATACAATTCACAACTGTTACCGCTAAATTTGGTGTGGGGGTAAACAGATAGAATTTGTGGATTCGTGAAAAACCTGAATAGCAAGCCTCTAACCTGTTCCGCCGAGGTTTGACCGTTGACTCCTGTCGTACACCTGCAAAAAGTGCGAGACACCGGGGTTGATCCCGGCGACGCACCCTCCGACGCTCAAGTCAGTAATCAGAAATGATTAAGAAAGAGCGTAAATTGAGAAAATACTGATTACCTCTTAATGGAGATGGATGGGGGTATTTATCGGCGTCTTAGGGATCAAATTAGGGATGTAATCCCCGTGATCTGATAAGGAATATTCTCCTAGTAAACAGATTAGGAATGTAATCCCTAATTCCCGGTGAAAAGATAGATGTGAATCAGGGCCGTTGATTAGGATTAATCAGAAACCCTAATTCTATCTTTTCTGGACTGGATGTGCAGCGGGTTGGAACCCGTACCCAGTTGATGTGGATCCGTTTATGGGTTATTGGGCTTTGAATAAAGACCCAGTTCCCACTTCAGACCCGTCAGTAGGTGAAATTACCGTTTTACCCCTGAGCTTTAAGATTCGTCTCCGACGTGAACGGTCCCGATTTAATCCTATTTTTAGCCATATCACGAGCCCCCCACTCCTAAATACTGAGTTTTTCAGTCTTTGAGGAGTAGTTTTGTTGTTCTAATGGCGTACGAAATTTTATCGGTGTTCTTAAGGGAGTTTGGATCTTGCTCGGGGGTGTAACGGTGTTATTCTGGGCTTGTAAAATACCCAAAAATATCCTCAGATTTTTCTGGATTTTTGGTGATTTTTCCAGATTTTTCTGAATTTTTTCTCATTTTTTTGAATTTTTTATTCATTTTCCGAATTAAATAATTAATTATCGAAAATATTAAATAATTTATTCTAATTAAATAATTATATTTTTCAGAATTTAAAATAATTTTTCTGAATTTATAATTATTTTTAGAATTTTTATTTAATTTTTTTCGATTTTTAAATATTTTTTCGGATTTTTTAAATAATTAAAAAATTCAGTTGTAACAACAACCAAATACAAAAATTAAGCATAATAAGTAACATACATTCCATTAATTGTCCAAGCATTCAACATATTTCAGAAATTACATAATCTTCAAATAAATAGTTTCAAAACAAATATAACAGTACTTGTCACAATAAACTATATAATAATCCCAAGAGAAGAGACCGGACTGCTACTACATACCCCTCAAGTTGCTTCCATTCTCATCGGTTGAATTTTCTTGATTTGCACGACTTAAATTTGATGGAATCATAGGGTCATCCTGTGCAAAAAAAAAAAAAAAAAAAAAATTAATACATATCGAATTTGAACTACAGCTTTACCATAACGACTGGGGAAGCACAAGCTTCAAGTCAATTAGACACATTTTGAGATAACATTCTCATTTTCTTCCTGTTTCGATAAACAGCATGAAAGAAAAGAATTTAGAGGCTTCTGATGGTGTTAATATATTAAGTATTAAACCCTCAACCGTTAACTAAATTTTTTTTTTCAGTGGCAAAGTTTTTCCATACTAAGGTCATTGCTCATATAGGATCCTGCAGAAAATTAAAAGGATCCTCGGGCTTATCGGTGGATGACGGATTTTAACCTTGTTCATGTCTTTCAACCATGCATAAATTAGATTCTGTTACGGCCTATATGTTTAAATTTACTTTTGAGGCAAGTTTGCATGTTTCATATATACGATGTATGATGTATAATTTTCCCAGAAGCATTTTAGGAGTCACTTGAAGAATTTATGTTTATTTGGAGGCAAAGAAAAGTACTTGTTCAAATGTATTGGCTCTTGACTGCAAAAACTAACCACTGACAAATGCAACAGATAATTAAATTACCTTATGCTTTAATACAGGAAGTTTTAAAAGAAGATGATGAGAAGTTGATTTCTCATCAACTGAAGAGTGATTTGGGCGATGACATCTATAAGGCAGTGACTAAGTCTTTGTGTGAGTTGAACAAGTATAATCCCACTTCTTGGCACTCATTTCAAGAACTGTGGAACTTTAAGGAAGATTGGAAAACAACCCTGAAGGAGGGCATAAAATATTTACTCAGGCAAATAAAGGAACTTAAGAGGAATCATTGAGTTCGTAAGTGAAGTTGTCAAGCTCAAGTTCGTGATGGGTTTATATATAGTTTGAAGAAATTTTGTATTGGCTTTTTTTTGGAAAAGAAGTATCTTGTTTTGGTCTATACATAAACTTTTTGGGTTTTCTTCATACTCCACTATGAAACTTGGTGAGGTTTTTAGTTCATTTTTTTTGAAATGTCTAAGTGCAGCAGACGTTTAAGCATGTACTGCGTCTTTTATATTTCGAACTAAGTAAACAAAATTGGCCTGTTTCTATATTTCTTTTTCCTGTCAGTTATTTTTTTAATGACTCTACTTAGCTTAAATGAATCTAGTTTGAGTCAGAATCCGACCTGCTACGAGCTGATCACTCTCAAATGCAGAAGAAGTGAATGCACTTTGATACATCAAAAGATTGTCAAAAAAAAAAAAAAAAATAGTACATCAAACTACATCTTTGTTTGCCCTAGGAGTAATCATATCATAGTATGTATGACTCTAGTCTCCTTTCAAAACAATGACTGATCAAAAATAGCAAAAAGTTAATAAACGTAATTTCTGCATGCATCCAAACCAAATTAATTGACAGCAATGTCATTGTAAAATCAATAATATCTCATGGAACACAACCTACATATGAAACTCTAACTGAAACAAATGAAGCAAGCAAAAATTGAAACCTACTGCACATGGCTTTGCTGAACCTCATGGGCGACATAAATATTTTCAATTTGAAACACTATGATTCCGGAGGTACACACTCTAGATTTGTATATGTTCAATAATGTTGGCCCTCCACATTTGCTGATAATTATCAATCTCTAATTTTAAATGCATAAATTTCCTATCGACTCAAACTAATATGATTTCTGTTATAGATGAAAGAGATTAATAGTATTCAATTAACTTTATATAACTTCCCAAACAAATTAATAACCATGGATATATCTTGAACAACAATTAGTATGACCTAGAAGAAAAATAAACCTAGCGTGATTTTGCTGGTACTATTATGACTGCCACACTTTATGATTATCCTACAAACTATAATACAAAAGCTATATTCCTAAAATAATCCAATTAATAATGACAGTATAAGTAATGATTTAGATTGTTCTCACAAGAGAAACCTTAGTATGAAAAACAAATTGCTAACAATATTATATAAGTTATAAAACTTACCGGTGATGGGACTTGAGACTGTTGTCTGATTAATTGTGACATTTGCTCTTAAAGAAGTGCCACATGTGCCTTCAACTGTGTCATCTCCTCGTTCTGAGTCCTACTCGAAGTAGATGCACGACGACCGAATAACCGAGTGGGGGTTGGTCCTAGCCCCATACCACGTACACTACCATGGCGCTCTTTTCCCCTCACTTCAATCATGGCTTAGCACTGTCGTGTTAATGGGTCGGTGGAGGCCGCCGCAGAGTCGGAGGAAGAAGTGGAAGAGATGTCTTCATACTTCTTTCTAGCTTTATTCTGTAAAAGAATGGGAATTAAAAAAATACGAGACATTTATTCAATTTGGACCTGCTTTTGTCAAAATCAAAGATTCACTCAATATTATATAAAATTACCAAAATCTCCTCTGATGCAGAGGTTGCAAACGTCCCATCTTTAGACCTGTGGGTGGCGTCGAAAAAATCTATGTAGCCAAAGGTCGTATGACCCATTTCTTCTTCCTATATATTAGTAAGATGACTTCATTATAAACATAAAACTATAAGCCGAAACTGATAAATTCGATTGCGCTTACCATTTCCTCCCGAACTAGAGCAAAGCTGTGTGTACCAGCAGTGTGCAACACAAGCTACTGTGAACGACTGGCAACACCGACCTTCGTCATTTCTGTACATTTCACAATGATTACAACAATATAGGTACACAACCACGATGACATTAAATGTCGATTAGTAATGTAAATACCTGCCCAACCGCCGAACTCTAGTAGTGAACGAGGAATTGCTAATCTGAAGGCTCGACATCGGGTGGCACATCCCTTGCATTATCCGCCTCGAACCTGATTTTGTCGTAAAACTTTTCCTTTAAATCACTCTTGTGATCTCTCCACTTCTTTGACAATGATTTTTCCACCCAAGATTCGAGTGAGTCTAGAAAAGAGAAGTATTGCTGCACAATTTGAGAGGTTTAGCATATTGATAAGTGAATTGCATAAACCAAATATCATTCATTTAGTTTTTCTAAATGGGGGCATTTGGTACAAGGATTTTTTTTTGCTTCCAAGAATCATAAATCATGGGATTTATGATTCCTATGAATCATAAAACATGTTTGGTAGGTCTTAAATATCTCTGGGAATGTTAGTTGGAAACTTAATTTTCTATGTTTGGTTGAGCTACATATTTCCTAGGAATATTAATCTTTTTATCCAAAATATCCTTTTCATCCTCAAATAACAAACATAACTGTTTGATGGAATACCTGAGTAAAATTATCTGCAGATCCCCAGCTCAATTTCAACGGAAGGCTAGTGCTATTGACATTCGAACTACTGCTCGATTTCGGCAACAAATCCGACAAATTTCCCATCGAGTATGAGTTCGTCTTCGGCATGGGTTTCAAAAAGGAATTTACCCAATATGCAGATTTAGATTCAATAACAAAATCACACAAGAAAATTCAATAACTCAGAGATGAAAAAAGAATGATCATATGATATATCAATCAATCAATATCTTCTAAAAAACATACAAACAACAGAGTACATCCTCCTCCCCCTCTCTAATTCTACTCCCTCTTGCACCCTCAAGCAAAGCAACAAACTTTACTACCAAGTTAACAACTTTACAAGGCACGACGAGTAGATCGACGGCGACAACTGGGATCGAAGGCACGAGTGGATTGACGGCGCGACGAGTAGATCGACGGCGCGACGTGTGGAGCGACGTCGACAAGTTGATCGAAGGCGGCAACAAGTTGATCGACGGCGGCCACTTGGGTGCTCGGATTTTTGGGGGGGGGAGAAAAAGGGGATGAGTTTATTAGGGAGGAAAAGGAGAAGAAATATGAAGGGACAGTGTTTAGGATTTTTTTATTTTAGGGGCAAAATTGTAATAGTAAAGAAGTAATATTTTTCCAAGCACTTGGGAATTTAAGAATCCCCCCCCCCCCCCCCCCCCCCCGGAAAATTTTTGTGGAAATTATGGCAAAAAATTTCCTATGAATGTTAGATTCTTGGCAATTTGAATTTAAAAATTAGCATACCAAACATGGAAAACTAAATTCCCAAGTTAAGATTCCTAGGAAACAAAAAAAAAATCCTTGTACCAAACGCCCCCAAGGTGAATACCTTGATTGTTGAAATAACACCCATCTTTGTCGTGGTGGGCACCTACGGCAAATTTACGTATGACAAAGGAATTATGCGAGAATTCCTTGCAATTACACCAATAAAAGACGCGAATTTACCTGCATTAGCTCCCACAGGCTGTCCGGCAGTGTTTTCCTCCACAACAATCATCTTGTCATTTTTCAATTTCCATATTTCTGCCATCTTTGCCCTTCCTCTATTTGGCAACGGGCGTGCTGCCCCCCCCCTCCATTTGACTGCCACTATTTTCTAAAGATATAAATAGAAAACTCAATATGAAAAATTACAACAAGCATAAACACTAAGGAGTATAAGATGCCATCAAAATCGTACAGATTTAGTTATACAAGTCTTCAAAACTATAATACAACATCTTCCAATATATCACCCTCTTCTCCATCCGTGCGGAGCCAAATAGGACAAATACAGCCATCGGTTGTGTTTATATCAAACATAGGAAACTCAGAAGCAATGTAACTGTTCATGACATCATTGTCTTCATCTTTTGAAGTGTCGCCCAGTTGGAATACATCTCTTGGTTGCATAATAAGAGCCACGTACGATTTTGACAGGGTTGGATCTTCAATGTAGAACACTTGTAGCATTTGAGATGGGAATACAAATGGTTTGTGGCTAACGTGTGTACCAGTGTGAATTAAATTTGAGAAGTTTACAATTGTGAACCCTAACTTATCCTTGTTATTAGCAAAATTCTTATCAAACTCAGCCCAATCCCCACAAAATAAGGCAACCCGAAAATGAACGAAATAATTCAACTCAATAATATCCGCGAGCACCCCATAATAGTCGATATCTCCATTTACAGGCCCCGTGTCGGTCTTGGAAGCATAACTTTTAGTCTTGGAAGTCACTACCATTCCATTATTTTGAGACTTCAAATTACGTTCACGGTCCTTAGTACAAAATCTGAAGCCATTATATATATATATATATATATATATATATATATATATATATATATATGGGAAAAAGGGGTATGAGCAACTTGTTGTGCGCGATACAAATCAAACCAACAAGAATCAATGCGGAATACAAAGAGAGAACCAGCGAGAAAACACAAAACAAACCAACACAAAGGACACACAGATTTAATGTGGTTCGGCAAAATACATGCCTACATCCACGGGGCGGTTGGGGTTTCTTCTTCTTCAAATTATCACCAATGGGCGAAAACAAACCCTTACAAATAATGACGGCTGCAAAACCGGAATAGGGATCTCTAATTTTCGTCACCAATTACAAAACCCTAACAAGTGTATTTATAGGGAAACTATTGGGCCTTTTCAAATTGGGCCTGATCTAGTTCAAAATCCCGTCGACAGTCGACTGGTCGACTTACCAGTCGACTGGCAATCCATCTGGCAGTCGACCGATCAGTCGACTGATCCTCTGCTGCTGCTTGTATCTTTAGCCTTCGAAAACTCTCTGGACAGTCGCCTGATCCTTCTATCAGTCGACTTATGCTGTAACTTTCTTTTGCTGCAGATACTCCAAAACAATCTGAACCAGAATCGAGCCACATTATCCTACAATCTCCACCTTGGCGAGATCTTCCACCAACCAACAATCTCCACCTTGGCAAGATCTTCCAAGTAGCCCAAGCAATCTCCACAAATACTCCAAATGCTCATCATCAAATGTAACAACAAATCCAAACTCCACCTTAGTATGATATCACATACTAGGCGAACAAATAGCGAAGCACTATTCCAACCCCCCATTCCAAATCATCAAACATGCAAAATATTAGCCAGGTTCATGCAATGCTTGAACTTGGCTGCTCCAACAACTTTGGTCAACATATCAGCAGGATTATCAGCTGTCCCAATCTTCACCAAATGAATATCACCATCCTTTATCAAATCACGCACAAAATGATAACGGACATCAATATGTTTGGTCCTCGAATGATGAACTTGGTTCTTCGCTAAATGAATAGCACTCTGACTGTCACAGTGTACCTCCACCTTCTCCCGATGAATCCCCAAGCTCTTCAAAAGTCCATGTATCCAAATGGCTTCCTTCATGGCCTCAGCAACCGCCATGTATTCAGCCTCAGTAGTAGACAACGCTACAGTGGACTGCAAATTTGACCTCCAACTTATAGGTGCTCTAGCCATCGTAAACAAATAGCCTGTAGTAGACCACCTCTTATCTAGATCACCTGCATAGTCTGAATCAACATATCCAACTAATAACCTGCTAATATTGTCATCCCTTTCAAATTTCAAACCCACATCTGTGGTGCCACTTATGTACCTTAGAATCCATTTAGCTGCTTGCCAATGCTCTTTGCCTGGATCATGCATATATCGACTAACCATACTCACCGCCTGAGAGATGTCTGGTCGAGTACAAACCATGGCATACATCAAACTGCCAACCACACTAGTGTAAGGTACATTTGCCATATACTGTCTCTCCTCATCTGTACTTGGAGACTGAGAAGCACTAATTCTGAAATGACTGGCTAAGGGTGTACTTACTGGTTTAGTCTTCTCATCTATACCGAACCGTTTCAGCACCTTCAAAAGATATTGCTTCTGAGTCAAACTCACTGTGCCCTTTGCCCTGTCTCTAGCTATCTCCATCCCAAGTATCTTCTTGGCTTCACCAAGATCCTTCATCTCGAATTCAGAACTCAACTGATTCTTCAAATTTTGAATCTCCTTAGCATTCTTAGAGGCAATCAACATGTCATCCACATATAATAACAGATATATGAAAGAGCCATCCTGCAACTTCCCGAAGTAAACACAATGATCAAACTCACTTCTGGAATATCTTTGCACCTTCATAAACTTATCAAACCTCAAATACCACTGCCTTGGAGATTGCTTCAACCCATAGAGAGACTTCTTCAACCTGCAAACACAATTTTCCTTCCCAGCTGTCTTGAACCCATCTGGCTGTAACATATAAATTTCTTCATCTAAATCCCCATGTAAGAACGCAGTCTTCACATCCATCTGTGTCAACTCAAGGTCAAACTGTGCTACCAATGCCAACAAAATCCGAATAGAAGGATGCTTCACAACCGGAGAGAACGCTTCATTATAGTCAATTCCTTCCTTTTGAGCATACCCCTTTGCAACTAGTCTAGCCTTGAACCGAACACTGCCTTTTGGACCTTCTTTCTTCGTATACACCCACTTGCAACCGATTGCTTTCTTCCCCTTTGGTAGTTGCACTAGATCCCAAGTCTTATTCTTATGAAGAGAGTTCATCTCTTCATCCATAGCAACTTTCCAATCTGCATTTTCTGAACTTCTAGTGGCTTCTTTGAAGTTGGAGGGAACTTCATCATCCTCAATGGGAAGAGCAAATGCAACTGTATCTGTAAAACGAGACGGTCGTTTGATATCTCTTCTTTGCCTTCTTACTGCAATTGATTCTTCCTGCTGGATAGGAACTTCTTCATCATTCTCACTATCAACCACATCATCATCATCTTGGACAGGAACAGGATTTTCAACTGACAACTTTTCTAACTCCACCTGTTGAAAAACTCTCCTACCAGTCGACTGGTTATTGCCACCAGTCGACTGTCCCGAGCTCCCACAATTCTGCTGTTTTGGACCATCAGTCGACTGCTCCTGTTCATCAGTCGACTGTCCCGAACTTCTTCTACTCACCTGTTGAAGAACTGTCCCACTCTTCTGCTGCTCACCAGTCGACTGACATATACCACCAGTCGACTGCCCCGAGCTAATCATGCTGGTCTCATCAAAAGTCACATCTCTGCTGATTACTAACTTCTTCTGTTCTGGACACCACAACCTGTAACCTTTGACACCAGTACTAAAACCAACAAATATAGCCTTCTTGGCTCTTGCATCAAGTTTAGTTTCAGTTACATGAAAATAAGCAGGACAACCAAATATATGCAAAAAACTATAATCAGATGCAGGTTTACCACTCCATACCTCAATAGGCATTTTGCCTTCAAGTGCTGCTGATGGTAAACGGTTGACGATGTGGCTTGCATATATAACAGCTTCTGTCCAAAATGTCTTCTTCAACCCAGACTGTGCTAACATACATCTTACCTTCTCAAGTAAGGTTCTGTTCATCCTTTCTGCAACCCCATTTTGCTGTGGAGTCTTCCTAACTGTGAAGTGCCTCTGGATCCCTTCATCTTCACACAACTTCAGAAACGGATCATTCTTATATTCCCCTCCATTATCTGACCTCAGAACCTTAATCTTCCTACCAGTCTGATTTTCAACTTTCTTCTTCCAACTTGTGAACAATGTCAAAACTTCATCTTTGTGCTTCATGGTATATACCCAAACTCGTCTGGAGTAATCATCAACAAAAGTAACAAACCAGTGTCTACCACTCATAGAAGGTGTCTGAGTAGGGCCCCAAACATCTGTGTGCACATAATCGAGGATACCCTTTGTCTGATGTACAGCTGTACCAAATTTCACCCTAGTTTGCTTACCCAAAACACAATGTTCACAAAATTCCAACTTGCACCCTTTAGCATCTTTAAGCAACCCTTGCTTCACAAGCCCCTGCAAGGCCTTTTCTCCTGCATGCCCGAGTCGCATATGCCACAACCTAGTAGAGTCGGGAACAACCTGTTTAGGCTTCTCAGTTACACTGGCAGCCTGACCCAAATATGTTTTTCCCTGCAAGAAAAACAAGTTCCTCTTTCTTTGCCCTTTCATCACCACGAGTGATCCGCTAGTCACCTTCAGAATGCCACCTTCACTAGCAAATTTCAATCCACTGGCCTCCAAAGCACCTAGTGAAATCAGATTCTTTTTCAAATCTGGTACATACCATACATCTGAAAGCTCCCTAATAAGACCATCGTGCATTAGCAATTCAATCTTCCCGATTCCTACCTTCTTACAAGGTGCATCATTTCCCATCAAAACTACACAACCATCCATATACTCCAAAGAAGTAAACCACTCCTTTTTCCAAGACATATGATAGGAGGCTGCTGTATCAAGAAACCATACTTCTTGATAAAGTGAGGGACTAGAAGCAAGTGCAAAAGAAACATCCTCGCCACTTTCTAAATTATCAACAGTCACATTTGCAGTCGAATTTCCCTTATTTCGTAGCTTTGGACAATCCTTTTTCCAATGCCCCCTTTCATGACAGAAAGCACATTCATCTTTGGCCGGTATTTTCCTGTCCTTTGAAACTCCTCTCGATTTGGAACGAGATTTGTTTCCCTTTTTCCCAGATTTGGACTCAGATCTAGTCTCAGTCCTGCCCCTTACAATCAAAGCTTCAGAAGTTTCTCTATCAACCATCTTATCCCTTCTCCTAGTTTCATTATTCAACAAAGCATTTGCAACATCTTCATATTTCACAGTATCTTTTCCATATAATAAAGTAGTTGCTAAATGATCATAACTTTCAGGTAATGAATTCAACAGAATTAGGGCTTTATCTTCATCCTTAATTTGCTCATCCAAATTTAACAAATCAGCCAATAATTTATTAAATGATTCCACATGAGCATTCATAGACATACCTTCCGTATAGGTGAAGCGAAAAAGTCTCTTCTTCAAATACAGCCGATTCTCCAAACTTTTCCTCATGTATTTGTCTTCGAGCTTCTTCCACAACACCGCAGCAACGGTATCCCTCATCAAATCGTACTTCTGAGCCTTCTCAATAAAGAGCCGAATAGTCCCACACGCAACTCGATTCAACTTCTTCCAATCTGCTTCGGACATATCCTTAGGTTTTTCAACTTCCAAAGCAACATCTTGTTCTTGTTGAACAAGAACATCCAAAACCTCACATTGCCACATCCCGAAATTGTTTGTCCCATCAAATTTTTCAACTTCAAATTTTGCGTTGTGAATCGTTGTTCTTGATGAACTTGATCCCACAACTTCCTTGGTTGCATCTGCATCACCCGCCATCTCCCTCTAGGTCGAACCAACAGCTCTGATACCACTTGTTGTGCGCGATACAAATCAAACCAACAAGAATCAATGCGGAATACAAAGAGAGAACCAGCGAGAAAACACAAAACAAACCAACACAAAGGACACACAGATTTAATGTGGTTCGGCAAAATACATGCCTACATCCACGGGGCGGTTGGGGTTTCTTCTTCTTCAAATTATCACCAATGGGCGAAAACAAACCCTTACAAATAATGACGGCTGCAAAACCGGAATAGGGATCTCTAATTTTCGTCACCAATTACAAAACCCTAACAAGTGTATTTATAGGGAAACTATTGGGCCTTTTCAAATTGGGCCTGATCTAGTTCAAAATCCCGTCGACAGTCGACTGGTCGACTTACCAGTCGACTGGCAATCCATCTGGCAGTCGACCGATCAGTCGACTGATCCTCTGCTGCTGCTTGTATCTTTAGCCTTCGAAAACTCTCTGGACAGTCGCCTGATCCTTCTATCAGTCGACTTATGCTGTAACTTTCTTTTGCTGCAGATACTCCAAAACAATCTGAACCAGAATCGAGCCACATTATCCTACAATCTCCACCTTGGCGAGATCTTCCACCAACCAACAATCTCCACCTTGGCAAGATCTTCCAAGTAGCCCAAGCAATCTCCACAAATACTCCAAATGCTCATCATCAAATGTAACAACAAATCCAAACTCCACCTTAGTATGATATCACATACTAGGCGAACAAATAGCGAAGCACTATTCCAACCCCCCATTCCAAATCATCAAACATGCAAAATATTAGCCAGGTTCATGCAATGCTTGAACTTGGCTGCTCCAACAACTTTGGTCAACATATCAGCAGGATTATCAGCTGTCCCAATCTTCACCAAATGAATATCACCATCCTTTATCAAATCACGCACAAAATGATAACGGACATCAATATGTTTGGTCCTCGAATGATGAACTTGGTTCTTCGCTAAATGAATAGCACTCTGACTGTCACAGTGTACCTCCACCTTCTCCCGATGAATCCCCAAGCTCTTCAAAAGTCCATGTATCCAAATGGCTTCCTTCATGGCCTCAGCAACCGCCATGTATTCAGCCTCAGTAGTAGACAACGCTACAGTGGACTGCAAATTTGACCTCCAACTTATAGGTGCTCTAGCCATCGTAAACAAATAGCCTGTAGTAGACCACCTCTTATCTAGATCACCTGCATAGTCTGAATCAACATATCCAACTAATAACCTGCTAATATTGTCATCCCTTTCAAATTTCAAACCCACATCTGTGGTGCCACTTATGTACCTTAGAATCCATTTAGCTGCTTGCCAATGCTCTTTGCCTGGATCATGCATATATCGACTAACCATACTCACCGCCTGAGAGATGTCTGGTCGAGTACAAACCATGGCATACATCAAACTGCCAACCACACTAGTGTAAGGTACATTTGCCATATACTGTCTCTCCTCATCTGTACTTGGAGACTGAGAAGCACTAATTCTGAAATGACTGGCTAAGGGTGTACTTACTGGTTTAGTCTTCTCATCTATACCGAACCGTTTCAGCACCTTCAAAAGATATTGCTTCTGAGTCAAACTCACTGTGCCCTTTGCCCTGTCTCTAGCTATCTCCATCCCAAGTATCTTCTTGGCTTCACCAAGATCCTTCATCTCGAATTCAGAACTCAACTGATTCTTCAAATTTTGAATCTCCTTAGCATTCTTAGAGGCAATCAACATGTCATCCACATATAATAACAGATATATGAAAGAGCCATCCTGCAACTTCCCGAAGTAAACACAATGATCAAACTCACTTCTGGAATATCTTTGCACCTTCATAAACTTATCAAACCTCAAATACCACTGCCTTGGAGATTGCTTCAACCCATAGAGAGACTTCTTCAACCTGCAAACACAATTTTCCTTCCCAGCTGTCTTGAACCCATCTGGCTGTAACATATAAATTTCTTCATCTAAATCCCCATGTAAGAACGCAGTCTTCACATCCATCTGTGTCAACTCAAGGTCAAACTGTGCTACCAATGCCAACAAAATCCGAATAGAAGGATGCTTCACAACCGGAGAGAACGCTTCATTATAGTCAATTCCTTCCTTTTGAGCATACCCCTTTGCAACTAGTCTAGCCTTGAACCGAACACTGCCTTTTGGACCTTCTTTCTTCGTATACACCCACTTGCAACCGATTGCTTTCTTCCCCTTTGGTAGTTGCACTAGATCCCAAGTCTTATTCTTATGAAGAGAGTTCATCTCTTCATCCATAGCAACTTTCCAATCTGCATTTTCTGAACTTCTAGTGGCTTCTTTGAAGTTGGAGGGAACTTCATCATCCTCAATGGGAAGAGCAAATGCAACTGTATCTGTAAAACGAGACGGTCGTTTGATATCTCTTCTTTGCCTTCTTACTGCAATTGATTCTTCCTGCTGGATAGGAACTTCTTCATCATTCTCACTATCAACCACATCATCATCATCTTGGACAGGAACAGGATTTTCAACTGACAACTTTTCTAACTCCACCTGTTGAAAAACTCTCCTACCAGTCGACTGGTTATTGCCACCAGTCGACTGTCCCGAGCTCCCACAATTCTGCTGTTTTGGACCATCAGTCGACTGCTCCTGTTCATCAGTCGACTGTCCCGAACTTCTTCTACTCACCTGTTGAAGAACTGTCCCACTCTTCTGCTGCTCACCAGTCGACTGACATATACCACCAGTCGACTGCCCCGAGCTAATCATGCTGGTCTCATCAAAAGTCACATCTCTGCTGATTACTAACTTCTTCTGTTCTGGACACCACAACCTGTAACCTTTGACACCAGTACTAAAACCAACAAATATAGCCTTCTTGGCTCTTGCATCAAGTTTAGTTTCAGTTACATGAAAATAAGCAGGACAACCAAATATATGCAAAAAACTATAATCAGATGCAGGTTTACCACTCCATACCTCAATAGGCATTTTGCCTTCAAGTGCTGCTGATGGTAAACGGTTGACGATGTGGCTTGCATATATAACAGCTTCTGCCCAAAATGTCTTCTTCAACCCAGACTGTGCTAACATACATCTTACCTTCTCAAGTAAGGTTCTGTTCATCCTTTCTGCAACCCCATTTTGCTGTGGAGTCTTCCTAACTGTGAAGTGCCTCTGGATCCCTTCATCTTCACACAACTTCAGAAACGGATCATTCTTATATTCCCCTCCATTATCTGACCTCAGAACCTTAATCTTCCTACCAGTCTGATTTTCAACTTTCTTCTTCCAACTTGTGAACAATGTCAAAACTTCATCTTTGTGCTTCATGGTATATACCCAAACTCGTCTGGAGTAATCATCAACAAAAGTAACAAACCAGTGTCTACCACTCATAGAAGGTGTCTGAGTAGGGCCCCAAACATCTGTGTGCACATAATCGAGGATACCCTTTGTCTGATGTACAGCTGTACCAAATTTCACCCTAGTTTGCTTACCCAAAACACAATGTTCACAAAATTCCAACTTGCACCCTTTAGCATCTTTAAGCAACCCTTGCTTCACAAGCCCCTGCAAGGCCTTTTCTCCTGCATGCCCGAGTCGCATATGCCACAACCTAGTAGAGTCGGGAACAACCTGTTTAGGCTTCTCAGTTACACTGGCAGCCTGACCCAAATATGTTTTTCCCTGCAAGAAAAACAAGTTCCTCTTTCTTTGCCCTTTCATCACCACGAGTGATCCGCTAGTCACCTTCAGAATGCCACCTTCACTAGCAAATTTCAATCCACTGGCCTCCAAAGCACCTAGTGAAATCAGATTCTTTTTCAAATCTGGTACATACCATACATCTGAAAGCTCCCTAATAAGACCATCGTGCATTAGCAATTCAATCTTCCCGATTCCTACCTTCTTACAAGGTGCATCATTTCCCATCAAAACTACACAACCATCCATATACTCCAAAGAAGTAAACCACTCCTTTTTCCAAGACATATGATAGGAGGCTGCTGTATCAAGAAACCATACTTCTTGATAAAGTGAGGGACTAGAAGCAAGTGCAAAAGAAACATCCTCGCCACTTTCTAAATTATCAACAGTCACATTTGCAGTCGAATTTCCCTTATTTCGTAGCTTTGGACAATCCTTTTTCCAATGCCCCCTTTCATGACAGAAAGCACATTCATCTTTGGCCGGTATTTTCCTGTCCTTTGAAACTCCTCTCGATTTGGAACGAGATTTGTTTCCCTTTTTCCCAGATTTGGACTCAGATCTAGTCTCAGTCCTGCCCCTTACAATCAAAGCTTCAGAAGTTTCTCTATCAACCATCTTATCCCTTCTCCTAGTTTCATTATTCAACAAAGCATTTGCAACATCTTCATATTTCACAGTATCTTTTCCATATAATAAAGTAGTTGCTAAATGATCATAACTTTCAGGTAATGAATTCAACAGAATTAGGGCTTTATCTTCATCCTTAATTTGCTCATCCAAATTTAACAAATCAGCCAATAATTTATTAAATGATTCCACATGAGCATTCATAGACATACCTTCCGTATAGGTGAAGCGAAAAAGTCTCTTCTTCAAATACAGCCGATTCTCCAAACTTTTCCTCATGTATTTGTCTTCGAGCTTCTTCCACAACACCGCAGCAACGGTATCCCTCATCAAATCGTACTTCTGAGCCTTCTCAATAAAGAGCCGAATAGTCCCACACGCAACTCGATTCAACTTCTTCCAATCTGCTTCGGACATATCCTTAGGTTTTTCAACTTCCAAAGCAACATCTTGTTCTTGTTGAACAAGAACATCCAAAACCTCACATTGCCACATCCCGAAATTGTTTGTCCCATCAAATTTTTCAACTTCAAATTTTGCGTTGTGAATCGTTGTTCTTGATGAACTTGATCCCACAACTTCCTTGGTTGCATCTGCATCACCCGCCATCTCCCTCTAGGTCGAACCAACAGCTCTGATACCACTTGTTGTGCGCGATACAAATCAAACCAACAAGAATCAATGCGGAATACAAAGAGAGAACCAGCGAGAAAACACAAAACAAACCAACACAAAGGACACACAGATTTAATGTGGTTCGGCAAAATACATGCCTACATCCACGGGGCGGTTGGGGTTTCTTCTTCTTCAAATTATCACCAATGGGCGAAAACAAACCCTTACAAATAATGACGGCTGCAAAACCGGAATAGGGATCTCTAATTTTCGTCACCAATTACAAAACCCTAACAAGTGTATTTATAGGGAAACTATTGGGCCTTTTCAAATTGGGCCTGATCTAGTTCAAAATCCCGTCGACAGTCGACTGGTCGACTTACCAGTCGACTGGCAATCCATCTGGCAGTCGACCGATCAGTCGACTGATCCTCTGCTGCTGCTTGTATCTTTAGCCTTCGAAAACTCTCTGGACAGTCGCCTGATCCTTCTATCAGTCGACTTATGCTGTAACTTTCTTTTGCTGCAGATACTCCAAAACAATCTGAACCAGAATCGAGCCACATTATCCTACAATCTCCACCTTGGCGAGATCTTCCACCAACCAACAATCTCCACCTTGGCAAGATCTTCCAAGTAGCCCAAGCAATCTCCACAAATACTCCAAATGCTCATCATCAAATGTAACAACAAATCCAAACTCCACCTTAGTATGATATCACATACTAGGCGAACAAATAGCGAAGCACTATTCCAACCCCCCATTCCAAATCATCAAACATGCAAAATATTAGCCAGGTTCATGCAATGCTTGAACTTGGCTGCTCCAACAACTTTGGTCAACATATCAGCAGGATTATCAGCTGTCCCAATCTTCACCAAATGAATATCACCATCCTTTATCAAATCACGCACAAAATGATAACGGACATCAATATGTTTGGTCCTCGAATGATGAACTTGGTTCTTCGCTAAATGAATAGCACTCTGACTGTCACAGTGTACCTCCACCTTCTCCCGATGAATCCCCAAGCTCTTCAAAAGTCCATGTATCCAAATGGCTTCCTTCATGGCCTCAGCAACCGCCATGTATTCAGCCTCAGTAGTAGACAACGCTACAGTGGACTGCAAATTTGACCTCCAACTTATAGGTGCTCTAGCCATCGTAAACAAATAGCCTGTAGTAGACCACCTCTTATCTAGATCACCTGCATAGTCTGAATCAACATATCCAACTAATAACCTGCTAATATTGTCATCCCTTTCAAATTTCAAACCCACATCTGTGGTGCCACTTATGTACCTTAGAATCCATTTAGCTGCTTGCCAATGCTCTTTGCCTGGATCATGCATATATCGACTAACCATACTCACCGCCTGAGAGATGTCTGGTCGAGTACAAACCATGGCATACATCAAACTGCCAACCACACTAGTGTAAGGTACATTTGCCATATACTGTCTCTCCTCATCTGTACTTGGAGACTGAGAAGCACTAATTCTGAAATGACTGGCTAAGGGTGTACTTACTGGTTTAGTCTTCTCATCTATACCGAACCGTTTCAGCACCTTCAAAAGATATTGCTTCTGAGTCAAACTCACTGTGCCCTTTGCCCTGTCTCTAGCTATCTCCATCCCAAGTATCTTCTTGGCTTCACCAAGATCCTTCATCTCGAATTCAGAACTCAACTGATTCTTCAAATTTTGAATCTCCTTAGCATTCTTAGAGGCAATCAACATGTCATCCACATATAATAACAGATATATGAAAGAGCCATCCTGCAACTTCCCGAAGTAAACACAATGATCAAACTCACTTCTGGAATATCTTTGCACCTTCATAAACTTATCAAACCTCAAATACCACTGCCTTGGAGATTGCTTCAACCCATAGAGAGACTTCTTCAACCTGCAAACACAATTTTCCTTCCCAGCTGTCTTGAACCCATCTGGCTGTAACATATAAATTTCTTCATCTAAATCCCCATGTAAGAACGCAGTCTTCACATCCATCTGTGTCAACTCAAGGTCAAACTGTGCTACCAATGCCAACAAAATCCGAATAGAAGGATGCTTCACAACCGGAGAGAACGCTTCATTATAGTCAATTCCTTCCTTTTGAGCATACCCCTTTGCAACTAGTCTAGCCTTGAACCGAACACTGCCTTTTGGACCTTCTTTCTTCGTATACACCCACTTGCAACCGATTGCTTTCTTCCCCTTTGGTAGTTGCACTAGATCCCAAGTCTTATTCTTATGAAGAGAGTTCATCTCTTCATCCATAGCAACTTTCCAATCTGCATTTTCTGAACTTCTAGTGGCTTCTTTGAAGTTGGAGGGAACTTCATCATCCTCAATGGGAAGAGCAAATGCAACTGTATCTGTAAAACGAGACGGTCGTTTGATATCTCTTCTTTGCCTTCTTACTGCAATTGATTCTTCCTGCTGGATAGGAACTTCTTCATCATTCTCACTATCAACCACATCATCATCATCTTGGACAGGAACAGGATTTTCAACTGACAACTTTTCTAACTCCACCTGTTGAAAAACTCTCCTACCAGTCGACTGGTTATTGCCACCAGTCGACTGTCCCGAGCTCCCACAATTCTGCTGTTTTGGACCATCAGTCGACTGCTCCTGTTCATCAGTCGACTGTCCCGAACTTCTTCTACTCACCTGTTGAAGAACTGTCCCACTCTTCTGCTGCTCACCAGTCGACTGACATATACCACCAGTCGACTGCCCCGAGCTAATCATGCTGGTCTCATCAAAAGTCACATCTCTGCTGATTACTAACTTCTTCTGTTCTGGACACCACAACCTGTAACCTTTGACACCAGTACTAAAACCAACAAATATAGCCTTCTTGGCTCTTGCATCAAGTTTAGTTTCAGTTACATGAAAATAAGCAGGACAACCAAATATATGCAAAAAACTATAATCAGATGCAGGTTTACCACTCCATACCTCAATAGGCATTTTGCCTTCAAGTGCTGCTGATGGTAAACGGTTGACGATGTGGCTTGCATATATAACAGCTTCTGCCCAAAATGTCTTCTTCAACCCAGACTGTGCTAACATACATCTTACCTTCTCAAGTAAGGTTCTGTTCATCCTTTCTGCAACCCCATTTTGCTGTGGAGTCTTCCTAACTGTGAAGTGCCTCTGGATCCCTTCATCTTCACACAACTTCAGAAACGGATCATTCTTATATTCCCCTCCATTATCTGACCTCAGAACCTTAATCTTCCTACCAGTCTGATTTTCAACTTTCTTCTTCCAACTTGTGAACAATGTCAAAACTTCATCTTTGTGCTTCATGGTATATACCCAAACTCGTCTGGAGTAATCATCAACAAAAGTAACAAACCAGTGTCTACCACTCATAGAAGGTGTCTGAGTAGGGCCCCAAACATCTGTGTGCACATAATCGAGGATACCCTTTGTCTGATGTACAGCTGTACCAAATTTCACCCTAGTTTGCTTACCCAAAACACAATGTTCACAAAATTCCAACTTGCACCCTTTAGCATCTTTAAGCAACCCTTGCTTCACAAGCCCCTGCAAGGCCTTTTCTCCTGCATGCCCGAGTCGCATATGCCACAACCTAGTAGAGTCGGGAACAACCTGTTTAGGCTTCTCAGTTACACTGGCAGCCTGACCCAAATATGTTTTTCCCTGCAAGAAAAACAAGTTCCTCTTTCTTTGCCCTTTCATCACCACGAGTGATCCGCTAGTCACCTTCAGAATGCCACCTTCACTAGCAAATTTCAATCCACTGGCCTCCAAAGCACCTAGTGAAATCAGATTCTTTTTCAAATCTGGTACATACCATACATCTGAAAGCTCCCTAATAAGACCATCGTGCATTAGCAATTCAATCTTCCCGATTCCTACCTTCTTACAAGGTGCATCATTTCCCATCAAAACTACACAACCATCCATATACTCCAAAGAAGTAAACCACTCCTTTTTCCAAGACATATGATAGGAGGCTGCTGTATCAAGAAACCATACTTCTTGATAAAGTGAGGGACTAGAAGCAAGTGCAAAAGAAACATCCTCGCCACTTTCTAAATTATCAACAGTCACATTTGCAGTCGAATTTCCCTTATTTCGTAGCTTTGGACAATCCTTTTTCCAATGCCCCCTTTCATGACAGAAAGCACATTCATCTTTGGCCGGTATTTTCCTGTCCTTTGAAACTCCTCTCGATTTGGAACGAGATTTGTTTCCCTTTTTCCCAGATTTGGACTCAGATCTAGTCTCAGTCCTGCCCCTTACAATCAAAGCTTCAGAAGTTTCTCTATCAACCATCTTATCCCTTCTCCTAGTTTCATTATTCAACAAAGCATTTGCAACATCTTCATATTTCACAGTATCTTTTCCATATAATAAAGTAGTTGCTAAATGATCATAACTTTCAGGTAATGAATTCAACAGAATTAGGGCTTTATCTTCATCCTTAATTTGCTCATCCAAATTTAACAAATCAGCCAATAATTTATTAAATGATTCCACATGAGCATTCATAGACATACCTTCCGTATAGGTGAAGCGAAAAAGTCTCTTCTTCAAATACAGCCGATTCTCCAAACTTTTCCTCATGTATTTGTCTTCGAGCTTCTTCCACAACACCGCAGCAACGGTATCCCTCATCAAATCGTACTTCTGAGCCTTCTCAATAAAGAGCCGAATAGTCCCACACGCAACTCGATTCAACTTCTTCCAATCTGCTTCGGACATATCCTTAGGTTTTTCAACTTCCAAAGCAACATCTTGTTCTTGTTGAACAAGAACATCCAAAACCTCACATTGCCACATCCCGAAATTGTTTGTCCCATCAAATTTTTCAACTTCAAATTTTGCGTTGTGAATCGTTGTTCTTGATGAACTTGATCCCACAACTTCCTTGGTTGCATCTGCATCACCCGCCATCTCCCTCTAGGTCGAACCAACAGCTCTGATACCACTTGTTGTGCGCGATACAAATCAAACCAACAAGAATCAATGCGGAATACAAAGAGAGAACCAGCGAGAAAACACAAAACAAACCAACACAAAGGACACACAGATTTAATGTGGTTCGGCAAAATACATGCCTACATCCACGGGGCGGTTGGGGTTTCTTCTTCTTCAAATTATCACCAATGGGCGAAAACAAACCCTTACAAATAATGACGGCTGCAAAACCGGAATAGGGATCTCTAATTTTCGTCACCAATTACAAAACCCTAACAAGTGTATTTATAGGGAAACTATTGGGCCTTTTCAAATTGGGCCTGATCTAGTTCAAAATCCCGTCGACAGTCGACTGGTCGACTTACCAGTCGACTGGCAATCCATCTGGCAGTCGACCGATCAGTCGACTGATCCTCTGCTGCTGCTTGTATCTTTAGCCTTCGAAAACTCTCTGGACAGTCGCCTGATCCTTCTATCAGTCGACTTATGCTGTAACTTTCTTTTGCTGCAGATACTCCAAAACAATCTGAACCAGAATCGAGCCACATTATCCTACACAACTTGCTCATTTAGTAAATAAGCAATTGATGATGTGGCATACATGTGATTGGAAAAGCCTTAAAAGAGTTAATTGTCCAATGTATCACATGCATGCCACATAATCAATTGCTCATTTACTAAATGAGCAAGTTGCTCATATCCCTTTTACCCTATATATATATATATATATATATATATATATATATATATATATATATATATATATATATCATCCGTATCTTTTGACCATTTTATGGGGACCTTTGGCAATAATTTTTTTTTCAGATGACACACCTTCATAACCCAAAGAATTTACCTATAAATTTTCTACAAATCGCATCAGCGTCGTGAATAATATAGATATAATCAAGAATGAGCTGCATTTTCTGAAGACACCTACATGAGATTCAAACCACTTATGGAATTTTTAATTCATCATCTTGTTTTGTTTACGTGATTGCAGTCTTCTTGGTCTAGCCCTTCTTTTGATGTTCCTGACAAATTCGCTGGAAAATAGGGAAATGAATAAGGAATAACAAATGTAACTTAATATCGTACTATGTGTTCTTCATTATATTCGGTTTCAATTCAAATCCAACTTACTCTCGAAATGGCTCCACTGATGCATGGTGATCTAGCACATATCGATGTGCTTGTTCCCATATTAAGTTATCTAATTCAAAAGCATCAACTTTACCAATAGTAGTGTCAGCGGTCTTGAAAAGATATTTAGCCCAATCAAGGTTGGAAATGTCTGGATTTCTCCTTGGTCTAGTCAAACATGTCTCTACACCCTGAAGATACGTGGAACAAAAATTTGTACACTCCTCTGATAGATTCCCTTCATCTATTGAGCCTTCAGGATATGCTCTATTTTTAACATAACCCTTAAGTCGATATAGGTACCTAAACATGTAAAATTAATGAATTAGAATGGTGTATGAGAATAAAAGAAATAAGTTATTGAGAATTCAGTTTTGGATGAGGCGTGAATAATTACCTCTCAATGGGATACATCCATCGATAATGTACAGGTCCCTCAATTCTTGCTTCATCGGCAAGGTGAATTATCAAGTGAATCATTATAGTGAAGAACGATGGAGAAAATATCATCTCCATTTGACTAAGTGTCAATGTCGCACGCTGCTCCAATTGGTCAATATCTTCAACACGGAACACTCTTGAGCAAATTTCTTTATATATGTTACAAAGATCTTTCAGGACAGTAGTGATTTGCTCACATATTGAAGACCTTAGGGCCACAGGAAGGAGATCCTACATCAAGATGTGGTAGTCGTGTGACTTTAGACCCTGAAGTCTCTTCTCCTTATAGTTGACATCGTGCTATGTTAGAAGAATAGCCATCATGAACTTAATTTAAGTTCTAATAGAACTTTGCAAAACAATTACAACTATGATTTTCACATTGAATGGATTGCAGGAGGAAGGCGTACTCTCCCATTCGGTAATTTTTCTGGGTGCAACTCATGTCGGATGTCCATTGACTTCAAATCAAGGCAGCTCTTGAGATTGTCCTTTGTCTTTCGATCATCTCCCATAACTGTTCCTATACAATTTTCACCGATATTTTTTCTGATATGCATCAAAACTAAATTATGGTGCCATAAGTTGAATTCCCAATACGACAACTTGAAGAAAATACTCTTCTTCTTCCATGCGCCTAAATCCGTCATGTTGAGATACTCATCTGCGTCACATAAATCGTTGTCCTCATGTTGCTCCTCCCTTGCCCTTTTGCTGACTTGTGGTTCTTTTCCATATTTGAACTGATGACTTTCTAGCCGCCTCAATACATCTGACCCAGATGAAGCTCCAGGAGCATGTCTCCAGTCATCAGTACCATCAAATGTTGATGTCTATGCCCGAAATATATGTGTGTCATACAACCATCTCCTATGATCCATATAGCAGAACTTTCTGCCATTGTACACCCACCTTGAATTAGTTTGTTCGGCGCAACAAGGACATGCTTAACGTCCTTTAGTACTATATCCAGGTAAATTTGCATATGTAGGAAAATCATTGATTGTCAAAGTCAACGCGACCAGAAGACAAAATGTTTCTTTAGCCATTGCATCATAGGTTGGAACACCCTCCCATAATTTCTGAAGTTCATCTATTAACAGCTGTAGGTACACATCTATATTATTTTCTGGGCCTTTCGGTCGAGGAACTATCATGGACAAAATAAATGAGGTCCGCTTCATGCATTTCCAATGAGGCAAATTGTACGGGATTAACACAACATGTCATATGTTATATGTACTACTCATTTGCCTAAAAGGGTTGAAACCATCACTAGCTAATCCAAGTCTCACACTGTGAGGATCTTCCACAAAATCGGGATATCTTTCATCAATTTTTTTCAAGATTGAGAATCAGCAGGATGTCTAAGAATCACATCATTATTACGACCTTCAGCATGCCATCTCATATTAGAAGAAGTTTTCGAAGACATAAACCGTCTTTGTAGCCTAGGAATCAGAGGAAAGTAACGCAATAGTTTGGTAGGCTTCTTTCTGCTACTTCCCTTAACAGGCCCACTTGTTTGATCGCCTTGATTCGGTGTTTCTGCTCATTTCGAAGAACCGCAGACTTCACAATTCTCGAGACTCTCCTTACCTCTCCTGAAAAGCATACAATCATTTGGACATGTTGCTATCTTCTCATACCCTAGATCGAAAGACTTAAGGAACTTTTTGATTGTATGGGAGGAGTTTGGAATACAAATTTCTAGAAATGCTTCATTCAATAGTACAAGTGGCATAGTGAAGGACTTGGCAGATCACCCGTTTAAATATTTGATCTGAAATAGTCTGACAATGAATGAGAACTTAGAGAATTTGGTGCAATCATGATACAAAGGAGTGCTAGCATCTTCCAGTAACTTAGTAAAGGATTCGTGTTGTTTATTAATTTCAGGGTCAGTCCTTTCCTCCTCCACCCCACCACCAATGTGTGATGTTTCTGTTGACTCATTATGAACTTGGGTTGTTGGATTGTTGGTGTGGAATGAAACATTATGAATCCACAAGGCATTCTGCACCAAAGCATGCATCTCATTCGGAACACTTAAGTTATCGTTCACTAAGGGATCATCTTCATTTTTTAATATAACCAGACAAACAGGAGCTGGCATATGACTCTCTCCATGACAAAATCACCGTGTGTACCCTTGAAGAAAACAAATGTGTACATGTTCTCAAATTACAATTTGTACACCAGAGACATGGACAAAGAATTAAGTTGGGATCACGGAAATTTCGTTTGGCGAAGATAATGAAATCTTTAACAGCATCCCGGTACTCCTTGGATAATCGTGGTTTATTAATCCAACTTCTATCCATTTGAATAATAGCACCCAATCTGAAATTTAAATTTGATATATTAAATAGTAGCCCCCCCCTCCCCCCCCCCCCCCCCCCCACACACACACCCACCCACCCCAAAGTATATTTTCAAAAAAACACATCTAACTTTTCTGCTTGTATTAGATAACATCATTCATCTTTGCAAGTTGGTTCAGAAAACATCATGCATCTTTCCCATTATTCTCAAAAAACCTCACTTAACTTTATCAGGAATCTCACGCCGTCAGAGTGGGTTTTTTGCAACTATACTTGAGTGTGGTTTTCTGCGCAAAAAAAATTCAGTGAGATTTTCTACATAAAGGGGATAGTTCATGAATTTTTTTTCCTTCAAATTTAGCCTTAATAGTATTAAATTGAAAAGTAGTTTTTCTAATTAACTTCACATTTTTTAAAACATTCCCTAGTTGATTTTCATGTATATTACACATGTCAACCAATATGATAAATTTCATGTGTATTACAAGACCATCAACAAAATTAACTCTAAAACAAATAAATCTCAACAAAAATAACTCTATTCATATAATTCTAAAATGAACTCTTACCCATTTAAATAATAACAATCAATTTAAAATTTAAATTTCATAAATTTAAAGTTAATGACTATCATTCAAATGACTATCTCACAAAGTCGATTGTCTATGAAATGTCCAATCCGGTTTTATGAATAGGCCAAGTTTGTAATTCAGATTAAATAGGTGATTATGATAAATCATAACAATTATCGCACATAACTATATAAAAGTATTATCAAGATAATACCCACACGGAGCAAAAAAAATTACTTGTTTCCTCACGCACCCACATACATGTCACAATATTATCAAGAAATTACATCATGAGATTGAGAACTTTATTAAAAAAGAAACAAACTCAAATCCCCAATTTGACAAATATATGTAACTCCAATTAAACATAACAACTCAAGATCATACACCACTTAAGAACATTAAACATTTTTAACATATCACAAAAAAAAATGTGAATATATTCATGGAAATCTAAAATGTATAATTAATGTCGTAAAACAAATAAACTGTAAAACAATTAACTCTAAAATAAATAAATCTCAACAAAATTTATTTCAAAAACCATTAAATCTCAATACAATCTATTCTATTCACACAACCCTAAACCATATTTGTGAGAATTATGTAAAGCACCTTTGGGCAATTGATCAAAAACCTTGTGTTCGAGTATAATATCGGTTCAAATATAGTCTCCTTTGAATTTTTTTTTTCCGTTCAAGGAGATCATGATGGTGATTGGTGAAGGATATTTTCTGTTGAGAGGAATTGTGCGATTAATGAGGGTGTCGTGCGGTCAGGATGAGAACAAGAAGAACAAGAAGACGCTTGATTTATTTGGTTCATGGCTAATTATCAGTAAAAAACATACTTAGTACAATAATAATATTTATATTTTGCACATGATAAATGATTCAAACCGTAGAGAAGAATAAAGCATTATACCACTCACGAGTCGAAAGTTGTCGACGATGGGGGGGATGGGGGAGGACTACGGGGGGCGACGGCGGGGGTGACAACCAAATGAATGCTACAGAGAGGGAGCGCGGATGGCTACGGCAACGGCGACGGAGGGAATAGCGTCGATCAGGAGTTTTTGGGGGAGAGAGGGAGAGTGAGCAGGACAAAGAGGCAGGGACGGCAATGAGAGGTACAACGATGGCGGGCACGACGACAGAGGGGAGGAGACACAAATGGCGAGCGGCAGGAGCGCGCGCGAGATTTTAGAGGTGGGAAATTTTTAGAGAGAGAGAGAGCGAAATGTTAGGGTTCGAAAAAATTGGGCATTTTATCTCATTCCCTACCCCGGTGTTTCTTAATAAAAACGTCGTTGTAGGGTTCAAAAATTTTGGGAATATTATCTCATTTCCTACCCTGACGTTTCTTAAAGCAAACGCCATTGTAGATTTCCCTACCTCAGCGTTCGTTATAAAATGCCGGGGTATATCACTAGAAAGTTTAATCTCGTTCCTGGTTCTAGCCCTAGCCTGTTAGAGATTATGAGAGATAATAACAATAGAAATTAGGGTTAATATCCTAGACTAAGATGCTTGAGATATTTACCTTAGGTATCAAGATTGGAATACCTAGACTACTATCACAAGCTAGTATTTATAGGATTAATACTGGTTTGGGTACTGGGTTCTCAACCCAGTCAACCCGCATTTGAATATCCATAAATTAGTATGTGTAACACACGTGTTACCCGTAGAATAATATTACACATAATATTATTCATATAGTGAGAATATACATATATATCCAACAATCTCCTCCTATATTCTCAATATATAAACGTACTGGATTATCTCATCAGTTCAACATGAATTTGACTGGCTGAAAGCAGTCTTTAAATAGAAGAAATGCATCACTCAATGTACAATTCATAAGGACTAAATCAAATATAAATCTGAATAGTTCAAAAAGGCTAAACCAAAATAATTAAACAGTTCCCAAACCATATCACAAAAGAATAGTTCACAATGACTAAACCAACTGGAAAAATTTGTCATAGTTTCAAAATCAAACAAAGCAAATAAACTTCAAGAACAAAGTAAGAGTTTTAAGCTCAATGAACACAAGTCTTAAACTCAACAGAAGTTTTATCAATCAAGTGACACATTTATTCTTGAGAGAAATAAACCAAAACTATATCCTTGCAAATTGCTTTATGTTTACTCCTTCATTTTGAGCAAATCTTTATTTTGAAATCTATGTTGACAGATTCAACTCCTCCATTTTTGCTAGCTTATTAAAAACAAGAATATCGAGAGACACATCTCTAAAAATTCCAACGAATTTCACAAAATATCTAGTTCCAAAAAAGAACTTAGTACAATTCATAATTAGCTTAGCAAAAATGTAACGCAAGCATCACAATCAAGTTTCTTTAACTAAATAAAGAACAAGAACTATTATAGTTTCTACACAAGAACTATACTATGTTTCATATTGGAATGATAGAATAGTCAAATCAATTATGGTTAATTCTGAATCATCAAAATTGGAATGAAACAAGAATCCATAAAAGAGATATATCATCAAAAGTGGAATAATATAACGACATTCTAAACATCGGAAACACACTGACAAGTTTTCACACTTTCGTTTGGAATAATATGATGATTCTAAGTAAATTATGAAAATATATTGCATCATCAAAATTGGAATGAAAGTATATATTGACAAAATTTACATTGAACTTTTCAAATTATCTAAAGCATGTCAACTGCCTAAAATTGATGCTTAAGTTTGAACTGCTCTATGGCTCCAATTGGATTACAAATTTCAAAACAATTAGAATGTTAAAGCTTTTGAGTCAATAGCTTTTAACTCCATTTCCCCCACAGTTTTGATAATTAGATCACTTTTAAGTCTCTCATCAAGAGCATTAGCCATATTTTATTTCAATTACACTTTATTTATGAGAAAATTCAACTAGGCTTCTTTCAGCCTTAATATACTCCTCTAACTATTATAGAGTGAGTTATAAGCTACAGTGCATTGTAGCTTGATAATCGCATAACAAAATTAGAGAGTTACTTAAACTTCTTAATGGATGACTAGCAACAAGTTCTTCAATCCACTCAGTCTTTTTCCCTGCATAGGATAACACATAGAGGTATGTTTTCATGGATGATAGCACTGTGCCTGTTTGCCTCCTAATTTTCATAACATTTCTGTTTCTCCTAGTGTAAACACATATCCACTAGTTATCGACTTTCACTAAATTTTGAGCATCATAATGCATCAGATTAGCCATTCATTCGAAGATTGACTAGAGTAGTACAAAGCAAACTCTTAAGTACCACTCAGGCATCTCATTAACCTATTAAGGGCACTCAAATGTGTATGGGATTATTAGTGAATCTGCAGATCATACCTACCTCAAAGGCTATGTCTATTCTAGTACAGATCTTTGTATACATGAGACTTTTAATTCCTGTAGAATGATCTATCTATCTCATAGTTGCACCATCATTAGGTGTCAACCTTTTATCATAATCATAAGGTGTTTCAAAATACATTTTCAGTCACTATATCCCCACTTTTGAAATACATTTTGATTTGATGAGTTTGACTAAGAGTTATCCCTTGCCAACCAAAACTCACCCTTATACCTATGGTGTCCACAATACCTAGGTATTTCATGTTGAATTCTTTGGATAGCACAATTTTAATTTCATTTGTAATAGAGAGGTCACTTCCAAGAACAACCATGTCAACAGAACAAGTAAATAATAGCCATTATATTTGACACACCACAAAGTTAATGGCATTGATCTAAATTACTTGATTCATATACTTGGCTCTTTTAAGAAATTTGTCAAATTATTATTCGTTGGCTATACATATTTTAAGAACATACAATGATTTTACTAAATTGTAAATCTTGTTCACTAAACATATTAGTTCAAAACTTTCCAATGCAAAACTGTTTAAATATCCTTTATGAATAACAAAATTTTAAATAGATGTAAAGGTAAGAAGAATACTTATTATAGCAATATGACAAACATGTGAGTAGACAACAAATAAATCTATCCCATTTTTTCCAGTTAATCTGTTAGCTACTAAAATGCATTAAAATTGCTACTGAATAATCAAAATTAACTTTCTTCTATAAAACCTCACTTACTTACTATAGTTTTAGCCCATTTCGGCAGATCAACTAATTTAAAGTATTATTGTATGACAAAAATTCATCTCATTGTCTACTAAAGACTCTTCTTGGCTTATTTGCATTGAAGTTTTAAGTGTCAGTAAGGCTGGTTCTTGATTCCAACTGTGAATCATTGACCGTGTCTGTAGAACTAGATCATTTTTTCATACATTTATCTTTGATGAACACATCCTCAAAGAACTCTGCAAGTCTAGATTCTTCTAACACAAATTAGATAGATCCAACATCTTTCCACAGAACTACATTCTGCACTTTCTAAATACACACAAATATTTGTTGTAGGTCCTACTTTAGGCCTTCTAGGGTCATGTACTCTAACAAATGTATCACAACACAAATTTTCACTTTAACAAAATTATTTGTGTTTTCATGCCATGATCTATTCAATTTAGAGTATAGTAACACATTAGAGATATGATTTACAATACAACATCACTCATAATTACACAAGACAAACAACGGTCAATATTATAGAATTCAACATTTCACTAATTTTTTGATTCTAACTTTTATTAATACCGTTTGACTGTTGTAAGTAGAGTGTAGTACAGACTATGCCATATGCAAACTTCTCTAAAATCATTGAAACATATTTACTACCTCTATCAAATCTGAACCCTTAATTTTTAGCATTTAACTATATTTTTAATTCATTAAGAATAACACGTGCTTCATTCTTCATATATATGACAAACTTATATTAATTATCTACAAAAGCGATTAAATAATTCTGACCAACAATTATCTTGTCTAGTCACAAAGCTACTGAGATCACAAATATCAGAATGTACTCTGATATGGCTAAAATTGGGGTTAAATCGAGACCGTCCAGATCGATCACGAATCCTGAAGCACGGGGGTAAAAAGGTAATTTCACATACAGATGAATCCAAAACGGGTATTGGGCCTCCTTCTCACAGAACCAACCACCCGCGAATAGATCCACTTCAATTGGGTACGGGTCCCGACCCGGTACAAGCCCAATCCACCAAGAAGAGAATCAGGCCACTGATTTGGTCAAATCAATAAGCCTGATTAGCTCTCACCAGGAAATTAGGCCCCAAATCATTCCAAAGGCGACTATAAATACAACCCTTCTACCACCGAGACCAGGTTAATCACTTTTTCACCACTTAAGCTCTTTCTTGATCTTTTCCTGATTACTGACAAGAGCGTCGGAGGGTGCGTCGCCGGAATCAACCCCGGTGTTTCGCACTTCCTTGCAGGTTGTGCCAGGAGCAAGGAGATCGAGTCAATCGTTCAGGTGTTTCCCGGACTCACAAATTCTATCTGTTTACCCCCACACCGAAATCAGCGGTAACAGATTGGCGCCGTCTGTGGGAAACCACCACACGAACGACCTCAGCTTCTCCTTCATCGCCTCCCATCGCCATGCCTCCGAAGAAGAACAGATCCAAAGGATCCAACCGGGTGGCCAACCCCGCCGACCCTACGGAGGATACCCCCGTCAACCAAATTCCCCAATCTGGGCTTCCTCCGCCGACCCAACCGGTCCAGCCTCCTCATCCTCAGCAGCAACCGAACCATGGTCCCGCCGGTCTCAACGGCCAGAAGCTGAAGCAGCCCATCCAGGACCATGTCTCGGTCCATAACGGGTCCTCGGACTCGATGGCCTCCCATAACCCCGACCGGAACCGCCAGAAGGAGAACGACCTCCGCACGCACCTTGACGAGAGGCGGGCCCGAGCGGAGGCCTCCCGACAGCGTCAGGGCGAGCGGTCACCTCGTCGCCGAGACCGACAGAGATCTCCGTACCGGAGAGGCCGAGCGGCATCTCCCGAACACCGAAGGAGGAGGCCGCGTTCCCCCGAGGATCGGCATCGTACGAGGGACCGTGAGGTACCTATCAGCCGTGCCGAGTTCCTCCAGTTTCAGGAGACTGTACTGCAAGCCCTGAACGCCCGTGCCAACAACCAAAACCCCTCGAGGGTCCCAACACCCCCTCGGATTCCCAGTCCTCACCGCCGGTCACGAAGTCCTCTCCAGGCTCCCAGTCGTCAGCAACATTACAGTCCCCGCCGATCCGAGGGATACCGGCGCCGAAGTCCACGCTCTCCCTCTTATGATGAAGAGTCCGAAGGGTCATACGGTTACCGGCGAGGGGACGATGCCTTTGACCGCCGCCTCCATGAGGTGGAGAGGCGCATTGTCCGTATGGACCGAGAAGAGGAGTCCAGAGCAGGGACTGTTCGCCCAAACCGACCGCCCTTCTCTCGGACAATCATGGAAGCTCGCATACCGAGGGGTTTCAAACCTCCACAGTTTGAAACGTACTCAGGCGAGTCCGACCCAGTAGATCACGTCGAGAGTTTTAAGACTCTGATGCTGATCCACCAAGTCTCCGATGCCATACTCTGCAGGACCTTCCCGGCCACCCTTCGGGGCTCGGCTCGGGAATGGTATTCCAGGCTTGCCCCCGCCTCCATCTTTTCATTTGAACAGTTTGAGACGCTGTTCATAACTCACTTTGTGAGCAGCCGACGGGCCGAGAAGACGAGTCTCTCCCTTCTGAACCTCCGACAGGAAAGGGGAGAGAAGCTGCGTGACTATGTGAAGAGGTTCACTGCAGAAGTCAGGTCGATCGCCTCCTTAGACCAATCCGTGGCAACAGTGGCGTTCCAGTCGAACGTCCTCAACTCCAACCTCCGCTCGTCCCTAGCAAAGAAGCCGCCTACCAACTTCGCCGACCTCCTACTGAGGTGCGAGAAGTACATCCGAGCCGAGGAGGCCGAGTCCCTCCCGAACTTCGGAGGACCCTCCTCCGGCTCGAAGAGGAAGGCAACGGAGGAAGAGGGGGCCAAGAAGACTATGAAGGACGGAGGCGGCCAGCGTCGTCCTCCCCCCAGGTTCGAGAAATTCACGCCCCTCACAACTAATGTCTCCACCATCCTCATGGAGGTAGAGAAGGAGGGGGTCCTCCCTCCTGCCCCGAGGATGCACAAACCGGCGAAGAGGAGGGACAAAGACAAGTGGTGTCGGTATCACCGGGACCACGGGCACGAGACGAATGACTGTCGGGCTTTGAGAGATGAGATCGAAGCTCTCATCCGAAGGGGGCAGTTGGCGAAGTTCGTGAAGGCTAACGATCGGACAGATCGGAACTCTCCTCCCCCTCGGGGGGCTAACAAGCGGCGCGAAGTAACGCCTGAGTTCGAAGAAGAAAGGGTTCTGCACATGATCCACGGGGGTCCCATGGGCGGCAACTCTAATACGTCCCGGAAAGCCTTCGTCCGAGAGGTGAACTCGGTCCACGGTGCTCCTCCTCCCAAGGGCTTCGGTGTGCCCGTGTCCTTCTCCGACGCTGATCTCGAAGGAGTCCGAACCCCTCACTGTGATACCCTCGTCATCGACCTCCGCATGGCCAACTTCAAGGTGCAGAGGATTTTGGTTGACAACGGGAGTTCGGTCAACATTCTATTCCTCTCGGCCTTCCAAGGCCTCCAGCTGTCCCGAAACCGTCTCAAACCGGCCGGATACACTCTACACGGGTTCACGGGGGTCCCGGTAACCATCGAAGGGGTAATAACCCTCGACGTTACTGCGGGGAGCACCCCTACTACCCGGACCGAACCCATGGACTTCATGGTCGTTGACGTCCCGGCAGCATACAATGTCATCCTCGGTCGCCCCGGCCTGGCCGCCCTTGAGGCCGTCCCATCAGCATACCATCTGAAGATGAAGTTCCCCACTCGGTCGGGAGTAGGGGAAGTCAGGGGGAGCCAGGAAACAGCCCGGAAGTGTTACATGACTTCCACCGGGGGACCAGTGCTTTCGCTCGAGACCCTCGAGATCCCCGAGCCGAGGGCTCACCCAACGTCCGAACCAGCGGACGAGTTAGAAGAAGTACTCTTCTCCGACGAGGATCCGAGCCGGAAATTCCTCGTCAGCAAGTCCTTACCGACCGTGCTATTCTCCGACCTTGTGAGATGCATCCGGGGTAACCGCGACCTATTTGCTTGGTCGGCCGCGGATATGCCCGGTATCTCCGAAGACTTGCTCGTCCACCGCCTAAGTGTCGAGCCGGGGTGCAGACCGGTTCAGCAGAAGAGGCGAAAGTTCGCTCCCGAACGACAGCAGGCAATCAAGGAGGAAGTAAATAAGCTGTTGAAGGCCAAATTCATCCAGGAGGTGAATTATCCCGAATGGTTGTCGAATGTTGTGATGGTCAAGAAGTCCAACGGCTCGTGGAGAATATGCATCGACTTCACCGACCTCAACAAAGCGTGTCCGAAGGATCCCTTCCCTCTCCCGAACATCGACACCCTAATCGACGCCACCTCGGGCCATGAGCTCCTCAGCTTCATGGATGCCTTCTCGGGCTACAACCAAATCCGGATGTTCCCTCCGGACATCCCGAAGACCTCCTTCGTCACCGACCAAGGCCTCTACTGCTACCGAGTAATGCCGTTCGGTTTGAAGAACGCGGGAGCCACCTACCAGCGCCTCGTTAACAAGGTCTTTCAGCATCAGATCGGCCGAAACATGGAGGTGTACGTCGATGACATGCTCGTCAAGAGCATCCACGGCACCGACCATGTAGCCGACCTCCAAGAGGCGTTCGGCGTGTTGAGGAAGTACAACATGCGGCTGAACCCGAACAAGTGTGCGTTCGGAGTCTCCTCTGGCAAGTTCCTCGGTTTCATGGTGAGCCAGCGCGGGATTGAAGCTAACCCCGAAAAGATCAAAGCCATATTAGATATGGCCCCGCCTCGGAACGTCAGAGAAGTGCAGAAGCTCACCGGTCGGCTCGCTGCCATCGGTCGGTTCCTCTCCAAGTCAGGGGAAAAGTGCCTTCCCTTCTTCAAAGCACTCCGAGGCGCTAAGGGATTTGAATGGGGCGAGGCACAGCAAGCGTCGTTCGACCAGCTGAAAGCCTATCTGGTGAACCCCCCTCTGCTCAGTAAGCCGGTCCCAGGCGAGCCTCTCTTTCTCTACTTGGCAGCCTCCGAGCAGTCCCTGAGCGCTGTCCTGGTCAGAGAAGAGGACCGGACCCAGAGGCCGATTTACTACGTGAGCAAGGTGCTTCGGGATGCCGAGCTCCGTTATCCGGGGATAGAAAAGATAGCCTACGCCCTCGTCATGGCAGCAAGAAAGCTTCGGCCCTACTTCCAATCTCATTCAGTCATCGTCCTCACCGACCAACCGCTCAAGCAAGTCCTCCATAGACCCGAAACCTCGGGCCGGCTGATGAAGTGGTCGATAGAGCTGAGTCAGCACGACATCTCCTATCAACCTCGGACGGCAATTAAGGCGCAGGCCCTCGCCGACTTCATTGTAGAATCCACCATCCCCGAGGTCGGCCACGTCCCGAGCGGACCCCCCATTTGGACAGTCTTTGTGGACGGATCCTCTTGCAGTGAGGGAAGCGGCGCCGGCATCATCCTGAACGGCCCCGATGGCTTTGTCCTACAGTACGCGATCCGCATGAGCTTCAAGGCCTCGAACAACGAGGCGGAGTACGAGGCACTCATAGCCGGTCTCGGACTCGCGCGAAGCGCTGGGGCGCATCGTCTCCGGATTCACAGTGATTCCCAGCTAGTCGTGAACCAGGTCTTGGGCGAGTATGAAGCCCGGGACGAGCGGATGGCGAAGTACCTCGCCAAGGTCCGGGATCTCATGGGTCGGTTCGAAGAAGCCATCATCCAGCGGGTCCCTCGGGAAGAAAACGCACAGGCCGATGCACTTTCCAAGTTGGCCTCGTCCTCGTTACAAGGACTCGAGCAGACCGTACTAATTGAAGTCCTCGCTAAGCCGAGCATCGAAGACGAGGCACTAGGCTCGGCGGAGTCATTGCCAGTCATGTTGCAAGACAACTGGATGAAGCCACTGGTAGAATTTCTAAGGGACGGAGTTCTGCCCTCAGATCCCAAAGAAGCTCGCCGAGTTAGAACCCGAGCCGAGCGCTATGTCTTAATCGAGGGCATCCTATACAAGCGCTCCTTCTCCCAAATTGACGGCCGACCATATCTACGATGCCTCTCTCCGGAACAGGCCGAATATGCCCTACAGGAGCTTCATGAAGGGATCGGCGGGGCACACTCGGGATTTAGGTCCCTGGCCCGAAAAGCTCTGAATTATGGGTACTTCTGGCCGACACTTCTCCAAGACGCCGAGCGACACGTTCGGCAGTGCGGCTCCTGCCAGAGACACTCCAGCATCCGACGCCTCCCTCAAGCCAACCTCACCTCCCTATCGAGCCCTATCCCCTTCGCGATGTGGGGAATGGACTTGGTAGGGCCTTTCCCTCCAGCTCCGGGTCAGCTCAAGTTTTTAGTCGTCGCAATCGACTACTTCTCGAAGTGGGTCGAGGCCGAGCCCCTCGCCACGATAACCGAGAACAAAGTGGTGCAGTTCTTCTGGAAGAACATTATATGCAGATTCGGCGTCCCGCGCGTCCTCGTGACAGATAATGGGACCCAGTTCACTGGCTCAGCATTCCGAACCCTGTGCGACGACCTCGTCATTCAACAGCGTTTCTCGTCCGTCTCGCACCCCCAGTCGAACGGACAAGCCGAGAACGCTAACAAGCAGGTCCTTGCGGGGATCAAGAAGAGGTTGGACAAGTGCTCCAAAGGGCAGTGGGTCGACCAACTCCCTAATGTGTTGTGGAACTACCGCACAAGCAAGCGGACGCCCACTGGAGAGTCCCCTTTCAGCCTTACTTATGGGGTCGAAGCCGTAATACCCCTCGAGGTCGGAATTCCTTCCCCTCGGCTCATCGCCTATGACGAAGCACAGAATGCCAGGGAACTCAGAGGAAACTTGGACCTGATAGATGAACTGAGGGAAAGGGCATCGATTCGGCAGCAGAATTACAGAAGGCGAGTCGAACTAGCCTACAACAAGAAAGTCCGACCCGCCAACCTTGAACAAGGAGACCTGGTGTTGAGAAAGCTAGCCATATCCCTCCCCAGTCAGAAGGGCAAGCTAGCTCCGAATTGGGAAGGGCCGTACCGGGTCGCAAAAGTTGTTCGGCCTGGAGCATATCGACTTGAGGACATGGATGGTAGAGAGCTCCCGAGGACCTGGAATGCCGACCACCTCCTGAAATACCAAGAGAGCGCCCCGGCGCCTCTCTAAGTAATCCGAGGTGTCGCGCCATTCCTCTCCTTTAACTTGTAACCTGTTCTATGAATCCTACTATGTAAAACGGTTCGCCGTCAAATATCAAATAAAGAAAGTTCCATTTTGTTTTCGAGTTTGCCTGTTTTTTCCTCCCCTCTTTACTATACCGATAGTTCGGAGTCCAACACTCGGCTCGACTTTACCTCCTCGGTTCGTCTCCGGACGAACCAGGGGTAGATCGCCGTTCGGAATTGCTCCCACAGCCGTTGAACTACACCGATGGTTCGGAGTCCAATACTCGGCTCGACTTTACCTCCTCGGTTCGTCTCCGGACGAACCAGGGGTAGATCGCCGTTCGGAATTGCTCCCACAGCCGTTGAACTACACCGATGGTTCGGAGTCCAACACTCGGCTCGACTTTACCTCCTCGGTTCGTCTCCGGACGAACCAGGGGTAGATCGCCGTTCGGAATTGCTCCCACAGTCGTTGAACTACACCGATGGTTCGGAGTCCAACACTCGGCTCGACTTTACCTCCTCGGTTCGTCTCCGGACGAACCAGGGGTAGATCGCCGTTCGGAATTGCTCCCACAGCCGTTGAACTACACCGATGGTTCGGAGTCCAACACTCGGCTCGACTTTACCTCCTCGGTTCGTCTCCGGACGAACCAGGGGTAGATCGCCGTTCGGAATTGCTCCCACAGCCGTTGAACTACACCGATGGTTCGGAGTCCAACACTCGGCTCGACTTTACCTCCTCGGTTCGTCTCCGGACGAACCAGGGGTAGATCGCCGTTCGGAATTGCTCCCACAGCCGTTGAACTACACCGATGGTTCGGAGTCCAACACTCGGCTCGACTTTACCTCCTCGGTTCGTCTCCGGACGAACCAGGGGTAGATCGCCGTTCGGAATTGCTCCCACAGCCGTTGAACTACACCGATGGTTCGGAGTCCAACACTCGGCTCGACTTTACCTCCTCGGTTCGTCTCCGGACGAACCAGGGGTAGATCGCCGTTCGGAATTGCTCCCACAGCCGTTGAACTACACCGATGGTTCGGAGTCCAACACTCGGCTCGACTTTACCTCCTCGGTTCGTCTCCGGACGAACCAGGGGTAGATCGCCGTTCGGAATTGCTCCCACAGCCGTTGAACTACACCGATGGTTCGGAGTCCAATACTCGGCTCGACTTTACCTCCTCGGTTCGTCTCCGGACGAACCAGGGGTAGATCGCCGTTCGGAATTGCTCCCACAGCCGTTGAACTACACCGATGGTTCGGAGTCCAACACTCGGCTCGACTTTACCTCCTCGGTTCGTCTCCGGACGAACCAGGGGTAGATCGCCGTTCGGAATTGCTCCCACAGCCGTTGAACTACACCGATGGTTCGGAGTCCAACACTCGGCTCGACTTTACCTCCTCGGTTCGTCTCCGGACGAACCAGGGGTAGATCGCCGTTCGGAATTGCTCCCACAGCCGTTGAACTATGCCTAAGGTCTGGAACACGCATCCAGACCACTCCTGACCGACACCCGAAGGTCGAAGGCGAACATATCCGGCCGGCATCCGAGCAAGTGCCTTCCCGAGCTGGTAAACGGGGAAAACACACTTCCTCCTCAACTTTCGTGCCTGATCTTCATCAGACGGCTCAGATCGTGCCACTCGCGCAAAACGACAAGATAACGTTTTCTTGGAAAACGAGCCACCTCGAGATCCGCGCCTACATTCAACGGCTCAGATCTCGACACGGCGAAATAGCACTCTCGAGAACATCGCCGTGTCAGACCCACTAAGCGACAAATCGCCGTACCCCCGGGGATCCATTCGACTAAATAGACACACTCAGTTCAGATAGTTCGGCACGGCCAACACAGTTATAAACAAAGACAGACGTTCAAAAGAACACCGAAAGGAGATTTTATTAAATATCGGCGTACAGTACAAAATAGACCATTACAAAAGTGTCGGCAAGCAAAACATACACCCCCCGACCCACTACACTTGTCTTTCATAAAAATGCATCCTCTCCATCTTGTTCGCTCTCCTCGGCAGACGGTTCCTCCGCCTCACCTCGAAGCTTCGCCATTTCCGCCCGCAGCTGTCCCATCTCCGAGAGCAAGTCGTCCCGTTCGGCGATGAGCTTCGACTGAATGTGCCGAATACTTTTGACCCGAAGAGCATTGCTGAATGCGGTCTGCGAGTCCTCGTCCTCGCCTACGGGGCTCAGCTCGACGATCTTGCTCTCCAAACGTTGTGTTTCGGCCTCCCGGAGACTGAGAACCAACGAAAGATGATTCCACTCGCCCTCGGATCGGCGTAGCTTCAGATCGACACTCCTGGGGCTCAGAACCACCGTCCCAGAAGTCGCCTCGGATGCGGTGTCATCATTCGGACGCCCTGAGTCCGACCCATGGGTCGCCGCGACAAGCTGAAAAATAGAAAAAACGAACAAAGCGTTTTCAATACAGTGGCGAAGACAAACACTTAGAAAGTTTTTCAGAAAGTTCTACATTCAGACATAATAGTGTTACAGACGGTCGACCGACCCTACAACTAAGTTATTACAACGGCCAACAGAAAGGAAAAGCGACGCAATCAAGTCCTTTTCGGAAGGGGAATGCTTCGGTTTAGGGAAACGCGAGGACGACGAGGCCGACCCTCTGAGCTCGACCCCAAACCAACGAAGCGCGACCCCCCTTCGCTGCTAGTCCTAACAGCCGCGCCGACCGATGCCCCGCTCGACGAGACAGCCGCGCTGCTCTGAGCGTCAGTCGGACTCCGCCTGGTCGTTAGCGGGCGCGTCGCGAGCTCATAAAACGTGATCCCCCTCGCACTTTCCTCGCGAGTGCACGACGTGCTACGAACATTAGCCCTCTCCGGCGCAGGTTTAAGCGACGCGATCTCCTCCTCCAGTTCGATAATCCGATCCCTCAGGACGACGTCCTTCGCCAATTTCTTTGATCGAGGGGACTTCAACGACCCGGAGGCATTGGGACTATCAGTCGCAAGCCGCCGATAGTGGGTGACCTCGATCCCCCTATCTACCGTGATCCTCCTGAGCATGTCGACTTCAGCCAATAGTCTCTTACGCTCAGCCAAAGCCCCCTCCAGCTCGGAGGCCATCTTCTCCCTTTCCGCAGAGCGCTCTCTCTCCGATAGCTCCAAGTGTTGTACCTCGTCCAAAAGGTCGTCGTTCTTCCGCTCGGCGGCTTTAAGCTCCCCGCGAAGCCGCTCAACTTCCCCTTCGGAACCAGGACCCAAGGAGCGCTTCCGGAGTTGATGCAGCTCGCGACAGTTCCTCCTCAGGACTGCCCTGACCTCCTCCGCCTGGCCGAGCAGGAGAAACCGCCTCTGCCGGCTGTCTGAGAGTTCACGCTTCAAGTTGGCCAATTCCTTCCGAAGGAAGACCAGCTCCGTGACCGGACCAAACACCACCTGAAAAGTGGAAATAAATCCGAGGCCCAACAGTTGGAGAAATTTACGCCCAAAACACCCGAAACGCACACTAAGTCCGAGGCTCAACACTTGGACAAATTTTTGGCCAAACAAAATACTTTTTCATTCAAAACAAGGGCGGTGGCCAGTCCGCGATAAGGCTTACAAAAAGAAAACAAAACCAAAAAGACTGAAAGTAGGAAGACAACCGAGTCAGGGGTCGACCTTTTTGCCGCTCGGATTCGTCGACCCCTCGGCCTTGCCGTCGCCGTCACCCTCGTCCCCGCCTTCGCTCCAGCTCTCCTCCTCGGAGAGTTCCTCCCCCTCGCCCTCGGCTTCGGTCTCACCATCACCTTCGGCGGGTTCTGCTTCACCATCGGGTCCGAGTAAACCCTCGGTGATCCCTTCTTCCCCCTCCACGGGCTCGTAAAAGTCATAGGAGGACGAGTCGAAGCCGGGGTTCTTCGCGGCTACATGGGTCAGGGCGCGGCCGTAGGCGTCCAGCATATTCTGGATCATGTGCTGCGCGGCCTCCTCTTGCACGGCCTTCTTCACCTCCTTCAGCTTCCTCAGATGGTTGGCCTTGATCCTCTCGGCTCTCTTCCGAGCAGCCTCCCCTTCCGACCGAGCCTTGGCCAGCTCATCCTTCAGCCCGGTGACCTCCTTCTCGGCTCCCGACCGAGCGCTGGCCAGCTCCTCCTTCAGTTCGGCCACCTCCTTCTCAAACTTGGCCGCCGTATCCTTCGACGATTGGATAGCGTCGGCCAGCTTCTTCTCCAGGTCCTCCGCTTCGGCGACTCTCTTCGTCGAAAGAAGCAGCTCGGACTCAAGCTGCTTTGCCACCCGAACGCGCTCCGTCCTCTCCTTCTCCTTCTCCTGATCCTTCCTCGCCATCTCCTCGACCAGCCAACTGAAGTGGCAGAGGGTCTGGAAGAGAACAACGCGTTAAAATCCGAGCCCAAGAACTTAGAAAAAAAATCTCCATGAAAAATATGAATGAAGAAGGGTTCGACACACTCACCGACATAGTGCTCCGAGCCATCTGCATCACGTTGTCCCCTGCCATCCCGGCCCTCAGGGTCGCTCGGTCCTTCGGGGTCGGCAGGTGCCTCACTGCCTCCATGCAGATGTTCCCGTCGCCCAAAAAGCCGTCGACGTTCATCACCTGCCAATCAGGGACGAAGATCTGTTTATGACGCTCGGTCAAGATCTTCTCCGTGCCGGGGGTGAGTGGGGGAACCTGGAGGGACAGCGCATCGGCCACTCCGAACTCATTGCTCGACGGACCAGGAGCGTCCGCCTCCGGGGTAGGAGCAGTAGCACCCGGGGCCGAAGGATCGAGGTCCACGACCCCACCCTGCTCGGGGACCGCCACCTTTGCCGAAGGGACAAGAACCTCAACCTCTCCCTCCTTCAGGACCGCAACCTTCGGTTGATCGGCTGCCTTCACTACCGAGGCCTTCTTCGAAGCTCGGCTGTCCTGAGGCGCTGCCGATGGCCTCTTCTTCTTCTCCTGCTCGGACCTGCCCTTCGCCACCAGGGCCTTGTAATCGAGCTTCATGGTCTCTGCAAGAGTCGAACGAAAAAACTTAGAAAAATTGAATGCAAACTTTACGGAGAGAAGTATAAATACCAGAAGCGTACGAGGGTCGATCGGACTGAGACCCCCACGGAACAGATGCTCTTCGGTGATATCCTTCCAGCTAAGCGTCGGCAGAGCGAGGATCTTCTTCTGGACCTCGGCCTCTGCAGCGTTCAGCGGAGCGTCCTTCTTTGTACGCTTGGGTAGTCCGTCCGCCCAAACTGTCGGTATCACCCATGGCGTCAGATTCCGAACGAGGAAGTATTTGTCCTTCCAGTGTTTGATCGAGTCTGGATTCTCGATCAGTTTCACGCCCGGCCGGGGCGAAAGATAAAACCTTTTCTCGTCTTTCCTCGGCTGGACGGGTCGGAAGAGACTCCGAAAGAGGTACATGGTCGGCTTGGCGCCGATCTCTTGGCATCGGAGGAGGAACGCCACAACTTGCCTCCAGGTGTTCGGCATCAGTTGAGCGGGACTCAGACCATACCAAACCAGGACCTCAACCACGAACGGGTGGAGGGGAAAGCGAAGACCGGCAATGAGGGAGTCTACCGGGAAGACGCACATGTCCGGAGAGGACCCAGTGTTGGCTCGGAACCCCGGCCCAGGGAGGAGCAACGTGTACTCGAGAGGGATCCGGAAGCCCTCTCGGACCAGACGAAGGTCCCCTTCGGTAAGAGTCGAGATCTTGCGATCGACCTCGGATAGCTCCCTAGGCTCGTTCTCCTCCACCAGTTTAGCCGTGCCTTGGGTGACCTTCTCCAAGATGTCCTCAGTATAATCCCGGACTCCTCCCACGCTCGACACGGCGATGGGCTGCCGACCGAACTCCCCCGCTCTCTTCGGCGTCTCCACTATAGTAATTACGGCTTTGCCCTTTCGGGACTCCGCCGTGACTTCCTGGGGCACCTCGGCCACTCCACCCTCCGCGTCCGGGCGAACAACGTCCTGCTCGCTCGGCTCCACTACTCCTTTCTCTCTCTCCCCTCGGCCAACGGCTTGCTCCGAGGCGGGGGTCTCAACCGAAATCTTAACCATATTTTCCTAAAGAGAGAAGGGAAAGAGACTGACCTTGAATTGACAGCTACGGTCGGAAACTTCGCCGGAACTAGGAACGCTACCGCGACAGCTAGCGACACCACCAGGGAGCTAAAGACCTCGAAGCAAAGTAAATACGAAAGAGAGAGGGTAAAAGTGAAAAGTGAAGACTTGGTCAAAGGGGGGGTAAAGATTTATAGTGAAAATGAGGCGCCTCTTGGACTTCCAGAGCGACTTTTGGGCTACTCTCGAAGCATCTCGAAGGCCCACCACAAAGTCAACTAGCTCGGCAAGATGGGACGAGAATCCGAGCTGCGAGCAAAACCGAACGTGGCTGCAATAGAGTCCGCTCGGTATCCGTGCAAGTGCCTTCCCGAGCTGGTAAATGGGGGAAACTCCTTTCCCCCTCAACTTCCGCGCCTGATCTTCATCAGACGGTCCAGATCTCGCCGAGAGCACTAAACGACAAGATAGTGTTTTTTTGGAGAACGCGCCCCATCTCGAGATGCGTGTCAGCATCCGGCGGCTCAGATAGCGCCACGTCGCTCGGACGATCGGGACCTCGGGCACCTCGCCTATGCATGAAAGAACCTGGAAAATTTTTGATTATGTTTTAAGGCGCCGCCCTCGGCAGGCGCCCCCCGGGTCCCGTGCCTCGGTTGCCATAACCCCGACAACAGGCCCCGGTCAGAAGCAGATCAGAAGCAGATCGGCACTCCCCCCATCTCTAACTCCCCCGGGCTGACCTCCGTCAAAAGCCATCAGCCCGAGAAGGAAGACAGAGATGGGGGGGAACCCACCAACACTCAGAGGTCGGAAGAGACGCACCATCCCGAGCTAGTTGGTTGCAACTGGAAGGCTCGGCTTGTCGAAAGACTCTAACAGCGGCGCCTTCACAGTTGCAACAAACGGACTCAGATGGCCCGGAGATCGACATCAGACGGGGGTCGTCACTCTCCCACCAAGATCTCTGCCTACTTCAACACTCACTTCGGAGCAACCGAAGAAGGCAGAAGACCTTGGTGAGAGAACGGCGACCCGTCCTTGGGAGAGGTCCGCACCCCGGGTCCGGACCACGGCCGTCGACGCCACTGTCTTGTTGCCCCCACCCCTCACACCCCTTCGGAGCAGGGAGGGATGGGGAAACAACAAGACAGCGGGGCGACCGCCCGTCCTTCCGGGAAGGCCCATCCCTCGGGTCCGGACTACGGTCGTCACCACTCTTGCCTTATTCTCCCCCGCTCCCGACACCCACTTAGGGACCGTCCGGAACGGGAGAAGAATAAGGTAAGAGAGCGACCACCCGTCCTTCGGAGATAACTCATCCCCCGAGCGCGGACTACGGTCGTCACCACTACTGCCTCGCTCCCCCTCGCTCCTGACATCCACTTTGGGGCCGTCAGGAACAAAGGGAAAACCAGGCAGAAGAGCAACCACCACTCCGAACTTCAAGAGAGAAGCTACCCAAGGCAGATGCCTCCGAGGTCTGGAACCCAATTTGGTTGTGACGAAAATGACAAAAGAGATGGGGTACTTATAGCCTGCCCCCTATAACCAGCCATTACTACCCTCGGAAATTGAAGCGCCGCGTTTTAATTGAGGGAATTATTGATCCCCGGAAGTCGGAACGCCACGCATTAATCAAAGGAGTTATTCTTAATGGCCTGGGGAAGAGGAATGCAGCACAAACCCCGAGCGCCATTAATACCCTCGGAAGCGAGATCGCCTCCGAACAGATAGCGCCACGAGATCGCCTTCGGTCGGCTGCCGAGCAGAGGCCTTCCCGAACTGGTAAATGGAGAAAAAAAGGCACCGAGCTACCTCAGCCGCCGGATCTCTCAGAAATTCGCGCTCCCAATGGCGAACGGCTCAGATTGCGCCACGTGCGCTAGAAGACAAGATAGCATTTTCTTGGGAACCGTTCCCGTCTCGAGATGCGCGCCCACATCCAACGGCCCAGATTACGCCACGTCGCTCAAGCCCTCGGTCGGCTGCCGAACCCCCATCCCTTCGGTCGGCTGCCGAGCAGAGGTCTTCCCGAACTGGTAAACGGAGAAAAACGCTGCCGAGCAGCAGCAACCGTCAGATCTTTCCGAAATTCGCGCCCTTCCGCGATCAACGGCCCAGATCGAGCCACGTCATAAATCGGTATTTAAATCATTTTTTATCTATTTAATTTGTTTTATTTGTTTAAAAATTGCGAGAAAATTGTTAAAAATCCGGGAAAATTAGCCAAAAATTCTGGAGAGTAATTGAGATTTAGGGGGCACATTTTCGAACCCTTGAACGAACAATTATCGCCCAGAATGTACGACTAAGGCCCCCGTATGATTAGCAGACGCATCGCAAAGTTAAACAAATAGTCCAAAAAAAAAAAATAGATAAAAACTCTTGAATACCCGATGTCACCAGAAAACCGCCAGCGGCGTCAAAAGTTGCCTCACTACCCCCTTTCCAGATTCAAAATCCCACGTCTGGACTCCGATACAACTCCATCAGCCACTAAAAGCAGCTAAACTACTCCTCAAAGTCTGATCACACTCAGTCTTTAGGAGTGGGGGGCTCGTGATATGGCTAAAATTGGGGTTAAATCGAGACCGTCCAGATCGATCACGAATCCTGAAGCACGGGGGTAAAAAGGTAATTTCACATACAGATGAATCCAAAACGGGTATTGGGCCTCCTTCTCACAGAACCAACCACCCGCGAATAGATCCACTTCAATTGGGTACGGGTCCCGACCCGGTACAAGCCCAATCCACCAAGAAGAGAATCAGGCCACTGATTTGGTCAAATCAATAAGCCTGATTAGCTCTCACCAGGAAATTAGGCCCCAAATCATTCCAAAGGCGACTATAAATACAACCCTTCTACCACCGAGACCAGGTTAATCACTTTTTCACCACTTAAGCTCTTTCTTGATCTTTTCCTGATTACTGACAAGAGCGTCGGAGGGTGCGTCGCCGGAATCAACCCCGGTGTTTCGCACTTCCTTGCAGGTTGTGCCAGGAGCAAGGAGATCGAGTCAATCGTTCAGGTGTTTCCCGGACTCACAAATTCTATCTGTTTACCCCCACACCGAAATCAGCGGTAACATACTCCTAGAGACCATGTAAAATGATTTTCTAGTGATCATAATCTGAGTTCAATCTTCACATTTGTCATAATTGAATGAAGAGTAATTTAGCAGCGTTGTAAGTTTTAACAAGAACCAACAATTTAATATATAGTTCTCCTTTGTTAAACTGAACTTATATATGTGATTGACAATATATGCACATTATAATAGTTAATACAAAATTACTCTACCACATTTTACAAAATAATTTACTTTCTCTAATGACTCTAACAATGTCCACTTGCTCAAACGCAGTAAGCGAAATTTTCTTTATTCGTTCTTCATCATCTTCGAAACGTTAAGAGAGATAATGACTAACATGTTATAATTCAACTTCACACACATAGTATAATGAACGAGAAAGAACAAAGCGTAACTAATTGATTCATATCCTACATTAAGATATGCTCTCTCCTAAGTTACAGACATTTATACATCAAATTATTATTATTATTTTTATTATTAGAGAAACAAATATGTAATATCACACAAACTGCAAACAATAGATTTGTCAAAATATCTATACACATAGTATGATAAAACACTTAACAACCCTAAACATGCTAGTTTTCAAAGCGAGAATAACTATAATCTAAAACTCTCAATTATGTGATCAAACGCACAAAAAGTTAACACATTCATAACATGAAAATACTAAGAGATTAGAGTAGATCATACCGACACTTCAAGTTAGAAGTGTTTTTCAAATTCGATGGAGAAGCCTACGTAGTGCAGACTTATTCAACCGTGATGCATATCCATCGTCTCCAATACACACAATTTGTAAGTAACTTTGAAGTTCCTACATTCATCAAATTGTTAAAGATTAGCCAATTAAACAAATTATTAACACTATCTAATTCACAACAATTTAATTGGAGATTCAATTTTATAGTCAAAGCCTATAATTTTTCAAAATAAATATTTGATCCTTAGCACGTAGTCAAAGCAGTTATTCAAATATGTATTTAATTAAACAATGCATAATACGGTTTTGAACTTTAGCACGTAGAAACAAAATTCAAACAAATAATTAAATAATAATTTAAATTTGGTGAAGAACTTATCTTTAATTTAGATCTGATCCAGTCCAAACATATTTTTATCTAGTCTAAACAACATTCTCACTGCCCACACTATTACCAACAACTACATCCACATCTTTTATTGTGCTTTCACTTTCCAACAGTTAATTCAGAATTATCAAATATTTCTAGTTTCGAAATCTTTTACACACGATTAAGTTTTTCCATCTTATAGGAATAAACAGAAAATTCCAAAATCTAGAGGGTTTATTTAGAATAATTACTACTAGCGTAATTTCAATAAAAGGAGGGTTTTTTCTGTAAAATTGCCTAATAAATATTAAACAGAAAATATCATTAAAGAATAAGCACAGATCTTAAAGTTTAGAGTGGACCGTATCTTGATAAAATCAAGTGGTGTTGAATTTTGGGTTGGATCTTGAACGTAAGACAGAGAAGCTTTGTTGTCGTCCCGAACACACAACACCAACACAAACCCAATGACATTTCTCTGTAGGTTTGCTCTGACTCAATAGCATCAGCAGCATCATGATCTGATGCCATGGCCGAACACACAACAGCACGTGCACACCAGAACACCAAACAACGAGCTCCAACCAATGGAACAACTTCATTTGGTTCAACTCTGGATCTGCTCCAACTGCTCGAACACGCAACACCAATATTCCACTCGTCAAAATAAATCAGACTTTTGGATCTAAACCTGATCCCCCACGATCTCTCTGATCCCTCACAATTTCACTAGAGGAGAGGGTTGAGGGTTGCGCTCGAGGAGGCTGCTGGCAATGGGGTGCGCCGTCAGCCTGCAACGACATCGACGACGGTGGCAGCGGTGACTACGGTTGGAGACGGCGACGGTGGCAGTCAGCCAGCCCGAACCAGCCAATCAAGACTATGGGGTTGTGACTGCTGGTGGCTATGGCGCGAGCGGCAACGGTGCCGACGGCTACGGCGCAAGCGGCATCAACCCCTCCGGTGATATCCGATGAACCGATGTCAAACTCTCTTAATCTCAAAATTAATTAAAATATCTCAAGATTGTTAGAGATTATGAGAGATAATAACAATAGAAATTAGGGTTAATATCCTAGACTAAGGTGCTTGAGATATTTACCCTAGGTATCAAGATTGGAATACCTACAGTACTATCACAAGCCAGTGTTTATAGGATAAATACTGGTTTGGGTACTGGGTTCTCAACCCACTCAACCCGCGTTCCGATATCCATAATTTAGTACGTATAACACAAGTGTTACCCATAGAATAATATTACACATAATATTATTCATATAGTGAGAATATACCTATATATCCAACATAGCCTACCCCGACGCGACTAGGAAAAAGTCGGGGTATACATGCTGCTGTAGCTTATAAATGTTGTAGTGCTAAGTAGGAAAATGTTAGATGGTGAAGGCTGATCTTAAGTCCATTTGAAGATCGTCAACGAGTGCTAACTGTCATGGCCCCGAGTTTTTTTAGGTACTCTGTAAGGGTACTATCGCAAGGTTGTAATAGAATATGTATAGTGGGAGCCATTATTGTAATAAATAAATAAAAAAGAGGAAAAAAAACCCATAGAATAAGTTTAGAAAGTGACAAAGATTTAGTTGTAAAGCTTCATTGATCATAAAGAGATCACTAGGGTTATTGTGGACGTAGGTTATGGTTATAAAACCCGTAAATTAGATATCTTCTTGTCAGAGGGGGTTTTATTTTTTAAGTTTATTATGTTGTCTTGTTAAATACTTGAGGATGGTAAAAATTGCAGCAGATCAGAGCCGTACGATTCCTGCACAGATCTCAAAATGTCTACAGGCAGATTAGCCATCACGTGCCTATTTTACAGGCCTGGGCCCACTCCAGAACATAGGCTTCACTCAAGCCCATAAAAAGTGACAGACTAGGCCTACTAAGAGAGACACCCAGCCCATGATGGCTAGGAGTCTCATCTCTTATCCTCTCACAGGGATATTTTATCTCTTCAGGGGGTGACATGAAAGATCCGTTGGTCACGATTCGGCTTCTAGAATGTCTCTCAGGCCTATAAATACTTCTCCCCCTCCTCAGTTTCTAGGTAATCAACAATTCACCAGTTTTTACTCTCTCTCTCTCTCTCTCTTTCTGGTTCTGACTTGAGCATCGGATGGTCTGTCGCCAGGGCCACACCCCAGTGTTTCAGACATTTTTTGGCAGGTCCATCGGTCGCATCATCCACCGTCCAATTCAGATCACAGGAGGTTAATCAACCGTCCAGATCCATTTTCAGGAGCCCTAACAGTTCATAACGGCCAGGTCACAGCTTTGACTTTTAGTAGTGTCCTTCATTTATTAACTCACTATCTATTTGCTCCCACACCGAAATAAGCAGCAACAGATTGACGCCGTCTGTGGAAAATCCATTGCACAAGTCGAACTTTTCTCCATGCCACCAAAACTAAGAGGGGCGGGCTCCAGCCGTCGCACCAACTCTCTCCATCAGCCTACTCGGGTTCCTCCTATGGAAGATCAAATTTCTCCTCAACAGCAGCCCCCGGAGCCTAATCACGCTCCTATCAATGGAGATGCGCCGGGGGGCTCCCGATAGAACCGTCCTGAACAACATCCTCACAACAACCGCGTCTCTGTCCACAATGCCTCAACTAATTCAATGGGTACACAAGGCCCATGGGGATCTAAAAATCTCAACCAAATTGAAGGTGACCTGTGGATAAAGCTGAATGAGAGGCGCGCCCGATCTGAGGCCTCCCGTTCAGGACATCAAGCAAGCCAGAGAACCTAGCCTTCTAGACAAGTATCAAGACAGTCCTCCTCTCACAAGGGGCAGCCAGCTAGGGGAAACCCAACACAGGATGATCAAAGGCAACCTGGGCAGAACAGAGATCGAAATGCACCGGTCACTAGGGCCGAGCTCGATCAATTCAAGCGTGACCTTCTCCATGCTCTCCAAGGAAGTCAAGCTCAGAGCCTTCCCCTGAACGAAGGATCCACTGAATCAATTAAACCTCAAAAGAAGGACGATCAAGTCCTCCACCGAATCCAAGAGGTAGAGAAGCATCTCGAACAAATAAGGAATGAGGGGAGCCACTCCCATAGGTCCTACCGCCCTAGTCGACCTCCGTTCAGCCGAACTATTCTCGATGCACCTATTCCAAGGGGTTTCAAGGTCCCTCAGTTCGAATCTTATGACGGGGAATCAGACCTGACCGACCATGTCGAGAGCTTTAAAATGCTCATGATGGTCTATAATACCACCGACGCACTCATGTGTCGAACATTTCCCGCTACACTGAAAGGATAAGCTAAGGAATGGTATGCACATCTGAAACCTGAGTCCATATTTTCTTTCGATCAGTTTGAAGAACTCTTCATCGCACACTTCGTTACTAGCCGGAGAACTGAAAAGACCAGCATCTCCCTGCTAGAACTAAAGCAAAAAGATGGAGAATTGCTAAAAGACTTTGTCAAGCGATTCACAGTGGAAGCAAGATCAGTTTCCTCTCTAGAATCCTCAGTGGCGGTTGCTGCCTTCCGCTATAATGTCAAGCACAAAGAGCTAAAAGCATCCCTCGCCAAGAGGCCGCCTCGTGATTTCACAGAGCTCCTAGAACGGAGTGAGAAGTACATTAGAGTTAAGGAAGCCCTCAACCCACCAGACAAGAAAGAATCACTCTCCGGAAAAAAACGAAAAAAGCCCAACTGAGGAAATGCCCAAAAAGTTTCAGAAAAACGGTGCAGGACTGCGTCGCCCTCCTCCTCCGCCTCGCTTCGATAAGTTTACTCCTCTAAATGCAAGCACATCCGCCATTTTCATGGCAGTAGAGAAAGATGAGATTGTCCGTCCTCCTCCCAGGATGACGACATCCGGCAATAAAAGAAATAAGAGCCTACGGTGCACATTTCACAGAGACCATGGACATACAACTGATAATTGCAAAGCCCTTAGACATGAAATCGAAGACCTGATTTAGCAGGGCTACTTATCTCAGTTTGTCCAACGAAGCAACAATGCTGAAAACCCTCCACCACGGGGGACTAATAAGCATCCTGAGAGGCCTTCTGAGTCAGGTCCTTCTGAGCATGTCGCTGTCCTACATACCATCCATGGCGGACCTATGGGGGAAGATTCTAACTTTTCTCGTGAGACCGATGCGAAGGAGGTTAATTCAGTTCATAACACTCCTCCCGACGATTCAGACCTCTTAGTCTTCTTCTCTGATCAAGATCTCGAGGGCATCAACACGCCTCATTGCAATGCGCTGGTTATCAAACTAGGCATGGTAAATCACAATGTGCGGCGCGTTCTCGTGGACGAAGGCAGTTCCGCTAATATCCTCTTCATGGCTACATACAAGGCCTTAAAACTCCCTCGAGATCAACTCAAACCGGTCGGCTACACGCTCCACGGCTTCACCGGCGTACCCGTCCATGTTGAGGGAATAATCACAGCTGATGTAACAGCCGGAAGGGCCCCAACAGCTCGGATGGAGGCACTCGATTTTCTGGTAGTCGACGTCAAGTCTGCATACAACGCCATATTTGGTCGCCCTGGACTAGCCGCCTTCCATGCTGTCGCGGCCATACTTCACCTAAAAATGAAATTTCCAACAATGGAAAGCGTAGGCCAAGTGCTAGGAGACCAACGTGCGCTGCGGGCATGTTACGCAGCCACTATCGGGTGCTCAATTCTCCCACTTGATACCATTGAGCCCCCTCCAGAAAGAAATCATGTGAACTCGGAACCTGTAGACGAGCTAAAGGAGGTCCCCTTCTCTCGAGAAGATCAGAGCAAGAATTTTCGAGTTAGCAAAGCCCTTTCTCCACAGCTCAAGGAGCGCCTCATCGCTTGCATAAGGCAAAATCAAGACTTATTCGCCTGGACTGCGGTCGATATGCCCGGAATTCCCGGAAATCTAATCATGCATCATCTTAGTGTGAGTCCCGACACCAAGCCGGTTCAACAACGACGCCGCAAATTTGCTCGGGACAGGCTCCGGGCGGTCAAAGAGGAGTTCAACAAACTCCTAGCCGCATGCTTCATCTAAAAGGTCAACTACCCGGAATGGTTGGCAAATGTGGTGATGGTTCAGAAAGCTAACGGTAAGTAGAGGATGTGTATAACTTTATGAATCTCAACCAAGCATGCCCAAAAGATCTCTTCCTGCTCCCCAGTATTGACGCACTAATCGACGCCACGTCGGGTCACAACTCCTGACTTTCATGGATGCATTTTCCGGATACAATCAAATTCAGATGTTTCTACCTGACACTCTGAAAACATCCTTCATCACCGATCAGGGTTTATATTGCTACCAAGTTATGCCTTTCGGCCTGAAAAATGCCAGCGCAACTTACCAATGCCTGGTAAATAAGGTCTTCAAAGGACAAATTGGTAGGAACATGGAGGTCTACGTGGATGACATGTTAGTCAAAAGCCTCCGGAAAGGGGATCACGTCACGAATCTTCAAGAAGCATTCGGAGAATTACGCAAGCATAACATGCGTTTAAATCCCACCAAATGCTCTTTCAGAGTCTACTCTGGTAAATTCTTGGGTTTCATGGTTAGCCAAAGGGGAATTGAAGTCAATCCCGACAAAATCCAAGCAATTCGTAACATGACTCCCCCAACAACAGTCAAAGAAGTGCAAAAATTAACCGACCGCTTAGCTGCCATCAGCCGATTCCTCTCCAAATCTGGGGAGAAGTGTTTACCCTTCTTCAAAATCCTCCGAGGTGCGAAAGGTTTTGAATGGAAGGAAGAACCGTAGAACGCCTTTGAGCAACTCAAAGCGTACCTAGCAAATCCTCCCCTTCTTAGCAAGCCTAAGCCGGGTGAAGTCATATTCCTCTACTTAGTTGTTTCTGACCAGACTCTCAGTGTCGTCCTAGTTAGAGAAGAGGACATGGTCCAAAAACCAATTTACTATGTGAGCAAGGTGCTCCATAATGCAGAGATCCGTTACTCAAAAATGGAGAAGGTAGCCTATGCACTGGTTATAGCAGCGCGAAAACTCCGCCCTTATTTCCAAGCACACTCCATATGCGTCCTAACGGATCAGCCGCTCAAGCAGGTGCTCCTTAAGCCTGAAAGCTCAGGAAGGCTAATGAAGTGGTCCATTGAGTTGAGTCAGCATGACATCAGCTACCACCCCAGAATGGCCATCAAGGCTCAAGCCTTGGCCAAATTCATCATCGAGACCACCATCACTGATTTCTCCGAGGAAGATGAGGCCCCCTCACTTTGGAAAGTATATATAGACGGGTTATCTTGCCTCGAAGGAAGCAGCGCCGGAATCATCTTGCTTGGTCCTGATAATTTTACTCTCCAATATTCTTTACGACTCAACTTTTCCGCATCCAATAACGAAGCAGAGTACGAGGCATTAATCGCTGGCCTCCATCTAGCACGAGAGGCTGGCGCGCAAAGAATTGAAGTGTTTAGTGACTCGCAGCTAGTTGTTAACCAGATCCAAGGCGAATACGAAGCTAGGGATGAGCGCATGGCCAAATATTTGTCACGGGTACGGAAACTCCACATGGCATTCAAAGAGGCCAACGTCACTCGCATTCCCCGCGAGCAAAACAGGCAAAAAGATGCCCTCTCCAAGTTGGCTTCATCATCTCTTGATGGGCTGGACCGCACAGTCCTCATTGAGGTCCTTCTCAAGCCAAGCATCAAGGAGGAAGATATGGAGCTCATGACCATCGCGCCTCAAATACCTGAAGATTGTTGAATGAAACCCCTAGTCGATTTCCTCGACAAAGGAATCCTCCCCAAGGACCCCAAAGAAGCAAGGAAGATCCGAACGAGAGCAGAAAGATACACTCTTGTGGAAGGACTCCTATACAAACGCTCGTACACCATAATTGATGGCCGGCCTTATCTTAGATGTCTCACTCCGGAGGAAGCGCAATATGCCCTCAAGGAGCAACACGAAGGGATCGGGAGCTGCCATCAAGGGGCGAGGTCGCTCGCATGCAAGATACTCAATCACGAGTATTATTGGCCCACGCTACTCAACGATGCGCAGGAATATGTCCTCCAATGGGACCCCTGTCAAAAGCATTCAGCAATCAGGCATGGGCCGCAAGCAATCCTCAACTCTATGTCTAGCCCTATTCCATTTGCCATGTGGGGGATAGACTTGCTTGGACCATTCCCATCGGCGGCTGGGTGAAATATTTTCCTAGTAGTTGCCATCGACTACTTCACTAAGTGGGTAGAAGCAAAACCTCTAGCCACAATCACTGAGCAGAAAATCCAATAATTCTTCTGGAAGCACATCATATGCAGGTTTGGGATCCCCCGAGTGCTTGTCTCAGATAACAGCACACAATTCACCGGCAAAAAATTTCGCTAATTCTGTATAGATTTGGGAATCACTCAGTGCTTCGCCTCAGTATCGCACCCCCAAACTAATGGCCAAGTGGAAAATGCGAATCGACAAATCCTAGACGGCCTTAAAAAGAGACTGGGGGAAGTTGTGAGAGGACTGTGGGTTGAAGAACTACCAAGTGTTCTGTGGGCCTATCGGACCACGAAGCGAACACCCATTGGGGAGTCGCCTTTCAACTTTGCTTACAGCTTAGAAGCACTCATTCCCCTAGAAGTTGGACTACCATCTCCCCGTCTTCTCTCTTTCAATGAAGAGCAAAACTCAAATATTCTCTGAGCTAACCTCGACATTGTTGAAGAAATACGGGAAAAGTCGGCTATATGGAGGAACATTTATCAGCAAAGGGTCGAGAAATTCTATAACAAGAAAGTCTGCCCCGCCAATCTTAAAGAAGGGGACCTTGTCTTGCGAGAACTCGAGATCTCAAACTCGCGGAAAAAAGGAAAGCTCTCCCCTAACTGGGAGGGGCCGTACAAGGTCTCACAAGTGATTCGCCCAGGGTTTTATCGACTTGAAGACCTGGGGGGGGAGAAGATACCCAGAACTTGGAATGCCGAGCATCTAATGAAGTACAACGAGAATGTCTGAAATGCGTTCTCCCGACAATGAGAGTGTTTGACACACGCTCTCCTAAGTTATGCAGAATTTTTTAAAATTTTTTGTAATAAAGGCCAGCCACTAGAGCAGCCACTTAGTTTTTCTTTCAATAAGAACCGCCATTACTAAAGCGGCCATGCATGTAATAAGGGCCAGTCATTAGAGCAGCCCCTCCAGTTTATTCTTCAATAAAGAGTAGTCAGTTTATTTCATTACATCTTGGTCAATTGAGCAAAGCTAAAAATGAGCTAGAAATGCCCAACTCATACTCAAAAGCAGCGCTAAACACTCGTTACAAGCTTTCTACAATGCAAGTTTGGAATCCAGAACTCGGGAAGTGCAACGTGCAAACATGCACGTTTAGAACACAACTCACCGATCGATCTGTTCCTGTAACTAGCTGAACTTCCTTAGAGGCTTTGAAACAGCGAGTTGAGTGCCACACTTATATACTTAAGCAGCACTAAACACTCGTTGCGAGTCACCCCGTAAGACGGATTCGAAGTCCATACCCATGGCTCGATAGAGACTATAACAATTTGTAATAATGCAAATTCACAGTGCACTTCGCTATTCGATCTGCTCCTGCAATCCGTTAATGCCTCGACGACCGGTTCGGAGTCCATGTTCATGGTTCAAAAGAGACTCTGTCAATTTGCTAAGAAGCAAGTTTAGAGTGCACTTTACCATTCGAGCTACTCCTGTAACCTGTTAATACTTAAACTAACAAGTTCAGAATCCATGTTCATGGTTCAGAGTTACTCTCGCAATGTGTAATCACACACGTTCAGAGTTCAACTCGCCATTCGATCTGTTCCTGCAACTAGTTAAATTTCCTCAACAACAGATTAAGAGATCCAAAATCATGGATCGGAGTTACTCTAGCCACACTTGTAAAAAGCCACGCTTAGAGTTCAACTCTCCATTCGATGTGATTCTGACAATCTATTAGAGGACCCGTACAATAAGTTTGGAAAACAATTCTTTTTCAGAATTGTCCCTATAACTAGCTGGGTACAGGACTGACAATGAATTTAGCTTCGACTTACACAATCGATAGCTTTTTAAGCTATAAGCAACAGGCTTGAGGCCTGTTATTTAGCGACAAAGAACCCGTCGATAACTTTTCAACCACGACAACAAGGACTAAGCACGTAAAACAGAGTTGTAGAATTATCACAAGTCCACAATTTCATATTCAACAGCACTACAAATATTTACAAGTAAGGAGACATCAACCATACAACTCGATTTACAAGCCGTCCCTGTGACTCACTGGGCGAGGAACGTTGTTCCTGAGAGACACAAGCCTCCTTGTAGAACGCCTGACAGCCACCTCCTTTCCTTGGCTGCCAACACCTCGCACAGCAAACGTCAATCCCTGCGACTATGACTGCTGACCGGCGCACGAGGCGCGTGACTCTCCACCAACCAAAGTTAGACTCAACAAGGCCAACGCACCTCTCGGGGTGCCTGCAGGGAGCTGAAAGGGCACCAACGCTATTTGCGCAGTTGCCCCGACACTTGGCCCAGCTCCTCCTACTGTCACACAATCCTTTGCAATAGTCGTGGTGCTTTTCTTCGTTTCAACTAGCTGGTCCTCCCTAGAACCGGCAACATGCGGAGTGCTTGCCGTCCGCAACCCACCAAGCCTAGCCTGGAGGCAGAATAGCTCCAAGTCCTCAACAATTATCTCCCTGAGTAGGGCGCATTCCCCAACGCTGTCCTTTGTCACTTTCGAAGGCAATGGCAAGCTTGCCAGATGACTAGAATATAGCAGTGCTAACTCACAATCCCGCTCAACCAGCGCCGACTTAAGGTGAACGGATTCCAACCATTCCTGATCCGACCGAGCACGCAAACGGTCGACCGCCAATTCAGTTATGCACAGTTGCTTGCGGAGGCACCCCACCTCGTCACCATAGGGACCTTTATCAGATCCCACGGTCACCTGTCAGCAAGTGCAAGGAGTATAATCAGACATGGGATCAAAGTGCAAAGTGTGACAAGCAAACACCGCTCCAAGGCACATCAACACAACATGACAAGCAATAACCAGTCTAGAAGATAGTTTCTTTAAAGTACTGAAAGGAAATACAGAGATGCGGTGGCCAGTCTGCAATTAGGCATCATAGAAGCAAACTACAAAGTCTAAGATGAAATAATCCAACAATAAACTGGAAAGACGAAAAGTACACCAAGGTGAATCAAGCATCCACCTGCTTCGGTACCATCTCTGACAAGACAATTCCAGCTGGGCCTTTCTCTTTGTCCTTCTTCCCAGAACCGCTCTTCGCACTTCCCACAGGAGTATCAGCCTCAATATCGTCCTTCCTGTTGGGATCTAGAGGCTCACCAGATTGAAGCATCACATGGTAGTCCTTCTCGTCAAAATCGGGAATGCGCTCCACCAAATGTTAGATCGCCAAAGCATAAGACCTCAACATCACCCCCCGAAGCTTCGATTTACACTCCGCGTGGAGCTTGGCCACTTCCACCTTCACATCCGAGGCTGCGTCAGCGCGAGCCTTCTCCAACTCCAACAGGAGATCGACGTTCTTCTTCTCTGACGCCAACTCTCTCTCCTGGGATGCCTCTAGCTCGAGGCGCATCTCCTCCATCTTCGCGGCCAACGCCTCCAACTCAAGGCGCGCCTTCTGCTCCTTCTTCTTCATCCCTTCCAACTCCGCCTTGGACTCCTTGGTGGCTTTCTTCTTGTCTTTTTCGGCACGAGTGATGCGAGCCCTCAAGTTCTTCTCTTCGGCCGCATAAAAGTCCACCAAGTTTCCGAAGTGGCTCATTGCCTAGAACAAGGAGAAATCAGTTAAAAACATAACAATGCAAGAGTAGGGAGCACAACATAAATAATTAAAGAAACTGGGCCATACCGTCACATGCGCCCTCGCAATCTCCAAGACCGATCTCTCGGAGGGCTCCATCTTCAACCTCTCCCTATCAGAAGCAGTAGGGAGGTGGCGACATACCTCAAGACAGGCAGCGGAGTTCCCTAAGAAGTTCTCCTGGGCCTTCACATTCTAGTCGGGAGTGTAGACCACGTCTCCCTGACTAACAAGCACTGCGGCAGCCATAGCAGTTAGTGGGGCTGACGCGGCACTAGCCACGACCGTAGCTAAAGAAGATTTTGCCCCAACGGCAGGCGGCACCTCTACGGGAGACACAGTCTGTGCAATGGGAACCGTGGGCGGTAATCTCGGGGAAGGAGTAGGACGCAACACCGTCCTCTTCCGCTTCTTTGGCTCCTCCTCCCTCTTGTTCTGTATCGCATCTAGCTCTGCAAAGATATCCTCAAAATTCATGTCCGTCCTACCTACAAGATGAAACACAGAATAGTCAAACACAGTAAAATCAAAAGAAAGCAGTAAAGACATAAATCAAATAGCTAGAGATCGACAAAAGCAAGGATGACAAGGCATGAAAACAGTAACAACAAAATCATACTAGGAACGGCCAGTCCAAGGCCGCCTTTAAAGAGCACTTCATTGGTAATATCTTGCCACGATAACACCTTCAACCCCAGAAGCATGTTGCTAAGATTCTTCTCCTCTACGCTCATTATCGGCTCCACCTGCACCGCCGAGTGAACCGTTTCCCTAAAAGTAGTGGGAATCCCCCACGGCATGGCACTGCGAATAATGAAGAACTTCTCCTTCCAGCATCTTACTGATCGAGGAGTATCAACCAGCCCCATATTCCTGTGAGGGTTGAGATACCAATGTTCCTCCATTTGGATGAGTTGGCTAAGTTTGAAGTGTCTTCTATACACTGCGAGGCTCGGCACAGCTCCGAGCTGGCGGCACTGCAAGATGAAGTTAATAATGTGCCTCCATGTGTTCGACATCAGCTGTACCGGGCACAGCCGATACCAATTAAGTATTTCTTTAACGAAGGGATGGAGGGGTAGATGAAGTCCCGCGAAGAAAGCGTCGCAAAGAAAGAAATAATACTCTTCCAACTCGGTGTAACACACCTTGACACCAGGCCCCGGTAGGAGTAGGTTGTACTCATTAGGGATGCCGGAACCTGCTCTTATCACGATCAACTCATTGCGTGTGAGAATAGTGGCAGTTTGATTAGTCTCGGTGGTATGAACAAGCTCTGGCTCATCATATTCCATGTCGCTCTGCAAGAATTGGTGATCTACTACAGAGTATTCCCTAATCAGCTCTGGGACTAGAAACAACGGGGTCTGGAGCCTACATCCCCTATCTCTCTCGGGTTCGACGATTATTTCCACAACGGCAGAACGATCAGCCTCACCACGAATGCCCCTCATGCCTGGAGGGTGATTAGGCATAACACTCCCTTCTCCATCTAGACCAGCAGATCTAGAAGAGGAACAGACCAAAGGAATACTAGACATGGTAAAACGACAATCGCAAGAAAGTTACCTAGTCCAAGCAGAGGAAACTTCGAGCCAACAACGGGAACTAGCACCACCAAACTCAACGCCATGATTTCTAGAGAGAGAAGCTCTCCAAAAAAATTTAGGGGAGAGAAAGGGAATGTGGAAAATGAGAAAGGGGGGGTAGGATCAACCCCTATTTATAGGACTAGAAAGGGAAAAATCGCTACATGGCAGCATCTTAGCTCGTCTCAACAAATCGACGGTCAAATAATCCCAATCCGGATCCAATAGTAGCAATAACTCAGCAACTAGACAATCAGTCGACAACACGAGCAGCCGCCACAATGTTCGGTCGACAAAGAGACAATCTCACAAATACCTTGTGAACAACTTGGAAGAGACAATCTCACAAACACCTTGTGATCAACTTGAAAGAGGCAATCTCACAAATACTTGGTGACTGCGATGGGGTGAGCAAAATCACAAACACTTGGAGGGCACTATGAATACCACCAACAAAAACTCATCAAACATCAAGTTTTCTCGTGGGAAGAAGCCTACTATCCTGTGACAACCCCAAGATCCACCAAAAATCTCTCGATTGAAACGAACTTCAACAGTCCAGGCATAACATTGCTCCTACCTCAACAAGAAGACACCATGACGAAGACGAGCCAACTCCAAGCCAAAGCGAGTTTTTTTTTTGGAAGACTAGATGATGGGTATACTCACATGTAGATGCACTTATATGTATTTGTTGCCGACACACGAAACATATAGGAATATTTTCGTGTGAACCCAATCCCTAGTTTGAAATCCAAAAAATACTTCACAAAACTCCGCAAAAGGCAACTCTCGGTGAACAAATGAAGGGAAAAAGAAGCCAGGTCGAGTGTGGATCCACGCACCAATACCCCAAACCCATTCACGAACACAAGGAGAAAAGGGAAGAGGTGCTAACGGGTCGGATCCGAATCCAAAACCATCTAAACCTGCACTGCTCCGCTTCACCTCCTCTTCTTTCTTCTTCTTCAGAAATTTGGCGCCAAAAATCCTCTGAATCTCTTTGTCGAAAGATCGAAGAGGATCTCGCCCCCACTCACCGTCGCTTCACCTCGAGCCAATGCCTCGACCAAACCAAACTCCTCCGCTCGCCGTCGAGACCCCAACATCGCTCCAAGCTGAACTCTCCTCGCCGAAACCCATGGAACATGAAACCAAAGCCCCGCCGATAACAGAGCTCGAACCCAAAAGTTTTGCTAACTCTGTAGCGCGGCGAGACCCCCGTAGCTCAGCGAGCTCGATAGCCCAGCGGAGCGCTCCATAGCTCGGCAAAGCCATGGTAGCTCGGTGAGACAAGCGAACCTCATAGCTCGGTGAGAACGGTTCCCCGTAGCTCGGCGAGAACGTTTCCTCGTAGCTCGGTGAAGTCGAAGCCCCATAGCTCGACGAGAGCCTTGACGATCCATAGCTCGGCGAAGCCATGGTAGCTCGGCAAAACAAGCAAACCTCGTAGCTCGACAAGAGCAGTTCCCCATAGCTCGGCCAGAATGGTTCCTCGTAGCTCGGCGAAGTCGAAGCCCCATAGCTCGGCGAAATACGGAGTGTCCATAGCTCGGCGAAGAGACGACCATATCTCGGCCATAACGAGCTATAGCCATAGCTCGGCAAAGCGGAGCTTTGTCATTTCCATAGCTCAGTGAAATTTTGAGGACCAGTAGCTCGCCAGAGCTCGACCGTCATAGCTCGGCGAGACCTCGAATTCGGTAGCTTGGCGAGAGCTCACTTCCGTAGTTCGATCGATCGAACTCGACGAGAACGAAGCTCCGGAGTCTCCAATCCGTGCTTCGACCGAGTTGATCAACCCCCATAGCTTTGCTGTCGCCGAATGAGGCATCCACCGAGCTACTCGTCGGAGCGGAAGAAAGTAGCTTGGCGAAATGGTTCGTCGAGCTAGGGGGTGAGGAAGACGCACTTCAGCCGTCCGATCTCCTTGATCTTCGCATCGCTGTGATTGACGCTTCAGGGCTTTTTCGGCCTGATCAAAAGCTTTTGTTCGTCAGATCGCCTCAGTGCGCGAGCCCATCGCTGATGAGCGACATAGATCGCTTTAAAAAGCGTGATGGATCTGATAAATCCAGAAAATATTTTTAAAATCATTTTTTTCAAAAAATTCATTAAAAAATATGAAAAAATAATTAAAATTAAATTTATTACTTATAAAATTCGAAAGAGTGATTTTGAGATTGTAGAAAATTCCATAAAATTTGGAGAAATTCGAAGAACTATGGAAAAATTCCCAGAAAATTCCCAGAAAATTCGCAAAAATCCGAAAAAATATGGAAAAATCCAGAAAAGTGTTCACTGTATTCAGAAGCCACAGATCAGTTCCAGGTATTTACGAACACTCCGATTGCGAAGATTATTCGCTGGATTCTAAAAATAAGATGTACTACTTCCCGAAAGTCATGAAAACCGCCTTCCGGGAGTGGGAGGCTTATGATGATGGTAAAAATTGCAGCAGATCAGAGCCGTACGATCCCTGCACGGATCTCAAAGAGTCTACAGGCAGATTAGCCATCACAAGCCTATTTTACAGGCCTGGGCCCACTCCAGAATATGGGCTCCACTCAAGCCCATAAAAAGTGACAGACTAGGCCCACTAAGAGAGACACTCGATCAGCCCATGATGGCTAGGAGTCTCATCTCTTATCCGCTCATAGGGATATCTTATCTATTCAAGGGGGGAGACATGAAAGATCCGACAGTCACGATTCGGCTTCTAGAATGTCTCTCAGGCCTATAAATACTCCTCCCCCTCCTCAGTTTCTAGGTAATCAACAATTCACCAGTTTTTACTCTTTCTCTCTTTCGGTTCTGACTTGAGCGTCGGAGGGTCTGTCGCCGGGGCCACACCCCGGTGTTTCAGACATTTTTTGCAGGTCCGTCGGCCGCATCATCCACCGTACAATTCATATCACCAGAGGTTAATCAACGGTCCAGATCCATTTTCAGGAGCCCTAACAGTTTATAACGGCCAGGTCACGGCTTTGACTTTTAGTAGTGTCCTTCATTTATTAACTCACTATCTGTTTGCTCCCACACCGAAATAAGCAGCAACAATACTAAAAAAAATTAAAATAATTGAAGATCCTTTACATATTAATACAACAGCTAGTAATAATAAAATTTCTAATAATTCACTAATTCCCTTTTTTTTGCTTTAAATTCTTTTAGATAAATCGCTACAAGAGGAGACCATGCGACACATCTCTCTGTTTTTTATATATTAGTAATCTGCACGTATGATGCATGTTTTAATTAATTTTTTTAATTATACGGTAAATAATAAAATGTAATCTGGTCTCGAACCTGAGACCTCCCTTTACTCATCACATACTCACTCTTTACAAATTATCCATAGTGGCACAAATTTTTATTTTATCTGAATTGCACTTTTGTAAATAATTATGTTGTAAATAAATTTAAACTTTGAGTGTATTATGGTAACTAATAACAGTTGAGTATATGAATGTTTAATATATGTCCCACTTAAAAATGAATGATTGATATTAGATAATTGAATGTCTGCAAATGACAACCCCAACTCTCACATTATAATATTTAAGATTAAAGATAAATTTTCGGTGGCAATTGGCCCAGGGGCTGAGATTTATAGTCTTGTGTAGAAAGAGAAAAATGAGCCTTATTTACATATTTTAGTACTAATTTTACTATATTTTGGTTTCGACGTCATATATATATTTATATATATTATACAAATTCAATTGAAACATATGAGTAGCGTACATTCTATATCAATCAAATTTTTATATAAATTCATTTTAAAATACCATTCAAAGTTGTAAAACCTTAGTATTCAAGTGTGTACAGTCTATAACACTCATGTATTTCTCTGTTACTATAAGCTATGAGTGGAATCTAGTATCTTTGTGATACTACGATCATAAATCTGAACTACCTATCAAGTGTCTTTTTTTTTGTTATGTGATACTTCGATCATAAATTACAAATGTCTTTTTTTGTTTTGTTATACTTTGATCATAAATCTGAAATACTTAGCAACTTTCGCATGGAATATGAACTACTCTTCTTTATGTAAAGAAACAAAATCCATTTATATGTAATTTTAGAATGCAAATTACGTGTACTTATGGCTGTAAAAGACAAAATTTCTTCTCGAAATAAGGGAAACCACATGAAATAGATAGATGAAAAAGATTATTGACCCACATGGTTTTCTGGTGTTAATTATTTCTTGATAGATAGTAGGCGATCGTTACTTAAAATAATAGATAAAGTAAGAAAAACTAAAAAAAACTTGTATTATGTGAGAAATTTTGCCTTGACATTTTCATAGGGCCGTCATCATTAGGAGGCCCTGTGCAACCACACAGGTTGCACAGGGCCAGGGCTGGGCCTGAATTGGTCCGAACCCGATCCGGGCCCGCCAAGGTCCGACCCGATAATGAGATGGCTTGGGCTAATAATTCTCTTTTCGGGCCGGGCTAGCGTTCAATTTTTTAGGTTCGAGGAAAATTCGGGCCGGGCTCGGACCCAAATGCTTAGGCCCAATGAGCCTGAATCAAACTTTTATATGTGCATGTAAATATTTTTGTATACATCATGTATGTTTATATATAATTTTTTAATAAGATAATACTCATGTAAGTAAGTTGAAATGAGTGTTAAAGTTTGTAGATAGAGAAATTATGCCTTATATATAAATTAAATAAAAATAGACAAATTAGATGTGAATTATTCAAAATTTTATACTATTGCAATCATTGTCATTTTTTTTATCATATATTATTCTTGATATGTTTTATTTTACGAAAAAGTTATATATTAGAACATGCATAAGAGCATCCACAATGGTTTCTTATATTTTTTTGGCAAAATGGCAAAATGAGAATTGACAAAAGAGAATCGCTACACTGGTTCGTTTCCCATATTTTGAGAAAGAATTATTTTTTTTATCGGACGGAACAACATATGTATTTTTGCAATTCTTAGTAAAATTAAAATATTGTGAGTTATTAATTAGTCATTAGTTAATTAATTATTTATTAAAATAATACTAAACTTTTATTAAATCCTTCCTAAAAGTGATTAATGCCTAATTAATGGGTTAAAACATTGAAAATGACATCTCCTATCTTCAAACGGGACATGTCCTGTTTCTAAAAATTTTGAGATCAGACGGGACAACATGTCCCGTCTGATCCATTTTAAAAAAAAAAATTTGGACGAAACAACATGTTCCGTCCGATACTTTTTTTTTGAAAAAAATTATTAAAAAATCGGGACAAAATAACTTGTTTTGTCCGATGCTATTAAAAAAAAGGGACGGAACAACATGTTCCATCCCCTATATTTTGAGAATGAGCAAATTGTTTCTCAAATATGAGAAGCGACTGTTCCAACTTTCTTTAAAAATGGCAAAATAGCAAACCATTGCAGAGTGTTTTTTGCCAAAATATAGCAAAATGGAAAAAATAAGAAACCATTGTGTATGCTCTAAGTAGTTCAAACCAAAGCACGAACATATTTTTGGGCCTAATTCCGGCTCGGGCTTGGACCTAATTTTTTAAGCCCGAAGAAAAATCAAGTCGGATTTGGGCCTATGTTTTCAACTTCGGGCTCGGACCCGGGCCTATATGTAACATCCCAGAAAAATAAAATAATTTTTAATTTTTTTTTGCACGTAAAATCTTATACATTTTTGTCCATAAAATGTTCTAAAAGTTATGCACATTTTTCTCTCTTTTATTTGTCACATTTGTATTATTTTCAACTAAAACCCATAGGCCTAAAGTTTCTTTTAAACCCCACTAGAAAATTTATTAAAAAGAGAAGCTCATAATTAAATTCTACATTTTAAATACATATTTAATTCCTACACACTTGTCATGTAACAAACACCTACAAATAAATTAATAACAATTAATAAAAAAATGAGAAGAGTGTGTGCACATTGGGTGCACGTGCACGTGGTGTGCACCCATAAGCTAGGCCGGCCAATGGAGAGGAGAGGGGAGAATGGGAGAGTGGCTTGTGAGAGTGGGTAGTTATTTGAGTAGTGGGAGTCTTCTCATCCACACAATATCTCTATAAATACCCCCCTTTTATAGTATGAACAATGCACTAGAATCAAAAGAATCAAAAGCAAATTAAAGCGGAAAAAAAAAAGAGTTTGGGACTTTCAAGGAAGGAGCTTTCGGTTTTGCATTGCTTGCTAAGGAGGAGAAGGGGGTAGTTTGTGTTGGAGCAATTTTCTAGGAGCTCTATTTCAATTTGCATCAAAATAAGGTGAATGTCTCTTTTACTTTCTAAATTAAAATAGAATGCATGTGTAGGTAATTTGAGGCTTGAAATTGATTTTTCGTATGAGTTCTTAATTAGTTTTGTGATACATGTGGTGTTGTTAATTAGAATGTTTGGTAGTAATAAATTATGTGAATCATTGCATGCTAAATGAAAGTTGCATCATGAAATAAGTAGGTTGTTGAATTAAAATTCTATTTTATTAGTATGTTGAAGAGGTTAGACACAAATATTATGTCATAGTTGGATTATAGGAATTATACATTTATATGTATAAAAGTTGCTAATTGGGTACAAGAAATTATGTAATTGTTAGAGGAGAATTATAAAATCAATGGGGATGAGAATTGCTAAAATGAAGTATAAATATATTCATGATAGTAGTTAATTTCTTCTAATTGCAATATATGAATACTAGATTTCTAAAAATAATTATTTGAGTTAACTAGTGAACAATTTTATGCTAATGTGGTTAAAATCAGTAAAGAGTAATTTCTGGAAGTTTAGCAATGTGTTTTTATAGTATTAATTTTGGAGAAAAGATTAGAAATCAAAAATTGTTGAATGAGTAAGAGTTGAGTTATAAACATAGAATGGAGTTAAATGAAATTAAACCCATATACTATCAGGAACTGGCTGTGGCCTTGGTGGCTAGCGCGTTCACCAGCGCGCAGCGCACTGACACGTGGCGCCTGGGGGGGGGGGGTCCTCCGGTTGCGGGTTCGGGGTTTGGCTCTGTTTTGTTTAATTTTTTATATAAAATCAAAAGGAGTGTTTTGGAGTATTTAAATAACTCAGTAAACTTTCATACACAATTGTGAGTTAGCTCACTGGTTTGAGTGGGGGTCTTGGTCGCTGTCGGTGCTGGTTCGAGCCCGGGGACACACTTTCGGTTTTTAATTTATTTTTAATATGATTACGAGTTTTAAAAATGGGGAAAACATCATGGAAATGTTGTATAATATTATTATAACACTTGAGAATTGTTTCACATTATTGTAAAGATATTTTTAGAATTCAAAAGTTATATTTCATATATTAGATGAGTTTGAGTTCAAGTTAGAAAAGAGAAGATGTATATGAGTAAAAGAATTTAAGAGTTGGTTGCTAATAAAATTTAAGCAAAATTATGAGTTGGAAATAAAGATTTTCTAGTGATAAATTTTTAGAGAAGATTTTATATTAAGAATAGTGATCTAATCTAAAAAAGGTTTTTGTATCAATATACTTGAAATATAAATAAATATGAAAAAGGTTGAGAACGTTGAGAATTATTGAAGTGACTAATTTGGTTGGCTAGCTAAGAAGTTGTTTACAATAAATTCAATTTGGTAAATTGATATTGAATGTGAATATAAGAAAATTGATATTGAATGTGAATATAAGAATTGTTTACTTCATGATTGCTAAATAAAAGAATTGATGAAAGAATTGAATAAGATGTGAATAAATAAAATTGAAAACTTGAATAATGAGGGTATAAGTACCCCATAATGTTGAACATGAAAAGATATTGATTCTAAAGGCTTAGTGAGACCCATGTACCGGCAATTGATGAAAATGATTAATTGATTTTGAGAAGTGGCCAATATGGCCTGTCGTTCTCGGTATTTTGTTTAAAGTCCGGTAGGAGGGTAAGCTTGAACTAGGTGGTATTATTTATTCATGTTTCAAACTTAAGGATAGGCAGTAGGAGAAGATGTAATAAAATTTGGGTAAACGTAAGTGAGGTACCTCTATATAGTCTGGCGGTGGACTCCAGGACTATAGACCCAGTTTGACGGTGGACTCCGGGACTGTGGTTGCTTACGATGTGAGATGGACCTTAATTAAATCCGGGACTATGATTGGTTAGACGATGGACTCCATGATCATGAATAGTCGGGCAGATGAGAGACCGTTTTCCAGTGTATATGCGTATACTAGGGCTAGAGGGACACTTGCGGGATGTTCGCACGACGAGAATTCTGTAAGGTTTGACGGTGGACTCGGGACTGGAATCTGTACTCGTGGAGTGTCTAAACCTTGATTTTGTTACCGAGTAGTCTTACATGGCGAGAGTTAAACCCTTTAATGTGGAGTACGTAGGTGCTTATCCTCGGACCTATGTAGAATGGGATGCATAAAATCCGAATAAGTATGCATTAGTGTCATCGTAATATAATATCTGCATTAGGCATTTAAGTTATATCATACACTGATATGTTTAGGATAGTCACTTTTTACACGTTTTTGTGCATTCAAGTTTGTGGTTGCTAAAGTAAGAGAATTGTTGTTTTATAGTATTGCGTCAGTTGTATGCAACTGACGTGCCCACAGTTTTCAGTGCAGGGCTTGGATTGGCAAAAAGACATAAAGATGAATTGATGTTAAAGATTATTTCCAGATTTAAGTTGTAGATGTTAAAGTTGTATATATCATGTTGTATTCATTTAATTCCGCTGTGTTGAAGTAAAGAATAATGTTATATAATGAAAAGTTTTAAAATTCTTGTAAAATTGTACAAATTTGAAGTAAAAGATCTTGTTGTGCTACGAATTACCTGTAAATGGAATTCGGGTATTACACTATATGAGTCCGGCCCAAATCCGGCCCGTTGTCAGCCCTAATATAAATCGCTACAATAGGAGACAAAGCGACACACCTCTCTCTTTCTCTCTCTTTCTTTTATATAAATCGCTACAACAGGAGACGATGCGACACACCTCTCTCTCTTGAAAGTGGAGACGGGAGCAAGGAGCGGCTTACCGCTTTTGCTTCCCTACTCCTCCCTCACCCCATTTTCTTAGATCCCTTAGATATATTCGGACAAACAACAGGAGGGAAAAATAATTCAAGTTGAGTTTCCATCACTAATTTTGGTAGCGAGATTGTCGGATATTGCGATCTTCAACAATTTTGAGGAAATCTTACAGCCAGGTCCTCGGCTGACCGATCTGATCAGTGTTCGACGAATTCAATTCTTTGAGTCTGAAAGGATTTGATAGATCCAGATAGGATTCAACGGACTATTGTGTTCGGTCATCAGATCTAGGTCGTTGTTTGACAGATCAAGATGAGATCTATTAGATCTGGTGGCCAGTGTCAGATCTACCAACGTATCAGTGATGCATGCTCATTCTGCTTGATGAGGTGGCCGTTGTACTTGACGTGCACTAAGAATAATCTATTTGTTGAAGCTCAAAAACTGTTGCTTACTGGGAAGTTTCAGAAGAAAAGAACTACACAAATTGAGCATGCATAGTATCGCTAGTGGCGATGATGGCTTGTGGGTTCTTATGTGGGTCGGTAATGTTGTTGCCCTAATACTTTCAATTATTGATTGCAATTTTGGTATGTTATTTTTTCATACTCTGTGATGGGGAATCCACATACACTTCACTTTTGAAAGGTATTGCTAATTCCCTCTAATAGAGGAATTTAATTACATCTGTAATTTTGAATTTCTTTCAAAATTATGCTTATTTTGCCAAACCATGTAACCTACATCCAAATTTCATATTACCTTGCATATTACATTTATAGCAAAACCACCAAGATAAGTACATCTACAAAATTGGAATCGTGTTCTTTTAACTGAACAAAATATCAAAACAAATATATATGTGGGTAGCAAATTTCCCAAATAATGAAATATCCATAATATTTCTTGATATTTTCTGAAGCAAGTTTTTGTAATTTATATATAAAAGGTAAGAAATTTCCATATACAAACTAACAAGATATCACGAAATCAATTATTTATTCTATTAGCTATAATTTTGTATAACCTAATTTCAACTTCTACCATAACGGCTACTCTACTGCATTAAATAGTGCACATCTTCAATAATCATGTTCACATCAACTAGATAGCATCCTGCCATCTTTTGAATCAAAAATAAATATTTTGTTCACACACCAATTGTCCTCATTCCTTTTCTCAAAACCCTATAAATTAGCCCCTCATGTCTCGTACCCTTCAAGCAAAAAAAAAAAAACTTGTCAAAGTATCCCTTGCTTAATTTCCACCTTCAATAGTTTCTATGGTGTGGGTGAAAATTACAGAAGTCCTAGGGTTTTCGCCGTGGTCGTCTTCATCATCATCTCTTTGAAAATGAAGGGCTAGGATTTATATGATTTTTTGGGGCTCCAATTTCTCCATGCGAGGAAGTAAAAGGAATGGCCTTTTCTCTTGATTGCATGGAGTGAAGGGAGCTCCAAGCATATTATATTCCACCTTCTTTAATTATCAAAGAGATTCATGCTTTTATATACCCATATGTTCATCATTAATTAAGATTTTACATTTTATTTTTTTAGGTATTAGTTCGTTTTAAAATGTATATTTTTAAATTGGTCCATATTTCATGTTATTTGCTATTAGATCCCTTAATTTAGCTAATAATTTGTTAGGTTTTGTGAGAAATTAACGATTGGGAATTAGGGTTTATCTCTAGATCTAAGTTGCTTGAGATATTCACCCTAGGTATCAAAATTGGAATACCTAGACTGCTATCACAAGCCAGTATTTATTCCTAAATACTGGTTTGGGTATCGGGTTATAAGCCCACAAACCCGCGTTCCAATATCCAATCAATTGTACGTTCATTACACGTGTTACACATATGCACGTGCTATATTTATATAGAGAGAATATACCAATATATCCAACAATCTCCTCCTATATTCTCAATATATAAAGTACAGGATTATCTCATCAGATCAGTATACAACTGACTGGCTGATAGCAGTCCATAAAGGAAAAGCATCATAAAGGTATAGTTTCATAAGAACCAATAGAATTATAAAACTGAATAGTTCAATCAAGACTAAACCAATATAATTAAATAGTTCCAAACCATATCTAATTCAGAATAGTTCACTTAGACTAAACCAACTAGAATAATCTGTCATAGTTTCAAAATCAAACAAAGCAAATAAACTTCCAGAACAAAATATGAGTTTTAAGCTCATGAACACAAGAGTCTTAAACTCAACAGAAGTTTTACCAAGCAAGTGACTAATTTATTCTCAAAAGAAATAAATTGAAATTCTATCCTTGCACACTGCTTTATGTTTACTCCTCCATTTTGAGCAAATCATTATTTTTGAAATCTATGTTGACAGATTCAACTCCTCCATCTTTGCTAGCTTATAGAAAACAAGAATATCAAGAGACACATCTCTAAGAATTCTAACAATTTCACAAAGTATCTAGTTCCACGAAAGAACTTAGTACAATTCATAATTAGCTTAGCAAAAATGTAACGCAAGCATCACAATCAAGTATCTTTAATAAGTAAAGTACATGAACTTTATAGTTTCTACACAAGAACCATACTATGTTTCATATTGGAATGAAAAGACTGCCGTTTCAATCATGGTTTAACATTGAATCATCAAAATTGGAATGAAACATGTAACCATAAAAGACATATCATCAAAATTGGAATGATATTTAGGACAATTTAATCATCGGAAACACATCGACAAGTTTTCATGTTTCGTATTGGAATAATATGATTATTCTAAGTAAATTCCTAGATATATAATACCATCAAAATTGGAATGACATTATATATTTGTGGAATTTACGTCGAATCATCAAAATTATCTAAAACATGTCAACTGCCTAAAATTGATGCTTAAGTTTGAACTTCTCTATGGCTCCAATTGGATTCTAAATTTCAAAACAACTTGGATGTTAAAGCTTTTTACTCAATAGCTTTCAACTCCACTTTCCCCCACAGTTTTGATAATTAGATCACTTTCAAGTCTCTTAGCAAGAGCATTAGCCATACTTGTCGTAATTGCACTTTATCTATGAGAAAGTTCAACTAGGCTTCTTTAAGCCTTAATATACTCTTCTTACTATTATAGAGTGAGTTATGAGCTACAGTGCATTGTAACTTGATAGTCGCATAACAGAATTGGAGAGTTACTTAAACCTCTTAATGGATAACTAGCAACAATTTCTTCAATCCACTCAGCCTTTTCCCCTGCAGAGGATTACACATAGAGGTCTAATTTCATGGATGATAGCACAATGCCTGTTTGCTTTTTGTTTCCATAACATTTCTGTTTCTCCTAGTGTAAACACATATCTACTAGTTATCGACTTTCACTAAATTCTGAGCATCATAATGCATCAGGTCAGTCATTCATTCGAAGAATGACTAGAGTAGCACAAAGCAAACTCTTGAATACCACTCAGGTATCTCATTAGCCTCTTAAAGGCACTCAAATGTGTATAGAATTATTAGTGAATCTGCAGATCATACCTACCTCAAAGGCTATGTCTATTCTAGTGCAGATCTTTGTATACATGAGACTGTCAATTCCTTTAAAATGATCTACCTGTCTCATAGTTGCACCATCATTAGGTGTCAACCTTTTATCATAATCATAAGGTGTTTCAAAACACACTTTCAATCACTATATCCCCACTTTTGAAACACATTTTGATTTGATGAGTTTGGCTAAGAGTTATCCCTTGCCAACTGAAAACTCACCCTTATACCTATGGTGTCCACAGTACCTAGGTTTTCGTGTTGAATTCTTTGGATAGCATAATTTTAACTTCATTTGTAATAGAGAGGTCACTTCCAAGAACTTGCATGTCAACATAACAAGTAAATAATAGCCACTATATTTGACACACCACAAAGTTGAAGGCACTGATCTGAATTACTTGATTCATATACTAGGCTCTTTCAAAAATTTGTCAAATTATTAATCTGTTGGCTATACATGTTTTAAGAACATACAATGATTTTACTATATTGTAAATCTTGTTCATTAAACATATTAGTTCAAAGTTTTCCAGTACAAAACTGTTCAGTACAAAATATCAAGTACAAAGCCTTTTAATTATCCTTTATGAATGACAAAATTTTCAATAGATGTAAGGGTAAGAAAAATACTTATTGTAGCAATATGACAAACATGTGAGTAGACATCAAATAAATCTACCCCATTTTTCTCAGTCAATCTGTTAGCTACTAAAAAGCATTAAAATTGCTACTGAACAATCAAAATTAAGTTTCTTCTACAAAACCCCACTTACTTACTATAGTTTTAGCCCCTTTCGACAGATCAACTAAATTAAAGTATTATTGTATGACACAGAATCATCTCATTGTCTACTAAAGACTTTTCTTAGCTCATTTGTCATTCAAATTTTCAAGTGTCAGTAAGGCTAGTTCTTGATTCCAACTGTGAATCATTGAACATGTCTATAGGACTAGATTATTTCATACATTTATCTTTGATGAACATATCCTCAAAGAACTTTGCAAGTCTAGATTCTTCTAACATAAATTAGATAGATCCAACATTTGTCCACAGAGCTACGTTCTGCACTTTCTAAGCACACAAATATTTGTTGTAGGTCCTACTTTAGACCTTCTAGGGTCATGTACTCTAACAAAAGTATCACAACACACATTTTCACTTTAACAGAACTGTTTGTGTTTTCATACCATGATTTACAAGGTGTATTCATTTTAGAGTGTAGTAACACATTAGAGATATGATTAACAATACAACATCACTCATAATTACACAAGACAAACAACAGTCAATAATATAGAATTCAACATTTCACTGAGTGTTTGATTCTAACTTTTATCAATACCGTTTGGCTGTTGTAAGTAGAGTGCACTAGAGATTATGCCCAATGCAAACTTCTCTAAAGTTGTCAAAACATATTCACTACCTCTATTAAGTCTGAACCCTTGATTTTTAGCATTTAACTATAATTTTTTAATTCATTGAGAATAACAAGTGCTTCATTCTTCATATATATGACAGACTTATATTAATCATCTACAAAAGAGATTAAATACTTCTGACCAACAATCGTCTCATCTAGTCACAAAGCTACTGAGATCACAAATATCAGAATGTATTGACTCTAGAAATTGTGTGCTCCTAGAGACCATACTAAATGATTTTCTAGTGATTATAATCTGAGCACAACTTTCATATTTGTCATATTTTAATGGAGTGTCATTTAGTAGAGTTATGAGTTATAACAAGAACAAACAATTTAATATATAGTTCATAGTGATTCTAAATTTCAAAACAACTTGGATGTTAAAGCTTTGACTCAATAGCTTTTAACTCCATTTCCCCACAGTTTTGATAATTAGATCACATTTCCTCACAAACAATTGAATATATAGTTCTCAAATCTTAGCCAATTATGCTATGTTCAAGAACACAATTAGAACTATTATTATTAATTGTCTCATTTGTTAAACTCAACATATACATACGATTGACAATATATGCACTTTATAAGAGTTAATACAAAATGACTCTATCACATTTTTCAAAAATTATTTGTTTTCTCTAATGGTTCTAACAATGTCCACTAGCTCAAACACATTGAGCAAAGAGTTCTTTCCTTTTCTCGTTCTTCATCATCTTCATAGCACTAAATGAGATAATGACTAACATATTATAATTCAACTTTGCACACACAGTACAATGAACGAGAGGGAACACAACGTAACTAGTAGAAGTCATATTCTACATTAAGAGATGCTCTCTCCTAAGTTACAGACATTTGTTATACATCTTATACAATTTTATTTTATTTTAAATTTTAGAGAAACAAATATGTAATCTCACACAAACTGCAAACAATGGATTTGTCAAAATATCTATACACATAGTATGATAAAACACTTAACAACCCTAAACATGCTAGTTTTCCAGAGCGAGAATAACTATGATCTAAAACTCTCAATCATATGATCAAACGCACAAAACGTTAACACATTCATCACATGAAAAATACTGAGAAAATTAAAGTAGATCATACCGACACTTCAAGTTAGAAGTGTTTTTCCAAATTCGATGGAGAAGCCTGCGTAGTGCAGACTTATCATACCATGATGCAAATCCATCGTCTCCAACATACACAATTTATAGGTAACATTAAAGTTCCTACATTCATCAAATTGTTAAAGATTAGCCAATTAAACAAATTATTAGCACAATCTAATTCTAGCAACAATTTAATTGGAGATCCGATTTTTATAGTCAACATACAATTTAACTTATCAAAAAAGATATTGTGTTTTAGCACATAGCCAAAATAATTGTTCAACTTGTATTTAATTTAAACAAGTGATTAAAACAGTCTTGAACTTAACCACTTAGCATCATAGTAATTCTATAAGTCAAAACATAATTTTAGAACGAGTGTTTTGAACTTCCAGCACATAGCAAAATATTTAACAGGAATTTAATACGAGAAAATTAAAGAACTTATCTTTCACTGTCTCTTCCCCTTCAATTGATTAGACTCATCTCTGTTGGGAACAAATCCAAACAACAAAGCATTCTGCGCCAAAGAGATCTAGCATCGAACACCTTCTGTGTGTCTTAACAGATCTGATGATGAGATACAAGAATTCTCTTCACTGTCTTCTTCTTCAATTAGGGTCCACTGTAGATCTTCTTCAATTAAATTCCACAGACAGATCTTGAAGAAGAGAGAGATAAAGGATCTTCACTGTCTTCTTCTTCTTCAATTAGGGTTTCACACAGATCGAAAAAGAGAGAGAGAAGGAGTCGGCGCCTGAGTGGGACTGCCTTCGACTGCGATCGGAGAAGGGAGAGAGAGGAACCGGTGCGACCCAGTGGGTTTCGGCGCCTGACGACTCGCGACGCGATCGACGTGCGACGAAGCGACGGGTGGTCGGCTTCGCAGCGGGTCGGCGAGCGATGCGTACGGCGAGCGACGGACCCAGCGACGCGATCGGCGTGCAACGGCGTTAGGGTTCCGATGTGATCTGGCGGCTACTGAGGGATCCGACGGGATTGAACAAAACCGATGGTATTCCCCTTAATTAATCTCACAAAATTAATTGATATCTCAAGATTGTTAGGTTTTGTGAGAAATTAACGATTGGGAATTAGGGTTTATCTCTAGATCTAAGTTGCTTGAGATATTCACCCTAGGTATCAAAATTGGAATACCTAGACTGCTATCACAAGCCAGTATTTATTCCTAAATACTGGTTTGGGTATCGGGTTATAAGCCCACAAACCCGCGTTCCAATATCCAATCAATTGTACGTTCATTACACGTGTTACACATATGCACGTGCTATATTTATATAGAGAGAATATACCAATATATCCAACATAATTATGACATTAGTCTCTACGGTAGATTAATCATGAATATCTCCTCAAATCGTCGTCATACTTAACATAAATCTTTTTTATTTTCGTAACACCTTGTTTTATTTCTGGGAAATGTTACACCTACCATATTTTTTGCCCCAAACCTATATTGGGTTTTTCTTTTAGTGATTATTGGGTTTATTAATCACTAAAAGATAAATAGGTAAGACCCTATAATTATTAAAAGACAAATCCAATGTATGTTTAAGATAGAGAATAGGGTAAGTGTAGCATTTCTCTTTATTCTCATTGTCTTATCGCCACCTACTAGTTTAGACTAAAATACCTATTAAAAATGAGTTTCTCTACAAAATAACTCACTAACCCTCACACCCCCCAACCCCACCCCCCCCCCACCAAAAAAGAATTAAAAAAGAAGAAAAAAAACTCTACTCCTTTAGTTACATAAATGCTTTGACATCTTCAATTTTATTTTATTCTTAATTTTTTTTATAAAAAATATATAAGATAATTATAAGGATCCATTTTATATTTTATTTGTTTGGGTGCATTTCTAATATTTGAGAAACTTTTTTAGTTCAGGTACATGTAATGAAAATTCAACAAAATCTGAAAAAATCTACTATCAACTAATTAAATTGTAAGTTTTCTTCCATTCATGACTAGCTTGTTTATTTGTTTCAAAATTTCCTTGTACCCTAATTTGTTTTTGTGTACTTACTTGCTTATTGTTTCTTTAGTTACTTTTTTTTAAAAACTTTTGTATAAATGTTAGTTTATTTTACTTTGTCAATGAAGAAGTGAGAGAAGAGTTGTTTCATTTTTTGTTCATTAATAAATCTTGTTCTCATTTCTTTGTAATTGTAAATGTCATTAAAATATCACCAAATTAATTAGCAGCAAATCTTTGATATGTCATTAATGTTAATTATTGGATTAACTTTGACTATTAGATATTTGAAATAATCACTATTTTCTTTTGCTAATCCTGCCATATTAATTAGGGGTATTAATTAGGGGTACTCAAGGTTATATTTTGTTTAGTTGAGCAAGTTCTGAATCCAACCAATATATATATATATATTCAGTTCGGTTGATGACATATCTCAACCACTCGATAAAATAGTATTAGGCCAAACTCAAGCGCATTATACTTGCCAGTCCTGATATAATAAAGAAGCTCCGCAATTCCTAGTAATTACAGTGAAATACACATCTTAATAATTATATATTTAAAAAAATTAAAACTCCGACGTAGTTCAAACCTGAGGCATCCTTTATATTAGTTATGCACAAACAATTTATATTAATTATGTATGAGTGATGCTCGTGTTGGGCTGTAGACATGCAAGCGACAACTATAGTTTTCCCATTATAATATTATTAGTAATATACACGTGCGATGCACGTATTAATTTTAAAAAATAAAGTAAAAAAATGTGATTTGCACGTACAAAGCACGTCTTAATATATATATAAAATTTTAAAAGTAAATGTATTTTTAAAAATAATATAATATAGCATATGCGAGGCACCGTATTAGTAATATGTATATAAATAAAGAGTATAATTGGAGAGCTGACGTGATAATAAAAAAAATTAAAGTAAAAACTCTGATGCGGTGTATGTGTTAATTTAAAAATATTAAGTAAAAAAAAAATATATTCTTTACACGTGTTGCACGTATCAATTTAAAAAATTAAGTAAAAAATTGAGATTTGGAGTTGGACGTACGAGTGTACAATGCACATGTTAATCAAAAAATTTACATAATGGGAGGGCTGGAGTTGTACGTGCAACATACGAATTTGTTTGTTGATAAATTATAACTCCAACTCTCCCATTATAATATAGAGATTATTAGAGATTATACATATCAGTCAGGTGTAGCGAAGGACATTTCAAGTCTTTCAGACAAATCGATAGCAAATCGAAACTTGATGTTCTTTCTCCTTGATCTATTTGAAACAAAAACATTTCAAACCAGTACAATTTTTCTTTGCCAATATGCACGCTTCAAGATGCGCGCCCTCTATCTAATCAGACTGATCATATACGTGTCACACATCGAAGACAAGCCTCGTAAACGAAGCTCCATCAGATTTTGTTTTCATTCCCGCGGCCATTCATCCTAAAAGAACCATCTTTAGTATCCCTATAAATCCATTTCCCAAAATGGTAAATAATTACAGTAAAAAAATATATTCCCATAAATAAATACCTTTTCTTTTCAAAATAATTCAAATATTTTACCAAAATTAGTAGTTAGCTGGATTTCAAAACAAAAACAAGAATCAGAGCCAATTAATGCAGGTCCCGAGATGCGAAAAGTAAATCCTATACAACTGCTGTACGATGCGTGTCTTCCCAATCCAACGGCCTTTACATAATCCTATAGTTTCAGCGTCCGCACAGGATAATTTTCCGTGGGTTGTTGCTGACTTGCTGCCTTGCTGGTAATAAGGGATTCGCTTCAAATAGACAAAATAATGAGTATATTAAAAAAAATGGAGTAGAAATTTTGGTGGATGCATTCATTGTTGAGTCGCTTTCACTTTCCCAAAACCCTAAGCACGTGACGCTCCCATCCAATGCACGACCTACGAGAAAATCGTTACCCTTCATTCTCCCTCTAACCAATCCAACGGTCGGGATCAAATCTAGGGCTTCACTCCTCTCTCTCTATATATGCTTCTCATCCTTCTCTTGCTCTCTTCACAGCTAAACATATCCATCCAAGCTTTGAAGAAGGAAGAAGAAGAAGGGAAAGAGCTCCCTTCTAATCCAATACACGAGAGGGGTGGGGCCCATACGGCTGCTGGTTCATGGATACCTTTTGGTACACCTAGGGTTAGGGTGTAGCTCAATGGGTTTGCATGACTCAGGAGACGATTTTGCCCTTGTCCTTTTTTTCTATTTCTCATGTTTGGATTGAAGGGAGCTCCAACTTCTAACCTCTCTTTTTATCTCATATTATATTATATTGTATATATATTTATATCTATTTAATTTTTCATATCTTTTATAGTATGCTGATTTATATGTATTAATTGATTGTCTTTTTTCTTGATTTATTTTGATTTATTTGTTTTGTAGGGAGGGATACTTTTGTTCATACTGGCGGGATCTGCTGCAATATATTATAATTCATAGAGATTAGTTGTGTTTATTGTTTAAGAACTGATTTTTGTGTTGCATCATTTATCCTTACATAGGAAATTTTATTTTATTTTATTATTATTTTTCTTAAGTTGTATACGCCTCTGTAGGTTTAGGGGATAAAGTAATGAGTTAGTTGTTTGTAAGATGCCCCTCGATTTCCATAGAATATTTTGGTTCATGTGATCATGGAGTATATAGTGTTGAAGTCTTGGGAGAGAATTATTGTAGTATTATTGTGTTTCATATTCCTTGTATGAACTATGAACAGAGAAGAACTTACTTGTATTTTGGTTTAACTCCGTTAATGTATACTTTTGCATCTAAATTTCGGTTCCTATTATGGTGGTGGTAATGAAGATTCTTTAATTGAATTGATGAGGCTAGCTATTGTCAGATCTTGTGTACTTTAAAAAATATTTACTATGTATATGTGAAAAAGGAATAATTATATATAATGGTGTTCCCTAAATTATATATGCATGTATATATATATATATTCCCTTATAAAATGTGTATTTAATAATGAAAATTTCAATAAAATAAATTAATCAGATGCGCCAGAACAAGGGAGAGCTTACTTTCGGATTTTCCAACGTACAAAGCTTTAGACCTTCAACAATGAAATATCTTTTAAATATTGGTGATTAATCTGTTGAAGAGCAAGCACAAAATCCATGACTGCCGTGCAGCATGCGAAGGATAATTTTAAATTTAATTTATAGTAAAAAGTCTATAAATTGATTAAACCTCTTGCAAGTTACAGTTATCCATTTTGAACTGTTTAAAATCATTACAAAAATATTAGTTAATAAATTAGTGAATATTCTACTAAATTTGGTAAATAAGAAGCAATGTGTACGCTTAACTGTGTTAATGTTGTACGCTTAACTGTGTTATTGTTCTCTGTGGTTCTGTTCTAGGAACAGATAGAGGTTATTTTTTTGTAATACTTGTTTCGTTAATATTTTATTAATGAAGCGGTGACGCGGTCACCTTTTTCTCAAAAAAAAAAGAAGCAATGTGTGTTTTATTATATGGGTCGGGGGATTAGTAGTGTTGGATAGCCACATTAGATAATTTTCCACTGCGAAGAAAAGAGCAACTATGATTTTATATTTTTTAGTTAGAGTGAGGTTGTGTAGTGAAGACTCTTAGATTGAAGGTTTTCAGAAATAGGTGGTTAAAATGGATTGCAATGTGTCTTGAGTAAGAAAGTACTAAAGAGAATCCACTCTTAGATCGAAGGGTTTCAGAGATAGGTGGTTAAAATGGATTGCAATGTGTCTATGAGTAAGAAAGTACTAAGAGCATCCACAGTCGTCATCGTCAAAGCTAAAAAATGCATAAATAGAAATAACATTTTGTGGGTTTGCTTCTGTCATGAAAAGTCAAAAAAATAGCAAAGTTGAGGGAAAAATGGTGTTCCGTTTGATTCAAATTTTGGAATATTTTAGTTTTTTGTATTTTATATTATTTTTAATTATTTTTTATTTAAAAAGTAAAAGTCGACTGATGAAACATGATGTTTTGTCCGAAACGTTGATACAGTAACAAGCTCATTTAATCCAAATGATTAGTGATTAAGTATATAGCTAAACCTAATTATCTAACTAATTATCTAACTTATTTAACTAATTTTGTTGACCCATAGAAAATCATGAGTCAACTAATAATCCATAGAAAATCCAATGGTCTCAATCAATACACCATTGAAAATCATATACAATCCAACCCATAGAATTCCAGAAATTCCCAAAATTTGAAAAAGAAACCACTGGACAAAACATGATGTTTCGTCCGTTTCTTTTTTTTTTCGTTTTCTTGTTTTTTTAATTTAAAAAAATCGAATTACGTCGGATCCCAAAAAAATATTATAAAATATTTGGGATGAAACATCATGTTTCGTTCATTATAATATGCATATTGCTATATCCATATGCATATTTGTTTATTTACTGTAGCAAAAAAGGTAAAAAATACATTTTTGCCTAACGACTGCGGAGCATTTTTCTGAAAAAAATACATTTTATGGATATTTGCCTAACGATTGTGGATGCTCTAACAATTTGGCATAATGGGGAATTAGGAAATGAATTTTTGTGCAAACGTGGGTTATGACTATATGTGAATATACTTTAGTCTTTTGTAGGACAACCATACGAAAAACACTTATCATAAAAGTGATTTTACATTGCTTTGAAAACTAAGCTGGTCTCAAAGTGATTTTTCATAAGAGCAATTTAATTTCCCTATGGGGATGTGGGTTGGTAATGGTAAAATTCTAGCGTAAGTGTTAAGATCTGAGTTGGATGAATTTCCATAGAAATATTTGGGAGTTCCTTTGAGGCAAGGGAAGTTACATGCATAAGGAAGACTGACTGCCATTAATTGAAAGATTTCAGAAGAGATTATCAGGCTAATAAGGGTGATATTTGGTACTTGGGGTGGGTGGGTGGGTGTGTGTGTGGGGGGGGGGGGGGGGGGGTGGTCACTCTAATTAATTCGGTCATTTCTAGCCTTCCTATTTGCATGATGTCCATGTACGAGCATTCATCTTGGGTAAAGAATAGAATTGACAAAATTAGAAGAGGTATTTTATGGGAATGCTGAAAATAAGAATTTGGGAGACTAGGGTTGATTATTACCTGCCAAATGGTGGTGGAAAGTTTATGCTAAACCAAATGAAATATGAGTTAGAGGATATTGAAAATTCAGATTGAGGAGGAAGGTTTGAGGAGGTTTAAGGGCTCATTTAGTGGGGAGGTATGTTCCATAAATTCTCCGTGTATATATGGGAAAATCAAACTTAATTAATTTTTGGAATGATATAATTGGTGTGGGAACATGACCTTAGCGTCTAAATCTTCATTTCTTTATAAGTGTTTTACGGAACTCGATGCTTTAGTGAGAAACATATGGTGGAGAAAATAAATGGACACCTTTTTCTAAAGAGGGGGGGGGGGGGGGGGGGGGGGGGGGGGGGGGAAGGATTTCGAAAAAAATCAAAATGAAATGATTATGTTTTCGGAGGATACTAGAATTGGATGGTCCAATGTCGAGGATACTCAAATTCGGAAGTGAGAACAAATTGGGCATTTATTCGGTGAGAGCTATGCATACACTTCTTAATGATGGCATATACAAAATGCAAATAGTGACGTGGTGTGGAAAACTCATGGTCCGAACTAGGTCAAAGTGTTTCTTTGGCATAATCTTAACAATGCAATTTTGATTAAAAAAAATCTTAACTGTTCTAAAATTCCTATTGACACGGTTTGCACGAGATGTGAGAATTCAATGGAGTCTACAAATCACATATTTTTTCACTGTGCACGTAGTCAGACTATTTGGTAAAGGGTGACCACTAGTTTTACACTAGGTCATAAACCAAAATTTGTGGGAGGGTTATGCGGCGTGTGGCGTAATGCTCATATTAACTATACAGATAGGGTTGCTTGGAATATGGCGGTGCCGTACCCGGTTGTCACAGATCAGGTATAGGTCTAGGTAGCACTAAAAAAAAATTCCCGTTGGATAGCACTAAGTAGACCACCACCACCATCCTTCTTCTTATCCTCCTCCGCAGTTCCAACACACTGCAGTAATACAACCACCACCATCATCATCATCACCTTCTTCTTCTCATCATCATAATCAAAACCTTAATTACCATGATAATTACTCTATTTTTTGCACCCCACAACCACCACCACCTCTCATGAGTGTTTTCTTACACCAGATCTTTACCACCCACCACCAACTACCACCATTTTCTCTTTCTCTCTACTCATCCCATGCTTCCTTACCGCCACATCAGCAATTGACAGATGAGCCGACCCACTTGGGCCCGATGCTGCTTGGGCCGTTTTGGGCGAGCAGGGGCAACTGGCGTCGGTCAGGAAAAGGAGACCAGGGTTTCTTTTTTGGGAGTTAGTTTGGGTTTAATTGGGATTTGGAATATTGGGGCAGTTAACAAGGGCGACAAGTGGGGGCGGGAGCGGGAGCGGCGAGCGGGGGAAGGAGAGTGTGAATGGGGTTTATTTTTGGAAAGTTGGGGCTTGAGTTTAATTGAGACTTGAGAGATTAGGGGATTTATATAGTCAGGTCCGGGTCTGGGTCCGGGTCCAGATCTGGGTCCGGACTATTTTGAGTGGACCTGGACCTAGACTCGACCCACAATAGACCGGGTCGGTTCTAGTCCATTGTCGGGTCTAGGTATCCGAAATTTGTGACACTGCTATGGTTGTTGCCGCTACAATTTGTGTAATATATTTGGATTGATATAAATAATTGTTTTTTTGAATAATCAAGTTGATGTTGTAACAGTGGTGATTAAAAAAAATTTATCTCTTCGGTTGGCTTGGTCATGTCTTACTCCAGCTAGAAAGAGGGCAAAAAAGCTTCTTTGGTCGAACCAAATGATCGTAACATATGAGCTCCAACAATTCGTGGGCTATCGATCGAGGGAGGGAGAAAATGCGACATACAAATAAACGAGGAAAATACAATGAAGATTAAGCAGGAATATTTTCATTTGAACTTGAGTACTATGTATTGTGAGCTATTGTTTCGTTATTCTCATTAATGAAACATGATGGCGTCAGACATCTTCTTCTTTTTTTTAGTAAAAAGGTGGCAATCAGCCACCTAGTTTCATTAATGAATGATTAACAAAACAATTGTCAAGAAAATACAATAGACCAGGCAAAGAAAAATTAGAAAGAATAAAAATGATACAACTCTACAGAAAGGATAGTAGTGAAAGAAAATAGCCCCAACTAGGGTTCAGGCCGGGCGGTCCAGTTTGGGCCCCAACCCGGTTGGTTAGCTTGGGTAATAGGCGGGCCTGGGCCGGGTTTGAATTCCAGAACCTCGACCGGAATCGACTTGCGAACCCTTACCGGTCTAAACCGACCCGAGCCGGGCCGGATTGGCCCAGTATTTTATTTTATTTTATTTTCTTTTGTTTTGTTTAACACTTTTACTAAAAAAAAGATCAATGTAGAACATGTTTAAGAATGAAACAAATTATAGATATTATTCATTTCAACTTTGGATAAGTTTTTACAACAATCAAATTACATACAAATAAATGTAATAAAAACTAAAAAATAATACAAATTTATTGAATTACATATTTAAGGAGATAATCTAGAGTTTGAGATAGCTTAGAGTTAGATTGAAGAGAGCATTGGACTACTGTCGTGCACCTTTACTTAACCTAAACCTAAGATCTCATCGCCCTAATTTTCTTACTTAGTTTGTTGATCTTCAGGTGAGTTGCTTCCACTTGTTGAGGTGTCTATTACTTTTCTTTGAGTCTTGCCTTTAGTTTTCATACAACCTTTGGTGCACACGAAAATCTCCAATAAATTCGGCTTCAAGCGATTTATGTAATGTGTTAAAACCATGTCACTTGAAGAAAAATCACTTTCTAATGCAACTGTGGACACCGGAGGGGTCAGTAGATCTTTAGTCATATGTGAAAAAAATTTAAAAAAGAGTTTCATGCTCTTTCCACAATTGTAGCTCTTCAATCTTAGAACTAGAACTTTCACTATCTTGTGAATTATACCAGCTTAATTCATTAGATGCATTAGTCCTATGTTTTCTAGATGGAATACGAGCAAGTAATTTAGTAGTGACATCTTCTAATATACTTTTAGCCGGCCCCAACTAGTTGGGAAAAAGGCTTTGTTGTTGTTGTTATCTTCTAATGTACTCTTATCCTTACATCTAGAAAAAGAATAAGTTGATATACTAGTTTAGCATGTTGTACCACTAGATGCATAAGTTCTATCATAAAAATTATACAAGTTATTCAATGTCAACTCAAATTATTCCAAATAATGATTACATTCATATTGAGAGTCTTCTTCAAGTAAAGTAACAAAACATTTCAATCAAACTCTTCGTACTCGCTAATTTTATACGAGGATCAATTACAGTAGCAATACAACACAACATAGGAGAATGATTAAAATACTTCAAAAATTTATCATAAGCGGAAATAACAATATGGCTAATGTGAGCTTCCGAAAGCATTTGTTGAAAAATATGCATTATAGTAATTATTGAAATAAAAAAAATCACTAGAAGTGGATTCTTAAGATTTTGGAAACTTCACGGTTGTAGTTTTAAAAGGTTCAAAAAGTTTTAACAAACTTTCGCCAAAATACCATGATTCGAGAATCATTTGAAAAACTTTTCCATGTTTTTTGCAATACAAAAAATATTTATAACCGCTCTGTATTGCGTAACAATATTTAATAAGTCGAAAGTAGAATTCCTTCGGTGTTTACCATCTCAATGAAATTTTCTAAAATTTACCCCCTTAAGATTACACAATTCTTTAAATTGTGGAAGTATAGTACCACTCAAAATGATGAAATATACACAATTTTTAATTGCATTCATATATGGATCGACTATTTTCAATGTATCTTGTATACATAAATTTAAAATATAACAAGCACATCTTACAGGAAAAATTTGAAGACATGGAAGAGCTAGCTATTGTTGTAATGTACTAATCGAACTAAAGTTGTTGGAGGCATTATCAAAACTGTTACCGCTAAATCTGGTGTGGGGGCAAACAGATAGTATTTGTGGATTCTTGGGAAACATGAATAGCAAACCTGAAACCCGTTCTGCCGGAGTTTGACCGTTGACTCCCGCCTTTACCTGCAAAAAGTGCGAGACACCGGAGTTGATCCCGGCGACGCACCCTCCGACGCTCAAGTCAGTAATCAGGAATGATTATGAAAGAGCGTAAATAGGCAAAAGATTGATTACCTCTTAATGGAGATGGATGGGGGGAATTTATAGGTGCCGCTGGGATCAGATTAGGAATGTAATCCCCGTGGTTAGATAAGGAATGTAATCCCTAATCCCCAGTGAAAGGATAGATACGAATCAGGGCCTTTGATTAGGATTAATCAGGAACCCTAATTCTATCCTTTCTGGACTGGGTTTGCTGCGGGTTGAAACCCGCACCCAGTTGAGGTGGATCCGTTCGCAGGTTAGTGGGTCTTCGAGGAGGAGAACCCGTACCCGCTTCAGACCCACTGGTAGGTGAAATTACCGTTTTACCCCTGGGCTTCAACATTCGTGCCCGATTTGGACGGTTCCGATTTAACCCCATTTTTAGCCATATCACGAGCCCCCCATTCTCAAAGACTGAGTTTGATTAGCCTTTGAGGAGTGGTTTTACTGTTTTAATGGCTGGTGGAGTTGTATCGGAGTCCAAATGGAAGGTTTTAAATCTTTGAAGGAGGTAGTGATTTTTCAAGTTGGTTGCACTCTGAGTTCTTCTGGTCATGTGGTGTTTTCGCAGGAATATTCGTTTATCTTTGCGAAGTGTCGATCAGTCGTTCGAGGGTCTTAATAGATTCTCCTTGGTAATAATTACTTGCTTGGAGATTAGAAAATATTTCCCCAACTTTATAATTATTTTTCAAGAGTTTCCCTTAACTTTCCCGAATTATTTTAATTGTTTCTTCGCAATTTTTTGGCAAACGGCTCGGTTGTTGTGCGGCCTACATGCTTTTACCTCACCGCCGACCCCTTCGAGCGCTCGCTACCAAGGAGGCCGAAGTCCATGGGTGGTTCGGCGCCTTCTGCCAAAGAGCAGAGGCACCTCGGCCAGGTTGTGAGTGCGGAGAGAGAGTTCGGCGAGGTTCGAGGTAGCTTTTTCCATGTAACATGGCCGGTCTCAAGAACGCTCGGCAGCTGGTGCCGACGTCCAACTTTCCATGTAACATGGTCGGTGTCAAGAACGCCGGCAGCTGGTGCCGAGGTCCAACTTTCCATGTAACATGGTCGGTGTCGAGAATGCTCGGCAGCTAGTGCCGAGGTTTAACTTTCCATGTAACATGGTCGGTGTCGAGGGTGCTCGGCAGATGGTGCCGACGTCCAACTTTCCATGTAACATGGTTGGTGTCAAGAATGCTCGGCAGCTGGTACCGAGGTCCAACTTTTCATGTAACATGGTCGGTGTCAAGAACGCTCGGCAGATGGTGCCGAGGTCCAACTTTCCATGTAACATGGTCGGTGTCAAGAACGCTCGGTAGATAGTGCCGAGATCCAACTTTTCATGTCACATGGTCGGTGTCAAGAACGCTCGGCAGCTGGTGCCGAGATCCAACTTTCCATGTAACATGGTCGGTGTCAAGAATGCTCGGCAGCTTGTGCCGAGGTCCAACTTTCCATGTAACGTGGTCGGTGGCAAGAACGCTCGGCAGCTGGTGCCGACGTCCAACTTTCCACGTAACATGGTCGGTGGTAAGAATGCTCGGCAGCTGGTGCCGACGTCCAACTTTCCATGTAATCATGGTCGGTGTCAAGAACGCTCGGCAGCTGGTGCCGAGGTCCAACTTTCCATGTAACATGGTCGGTGCCAAGAACGCTCGGTAGCTGGCGCCGAGGTCCAACTTTCCATGTAACATGGTCGGTGTCAAGAACGCTCGACAGCTGATGCCGAGGTCCAACTTTCCATGTAACATGGTCTGCGTGCCGAGGTCCAACTTTCCATGTAACATGGTCGGTATCAAGAACGCTCGGCAGCTTATGCAGAGGTCCAACTTTCCATGTAACATGGTCAGTGTCAAGAACGCTCGGCAGCTGGTGCCGAGGTCCTTGACTTGTCGTTTCTGGCGGAGCACGCCCTGCGGAGTTGGTGGCTTCTGAACTTCTGATAGCTCTGACGGATGAGATGCCTATTTAATGCAATGACCTCTGAGCTTCTGTCAGATGGGACAGTAATTAATGCGATGTACGGCTTGGCGTGGCAAACAAGGCGACGGTTTAGATTGCTTTTGTCGTTTTGCATAAATGGGCTGGCAGTCTGGGCCCATTAACCTCGTTTTGCGCACCTCGCTCTATAAAACCTCACCCCCCTCTCTCATTTTTCATTTCTCCTCTCTTTTACTCAGGCGGTTATCTGTGCTTAAGCGAGTGCTTCAGGTGATCGTCATCCGTTTTCCGGTGAAGTTTCCGACAGCATATCTTTAAGGTAATTTATACTTAGTTTCTTTCCGAGTATAAATATGTCTCTTCCCTCTGTCTCCGAGTCGTCTTCTTCTTGGTCTGAGCCTCCCTTGAAGTTGCCAAAGCCCGCACTCCGAGTCGCCCAGATAAGGGCAAGAAGGTGTTTGGCCGAGACACGATTGTGGAGGATCCGAAGCGCATGGGGCCATTTGGCAGGTTGTCGGGGCCACTGACTGGGCTTCACAGAGTTCGAGAACTTCCGGAGGAACATGCCGAGCGTATTGTTCACGGGAGGGGGAGGACTTTTGATGAGAACGCGGCGAGGGAGACGACCGAGGCGGATGAGACGGTGTCGATCCTCCGCGAAGAAGACTTGGCAGTGATCCGGGATTGTTTCCACATCCCGGAGGAATACGAACTTATGCTGCCGGGTCCCGGGGTTAGGGCCAACTTGCCGCTGCCAGTGACTATGTGTTGCTGGCCGGTTGATGCCTTTATCGCCGGGGCTTGGCTACCTCTCCATCCATTCGCAATCCTCGTTCTGAGGTGGTTTGGGGTCAGCCCCATCCAAGTTATGCTGAACGCATGGAGAGTCATAAATGGTTTCGTGCTTCACTGCCAAGCTGCTGGGATCGAGCCGGAGCTGAGTGTACTTCGGACGATCTACCGACTTCATCAAGCGAACCAGTCGGAGTTCCGGTATTACTTGGCTCCGAGGCATGGCGGAAGGCTCGTTATATGCCCCGACTCCATAAAGCATTGGCGTGAAAAGTACTTGATAGTGCGGAGTGCGGAGGCCTGGCTTATCCCTTCTACTTGGGTGGAAGAGGTGCCGAAGAGGGTGAAGGCACTGCCCAAGCTTCGCCCCGAAGATGAAGAGGCAGTTCGGACACTACTCGATCGGCCCAAGTATGATTGGCGGGAGCTGACCGAGGATGATTTGTTCAGGGGAGGGCTCTGCCGCGTAGATCCCAGTACGCGGCCTCTCTTATGTTTCCGTGCTTTCTTTTTCATACTTCATCTTTTATGACTTGTATTGTGCTAACAAACTTCGTCTTTAATGCAGAGGCGATGGACTACGAGGCAGTGTTGGCTTTGAGGGCTGGTCTTGCCAGCAAGGCGCCGAAGAAGCAAAAGAGGGTGGCCACCAAGTTGCCGACCGCGAAGACTCCGAGGATCACGGAGGTGGTCGAGGAGGTGGAGACCCTGGGAGGCCCGGCCGTTGCCGAAGGAGGTGCCTCGGCGTCAACCGAGGCTGGTGACTTCCCCATCACCGCAGCCCTCAAGATGGCGACGCTCAAGTGGTGGCCGAAGAGCTCCTGATCGAGGAGCACAAGAGGATTCATGTTCCGGACTGGCAAGTTCGGAAACATGACGGGTTTCCTCGGCAACTCCTTGGCGAGCATGCAGTTGGTCAAGCACCTGGCGATGCCGAAGGATCGGGCCGCCATGGAGCCCGGGCTGGAAGGTGATGACGTCATCGAGATTGCTCGCTTGGCGGTCTCGGTAAGTGCTGAATTTTTGCCGTCATTGGTTCTTTTTACGTCTAATTTCTCTAACTCTTTTAACACCTCGTCTCCTGTCGCAGATCATCGTCCACTTTGGTCACCTTTCAGAGAGGTTGACAGCTCTGGAGAAGGAGCTGAAGCAGGAGTCAGCTCGAAAGGAGAAAGCTCGGATGGGGAACGAGCTCGACAAGCTCAGGGTCGAGTTTGAAGGGAGGACGACGAGGGTCGAGTACCTCACAGGTCTGGTTGCGAAGCTGGAGGGCGACCTTCTTCGCCAGAAGGAGGCGGCCAAACAATTGGCCGAAGCGGCAGAGGCCAAGGCTGCCGCAGTGAAGGAGGCAGAGGACGCGACCATGGTGAAGGCGCACGGCTTTCTTGCCCAGAACATGGCCAAAGCCTATGCCGATGCCCTCGCCCGGGTGTCGAAGGCGTACCCCGAGTTGGACTGTTCGGGATGGAGATTGTTCCCAGGCCATGTCGAAGGTTTCGACCCCGAGTCGGAGGGAGAAGAAGAAGAAGAAGGGGAAGACGAAGTCGAGCCTGAGGTCGAGGTCGTTGCCGAGGTCCAGGGGTCTGTGGTCACCCCGCTGGTGGCGGTGACCCCTTCAGGGACGTCGACCCCCACCCATTCTCGCTGCCCCGGGAAAGAGGTCGCGGCCTGACTTTGCTTGCTTTTTCTTTTCTTCTGCTTTTTTGAGTTTTTAAGTGTAATGCCTAATCGCGGACTGGCCACCGCTTTTTTGTGATGAATGAAAACATCTTTTTGGGCTCGACTTTGCGTCTATCATAACTTTTCTCAAAAACTCTTGTAATTTGGCTAAGTGTAGGGGTTCGGATATGTGTTGAAAATTTGTTGTTTGCTTCGACTTCTTTTCAGCTTGCGATGGTGACTCAAGCCGTCGAGCCTACTTGCTCGGGGGACAACGCTCGTCCCGAGATTGGCTTAGGGGCGATGAGGCTGTGCTTGACGAGGTTCCGAGAGCGGCTCTATGAAGTCGAGCTTGGGTTGCGCAGAGCCGTAAGCGAGCGGAACCACCTGCAACTCATCCTGGGTCGGCGGGACATCGAGATTCGGCGACTGGAGAGCAGGCTCGCCGAGATGGCCCCCTTAGGAGAGGATGATGGTTCGTCGACCGCCTTTAGCTATGGCCTTCAGCTCAAGTGCATCCGCCATACTTTATCAAAAATAACAACGGAGAGGGACGATCTGCTTTCTGAGATTCGTCACCTGCAAACAGTAGAGACGGACCTTCGGACGGAGGGAGAGGGATTGACGGCCGAAGTGGCAAAACTGACGACCGAGCGTGACGAACTGACGGCTGAGGTCGACGCACTGAAGAGAGCCACGGTAGACAAGAGCATCGAAGTCACTCATCTTCGCCGACTTATCGCCATTCGCTCTGGCATCCCGAGCTCCGCAATACCTGCTCGCTTCGAGGTCGATGTAAAAGATGACTCTCTGAGGGAGCGGATCTCGGAGCTGGAGGCGGAGTGGCTCGCCTCAGACTGCGTTCGGGGCCGATCAATGTGAGGAGCACTTCATGTACGTGCGCGGAGAGCGAGCGGGGCATTTCGTTTTATAAGCTCGCGACCCGTTCGCCCATCGGCCAACCTAGTCCCGGGGATGCACAAAGTGCTGTTGCCATTTCATCGAGCAGAGCATCCGTCGGAGTGACTGTTAGGAGCAGCGCAGAGGATACGTCTCAATTCGCTGGTTTGGGGTCGAGTTCCAGAGGCAAATGTCGCCGCCCTTGAGTGTCCTTGAAGCGGAACATCCCTGCGCCGAGGAGGCATTGAAGATCTTTGCTTTCGAGGCCTTTGTTTTTAGTCTATGTGTAACAAGCCAACATTGTAATTTTTGCCTTTTAACGCCTTGTAATCTGGTTGTATGGAAAAGTCGCCTTGTACTGCGTCCCCACTCTTAATGATATTTCTTTCTTTGGACTTGCGCGTTTTTAGTTGCTTTGTGTGGTTGTTTTGTTTGTGATTGTGTTCATCGTGCCGAGGTCCCCGAGCTGGTCTTCTGCTCATTTGGGAGTCGGCGTCATGAGCGTTCGGCCAGTGGTGCCGAGCTCTGCTTCGGTCATTCAATCTCGCGAATTTGTAAGATGAGCGAGCCTTATGCGGCAGGGGGGTAGCCTCCGCTTCTGCCTGTTGCTCCCGAATTCCTTTCGTCTCGCTCTCTTAAGGGCGAGCTTCCGAGGTTGGGCCGAGCCAAGTACTGGATTGGGAATTATCGCTGGAGTTGTTCAACGGCTGTGGGAGCAATTCCAGAATGGCGACCTACTTCTAGCTCGCTTAAGAGCGAACTTGCGAAGTAGAATCGAGCCAAGTGTTAGACTCCGAACCATCGTTAGAGAAGTTTGACGGTTGTGGGAGCAATTCCGAATGGGGACCTACTTCTAGCTCGCTTAAGAGCGAACTTGCGAAGTAGAATAGAGCCAAGTGTTGGACTCCGAACCATCGTTAGAGAAGTTCGACGGTTGTGGGAGCAATTCCGAATGGCGACCTACTTCTAGCTCGCTTAAGAGCGAACTTGCGAAGTAGAATCGAGCCAAGTGTTGGACTCTGAACCATCGTTAGAGAAGTTCAACGGTTGTGGGAGCAATTCCGAATGGCGACCTACTTCTAGCTCGCTTAAGAGCGAACTTGCAAAGTAGAATCGAGCAGGGTGTTGGACTCCGAACCATCGTTAGACAAGTTCGACGGTTGTGGGAGTAATTCCAAATGGGGACCTACTTCTAGCTCGCTTAAGAGCGAACTTGCGAAGTAGAATTGAGCCAAGTGTTGGACTCCGAAGCATCATTAGAGAAGTTCGACGGTTGTGGGAGCAATTCCGAATGGCGACCTACTTCTAGCTCGCTTAAGAGCGAACTTGCAAAGTAGAATCGAGCCAAGTGTTGGACTCCGAACCATCGTTTGAGAAGTTCAACGGTTGTGGGAGCAATTCCGAATGGTGACCTACTTCTAGCTCACTTAAGAGCGAACTTGCGAAGTAGAATCGAGCCAAGTGTTGGACTCCGAACCATCGTTTGAGAAGTTCAACGGTTGTGGGAGCAATTCCGAATGGCGACCTACTTTTAGCTCGCTTAAGAGCGAACTTGCGGAGTAGAATCGAGCCAAGTATTGGACTCCGAACCATCGTTTGAGAAGTTCAACGGTTGTGGGAGCAATTCCGAATGGCGACCTACTTCTAGCTCGCTTAAGAGAGAACTTGCGAAGTAGAATCGAGCCAAGTGTTGGACTCCGAACCATCGTTAGAGTAGTTCAACGGTTGTGGGAGCAATTCCGAATGGCGACCTACTTCTAGCTCGCTTAAGAGCTGTAATACCCTGATTTTTCAATTAATGGAAAATTATTTATTTTGCACGTAGTGTGCACGTGCAATATTTTGTTTGGATTATTTTATTATGATGTGTATATATATATATAAATATTTTCTCACATTATTTTGTACAAAAAGCCTTTTTTAAAACAAATAGAAAGCCTTATTTTAATTTAATGAAAAAGCCTTTTCTTAAAAAGCCCAAAAATGTATTTTATTTTATTTATTCTTAATAAACCATTTTGGCCCAAAAAGAAAGCCCATGAATTAATCTATTTTAATTAGACTTGTCATGTAGAAGACTTTTTTTTAACTAATTTATTTTTTTATATACATTAAAAATGTACAAATTTGGCCTAGTTGCATGCACGTGCACTACACGTACACGTGCATTGCACACCCTTCTTCCAAGGCCGGGATTCATTCTTTTTGGAGGGATTTTCAAATTTGATCATGGTGATCATGGTGGTAGTTTTGATGGATGTGGGTAGTTTTTCTAACTCCTACTTCAATCTAGGCCCTTCATTCTACAACCAACCACTCAATCTTGGCCCTCCATCTCACTCATTTCCTAGTATAAATACCCCCCCTCTCATGGCTATTTTCATATGCAAACTATATTTCCAAGCTATAGTATTATTGTAGTAAGAGTGTGAGTTATAAAAGATAGAGAGTTGTGTGGGTTTTTGGTTGCTTGGAGTGGCCGGCATCACAAAGGAGGAGAAGCATTCGGCTTTGGCTAGGAGGCTTGGAGCTTGTGCGCGCTTTGGCTAGGAGGAGGTGCTTTCATTTGCAAGGCTTGTGTTGTTTAGTTCTCTCCATTTAAGGTGGGTAATCTTTCATATTTCTAATGTAGGAATTTATGCTAGATTTAATTGTCAAAACTATGCATGAAAAAGAATACTAATAAGAACACACTTTAATTGAAAAGTTAGTGTATGAATTGATTGAAATGTGTGATTAACTTGTGTGTAATTCTAGCATTAAATTAAATTGTGTGTAGATTTCTCCATGATTATTAGCATGAATGAATGATGGTGGTTAAAATCCCTTAAGAATATTGCAAGCATGATGCATGAATGAGAACGCTTGCTAATTGTATTATTGAAACATGAAATTGATTAAGAAAAGGGCACACTTTAATTTGAAAAGAGTGACTTTCTTGTATGATTGAGATGTAATTATGCTAATTGATAAGTAATAGTATACTTTGTGACATAGATGAACTAATGAAATTACTTTGTTATCATCAAAGAAGAACTACTCAAAAATTAGTAGTTTTGAGTTTTTGTGCTAAATAGACCTTTATGTTGATATGGGTATGGATAAATCCAAAATATATGTGTTGTTGAATAAGAATTAACAACAGTGAATTATCATAAGAAAATTGTGAAAAAAAAAGGGGATTAGAAGACTAATTGATTATTCAATGTCGAAAATAAAAGAAATAGTAGATTTAATGAGTAATTCATTGATTTGTGGGAAGAAATATATTTTTATAGTACAAAAATTATTTTTATCTTACTGGTATGAAATTCACACGAGTGAAAATTAATCTGGAAGTTTTCAGTAATTTTTACTAAAGCAATAAGAAACTATGTTTATTTGAACATCGAGTTGTTTTAAAACAGTACGAAAATGACTCATGTGGATTTTAACTTGGTAGTGTGACAGCCCGAGCTACTAGCTCAGGCGGTCAATGACTGCGGCTTGCTTCTCTGGGTCGAACGGTTCGAGCCCTAGCGATGCCAACATTTTTCTACAAATTTTTGAGGACTCATAACTATCGGTCTGTACACCCTATATACCATTTAACCCCCTTTCATATCGCTAGCACAGTTCGACCGGTTGGCGGGTGCTCTTGGCTTGTTTCCCGTTGTGCCTGGGTTCGATTCTTCCCATCGGCACTTATAAAAAAATATTTTTTTGGGAGTTGTAGATGTCCAAAAAATGTGAAAAAAATATGGTAATCCTCATAAAAATATAAGGAATTTTATAGGAATAATTTGAGTATTATTTGAATAAATTTTACTGTGGTTTGGAGTCAAAAAGCATATATAGACATATGGTTTCATATAGATGATTAATATGAAACTATAACTTGAAACAATAAGTGAATTGGCACATTAAGAGTTGATTTGGCAAAAAGAGATGTAGTTGTGTGACATGAGGCAAGTATTTTCTCGCTTGTGGAATAATATGAAATGTGTACATTATTTAGTATGTGAAATCATCATGATGTGACAATTGACAAGTATATGCTATTTTGTGCAATGATGGACTAGTGAACAAAGTTAGGAATCATGAATTGAAAGAGAATGTACATGTGAGTTGAGAACTCGACATGGAAAATATTATGAGTTGAAGATTGTGAAATGAAATTTGAAATAGAGTAGCTAAGTCTCCCCGGCATCGAGAAATGAAATGAAATGAAAATAGACCAAGGTTGGTCAAGATGAAATGAATGAATAAGTCCGGTTGATGGAGAGGCTAACTCTAGAGATTAATTTTGTTCATGATTTTTAATAAAACTAAGGATTAGTACATAGTGAAGAGGTGATGAAAGTGAGAAAAAACATAAGTATGAGAACTAGAGTTTACGGTGCGGGTGTGTGAGCCGCAGAATGCATGCTTGATGAGTCAAGACATGGCGCGGGCACAACTCAGAATGACCGGACTTTAGTCACGCTTGTGGGATGTTTGGTGACTGCAAGAGGATCGTGTTCAGGGAGGAGGCTGAATTGCCGCAGAATGCATGCTTGATGAGTCAAGACATGGCGTGGGATTTCCCTCCAGGGGCCAGGATACGTGCTTGTACTCATAGATCATCTAGGATACTCACTGTAATTACAGAAGTAGAGTAAGTCATGGCGAGGGATTGAACCCTACGAAAATGAAGAACGATTAAGGGCTTGCCCTCGGACCTATGTAGTATGGGATGCATAGAATCCGAACAAGTGCGCATTAGTGTCATATAACATTAATAAATGCATTAAGGAGTAAGTGCACATTCACAACACGACATCAATAGGGTAGTCCCTTTAGTTTGAATTGTGATAAGTTTGTGTTTGTTAAATATGAAAGTTAAGTTATACTATTTTCGACATAGAGAGGATGGCCGTGTATAATGTTCGTCGGTTGAATAAACTGACGTACCCACAGTCTGATATGCAGGTAAATGTTATGTTAAAGATTAAAGAGGATTGGATGCTTAAAGATTATACCAAGCTGTTGTACTTGTATTCAATTGTTGTATTTTACTTCCGCTGTGCAAAAGAAAGATGTAATTTGATATAATCTCTGATGTATGATGAAAAGTTTTAATTTCCCTGTAAAATTGTACCAAAGAAAGTGAAAAGATCCTGTAGAACATCTCGAATTCAGTGTATTTGGGATTCGGGGCGTTACAGAGTGGTATCAGAGCCACGCTTTCTACACTTTCACACTTGTACAAATTTATAGGGAACGACACCCTAGTAGTGGACATTAGAGTGTGTGTTTGAGTCTAGAGATTTAAATGTAAGTGACTTACATTTGTGTTACTCTATGACTCATGCTTTTCCTCTCTAATTCTAAGATGGCTGATCACTTCGACCCTGCTGGAGGCGATGATTGGCTTGTGGTTTCTCTTCAGAGGCAGGTTGAGACACTGCGAGAGAGAGTCGGATTGTTGGAGGCTCAGCTAGAGAAGCGGAAGGCCGACTATTCTGTTCTCAGTCATCGGGTTTGGAAACTCGAGAAGAGGAAGAACCTGACTGATGTGCTGAAGGATGAGGTTGAGGAACTGCGGGAAGAACTTCGAGCAGCGAAGAGGACCCGTAGGAGTTAGATTGTTGTAGCTTCTATTTCTTTCCGTTCTGATGTTAAAAATGTTTTTAAATTCGAATGTATAAACTTTGGAATTCAATGAAATGGAAATATTGACTTGAAAATTCATGTCTTATACTTCGAATTTGATGGACCTTTTACATCGGAATATGGAATGAAAGCTGTCGTATTGTTCGATACTAGATCCTCTCATACATTTGTGTCTCCTAGTTTGCTAAAGTGTTGGGAGTTGAACCGAAGATTTTTCCAGGCAAGATCTTAGCAGTGGCTACTCCGTCAGGGAAAACTTTAACCACTGATCGGTATTATGCTGATTGCGAGATTGTGACAGGAGATTCATTCAAGGTTATGCTCAGATAGCTGTACCGCTTACTGGACTGACCAAGAAGAATGTGAGCTTCAAGTGGACTGAGCAATGTGAGGCGAGTTTTCAGGAGTTGAAAGATAGACTGACTACTGCACCTATTTTGGCTTTGCCCAGAGCTGGTGTTGAGTATGATGTTTATAGCGATGCTTCACATCGTGGGCTTGGTTGTGTCTTAATGCAAGAAGGAAGAGTAATCGCTTATGGGTCTAGGCAACTACGACCGCATGAGAAAAATTACCCGACTCATGATCTGGAGTTGGCTGCGATTATCTTTGCTTTGAAGCAATGGAGGCACTACGTGTACGGTGAGAAGTTGAACATGTACACGGACCACAAGAGCTTGAAGTACATATATCAGCAGAGGGATCTCAATCTGAGGCAGCGGAGATGGTTGGAAGTGCTCGAGGATATGCGACCTGAGATCAAGTATCATCCTGGAAAGGCTAATGTTGTTGCTGATGCACTTAGTCGCAAGAGCAGTTTGGCCAGTTTGATTACAACTCAGAGGCATCTGATTGAGGAGTTGGATCGAGCAGGTATTGAGGTTGTCTTGCAAGGATTGGGAGCATCCTTGGCTCAGTTGAGGCTTCAGCCTACTCTGAATACAAGGATTATTGCAAGTCAGGAGGTTGATGCTGATATCTTGGAGATGAAGGAGCAGGTTGGTGCTGGCAGGTTGCCCGGATTTCAAATCAGGGATGGAGTGCTGTGGTTCGGAGATAGACTGTGCGTTCCAAATCAGGCGGACCTGAAAGAGAGTATTCTTCAGGAGGCGCATGCCACTCTTTTGTCTGTACATCCTGGGAGTACTAAGATGTACAAGGACATCAAACAGCATTTCTGGTGGTCAGGTTTGAAGCGGGATGTGGCTGAATTTGTCGCGAAGTGTGAGGTTTGTCAGCAAGTCAAAGCCGAAAATCAGAGACCCGGAGGTCTATTACAGCTGTTACCTATTCCGGAATGGAAGTGGGATAACATCAGTATGGATTTCATCACGGGATTGCCTAAGAGTTCTAAAGGCAATGATGCTATTTGGGTTATAGTCGATCGACTTACCAAGTCCGCTCACTTTTTGGCGATGAAACTCACTGCTTCGATGGACAAGTTGGCTGAGATGTATGTTGGTGAGATTGTCAGACTTCATGGCATTCCGTCAACTATTGTGTCTGATTGAGATGCGCGGTTTACTTCGCATTTCTGGAGGAGCCTTCAGACAGCTTTGGGTACCAAGACAGATTTCAGCACTGCTTTTCATCCACAAACCGATGGGCAGACCGAGAGAGTCAACCGTATTCTTGAGGATATGCTTCGGTGTTGTATACTAGACTTTGGAGGCAGTTGGGAAAGGCATTTACCTTTGGTAGAGTTTGCCTACAACAACAGTTTTCAGGCTAGCATTGGGATGGCACCGTACGAAGCTCTGTATGGCAGGAAGTGCAGAACTCCTGTTTGTTGGTTTGAAGTTGGGGAGCGTCAGTTGTTTGGTCCTGAGCTTGTGCAGCAAACCTCTGAGAAGATTGTTCTGATCAGGAAAAGGTTGGTACAAGCTCAGAGCAGGCAGAAAAACTATGCAGACAACCGGAGAAGGGACCTTAAGTTTGAGGTTGGTGACTTCGTCTTTCTGAAGGTATCGCCCAGTAAAGGTGTGGTTCGATTTGGCAAAGGCGGAAAGTTAGCCCCGAGGTTTATAGGCCCGTACAAGATATTGAAAAGGATCGGGAAAACTGCTTACCGGCTTGAATTACCGGAAGAGTTATCTCAGGTGCACAATGTCTTTCATGTGTCTATGCTGAGAGGTTACATTCCAGATCCGAGTCATCATTTGCCTGAAGTGCCGGAAGGTTTGCAGTTGGATCTAAATTACATCGAGTCTCCTGTCGAGATTGTTGATCGTCGAGAGAGGGTCTTGAGGAATAAGACGATACCGATGGTCAAGGTAGTCTGGAGAAACCATTTGGTTGAAGAGGCTACTTGTGAATCCGAGGAGAGGATGTTGAAGGACTATCCTGAGCTTTTTGCTTGATTGTATCTTTGTATTTTCTTTTGTTCTTATTGTGAGTGTTGTATTTTTTCTCGCTCTTGACTGTAGTTCCGGGGACGGAACTATTCTAAGGAGGGAGTGTTGTAATACCCTGAGTTTTCAATTAATGAAAAATTATTTATTTTGCATGTTGTGTGCACATGCAATATTTTGGTTGAATTAAATCTTATAATTATTTTTATTGTGATGTGAATAAATAATTAAATGTGTGTTTTCAAAAGCCCTATTTTAATTAGATTAAAAAGCCTTTTTCTTAAAGCCCAAAATGTAATTTATTTATTTTATTTTAAAATAACTATTTTGGCCCATAAACTAAAGCCCATGGATTAATCTATATTTTTTACACAACTTGTCATGTAGAATACAATCTAAAAGACTATTTTATTTTTTATACAAAATTAAATGTACAATTTTGGGCCAAGTTGCATGCACGTGCACTCCACGTACACGTGCAATATGCACATTCTTCCCTAGGCGGGGAATACTTCTTTTGGAGGGAGAGTCAAAAATTATATTGGTGATCATGGTGGTGGTTACCTAGATGTGGGTAGTTATTGCAACTCCTACTTCCATCTTGGCCTTCCATCTTGCAACCAACTAATTGATCCTATCCTTCATTCTATTTGATTTTTAGTATAAATACCCCCTCCCATGGCTAGTTATCCTTGTGCCTATTAATCTTTCCAAACCTATAGTCTAAATTATATTGAGTTAAAAGATTGAGTTGTGTGGGAGTTTGGGCTTGCAACAAGTAGAAGGAGAGGCCGGCTATTCAAGGAGGAGCTTTCGGTGTGGTGCTTTTGGAGCTTGTGTGCGCGCGTCTAGGAGGAGGTGCACTCATTTGCAAAGGACTTTGTTGCTATTGTGTTTTGTTCTCTCCATACAAGGTGGGTAAATTTTTCGTATTTCTAATTAGGAATACATGCAAGATTAAATTAAATGAATGATGCATGAAAAATATTAATAAGAGTACACTCTTAATTGGAAAATTGACCTATGAATTGATTGGAATGTGGGTGTGCAATTGTATGTGATTTGATTAGTAAAAATCTAAGTTTGTATGGATTAATTACAACTATGGATTGTTAAAGAAAGTCTCATTATTCTACACAAAGTTAGTAGATTAGCATTGCTACTTCATATGATTAAATGAATGAATTGAGATATAGATTAGTATGTTGGTAAAAGGTTAAAACAGAGAATTAATGTGTGGTTGCGAATAAAGGGATTAGTGGCAGTAATTGTTGAGAAATGTCGAAAAAGAATTCCCTGGTAAGTCGACTTAGGACCCTTTAATTCTTGAAGTCTATCCATCCAGGTGGAAGCTTCTTGATGAACACTGCAACCTGGAATGGTTCACACAGTGTCATGTTCTCTGCAGCGATTTCATGCATTATCACCTGCAGTTCCTAGATTTGACTTACAAATGTCTTGGAGTCAACCATCTTATAGTCCAGGAATTTGCCGACTACAAACTTCTTGGAGCCGGCATCTTCTGTTTTGTACTTCTTCTCCAAGGACCCCCACAAAAGCTAGGAAGTCTTGAAGACACAGTAGACGTTGTACAGCGGGTTTACCAAGCCGTTCAGGATGTAACTTCTGCAGAGATAATCACCCTGAGTCCATGCATCAACTGCAACAACGGAGTGTGCATCCATAGGTGCCAGCATATGGGCAGATTCAGTGAGAAACCTGTCCAGTTTTAAGGTGGTTAGGTAGAACTGCATCTTCCCTTGCCACATCCTTGAATCCAGTTCCATTGAACTTCTCTGGTTTTTCACCCACAGTTATGTGTGTGTGCAGAACGACCATCTGTGCCACAACCGATTGTGCAGTCACAGTTTGGGTCACTTGTGTTTGTTCATTGATAAGTCCACTGACATTATCGATATGTGTGTTTTCCATGTTCTGGAACAGTTGAAACAGAACTGTTAGTTGTTATGTTTTTTCCGAAGTGATAACAGTACCTGTAAAGATTCTTCACAAAAACTGTTAGAACAGAGAAAAATTTTTGCTTTAAGATTGTTAGAACATGAATTTCGTAAAACATAAAAGCTGACAATATTTGTGAAAAATTACAAATACAGGAAATGAAAGAACAAACCAAACTATACAATACAACTTTATTACCTTTTTCTGAAGAGCAGCACTCTAACTTCAGAGATCTCAGCGAACCAGAGCTGTGTTGTATTCTCGGAGGTGGCTCAGAGGAAGAAGAAGAAGATTCAGACTGGTTTTTGAAATTCTATGTTCTGACAGAAAAAAATTGCTCGTTTTATAGGAGAATGAAAGCAATTGAAGGGTCCATTACTCTGTAACAGTAGAGTAATGGTTCAAAAACGTAACTGATGAGCCATTACTCTGCTGTTACAGAGTAATGGTACCAGCAGTTATAGAATTTTAAAAGCCTCAACAGTAATTGGGAAAAATATGGAGTGGGGCAAAAAAAAGTGTAGGCTAGTGCCAAGCCAGGCCAGACCAGACCAAGCCAAGCCGAGCCGAAGCCGAGGCCGAGGCCAGAGACGGGCGTGTGCGCACGCGCGTGTGTATTTGTTATTTTGGCTATGTCCTCTCCCCACTACATATTAGTCCATTTCTTTAGCTTATATACTAGAGAAAATCTTTCCCATCTTCCGATGTGGGATTATTCATTCCAACTGTCCAAGTTAGTACATTTCGAGTACCCAACTTTGAACCTACATTTCTCATTCACACGGAAACCATTTTTGGCAAGTGAGTACATTACGGAATAGTAATCGACGAGAGGAACATGATCTAATCAATTTCCGGTGCCGCCGGTGGCCAGAACCCACCGGAATCCGGCTCCGAAAATCTACAAAAACTTTTTCCAACCCTATGGGTGTACGAGAAAACAACAATTGATATGATTCGCTTTTGAATGAGTCAATCACTATCGATCTAATAACAAGTTATGCCCATCATCGGAATATCGTTACAACATTTTCAGTAATCGGCTGTTAACGATATTCCACAAGTTAAATAATACAAAAGTGCAATTAAAGCGTCTCTCATTTCGGAATAAAATTTAAAACAATCAGCCTTAAGTGTGTTTCTAGGTATACTTTTGAAATATGGTTTTAGTGCATTTTAGTTAAAAGCTTCTAAGTTCCTTCTCTCGGAATAGGAAAATGGTAACTCTTCCTTTATAACTAATCTAGCCATTTTCCGATGAACGAATTCGGGATCATAGTTATGGCTATCTACTTGCCCTGTCTTAGTGTTGATCTTTTGTTGGATTTGTTGGTCTTGTACTAGTTTGGGGTGTACATTTATAATGCGTCGACTAATTATACCCATCTCTTCAACCTTCTTTCATTTGTAACTTATACTACATGTTTTACAAACCTTATATCCTATGCTCGGATTTTTCTCGTTTCGAATATAGTCATAAAATTTGTGTCAATTATTAGTTTGGCCACTATGTTTTCTACTAGAAGTGGGTTGTGCGTGTTCGGTGTCATGTGTTTGTGTGTCATTAGCATGCATTTCTTGTTGTGTGTCGGGATCATGTTCGTGTGGAGGAACACTTTCATAATCTATATTAAGGTTTTGATCATATTCGATCTCTAATTATGGAATATTGGAGCCCGACCAGATGAACTAGTGGAAGCTTGTCCACTTTGGCTACGGCCGCTACCTCGTGATCGTGACATGATAACTGTGGTGTAGTAGTAGTATATGTGAAAAATCAGTTCTAGTGTAGTAGTAGTGTATGCGGAAAAAAAAAACATAGTAGGAGGGTTGAGAGAGTTGAGGTAGTAGTGGTATATGTGAAAATAAAATCTTAAAAACGATAGGAGGGTTGAGAGAGTTGAGAAACTAGCGAAAAAATAACAAACAAGTTTACTAAAAAAGTTAAAGCTACAAGTATAATAAAAAGTTGAGAGAGTCGAAAATTTTGATATCGTACTTCACGAACACGCTAATTTGAGAGAGAAAATAATAAAGAGAGTCGAGTAGACGAAAAGAATTCTAGCAGTTGAGCTTCTCTTACTTGAGAAAATATGTAGTAGAGTCAGGTTGAGAGAGTGAGCTTCGACAAGAGTTTGAGTAGTAGATAGAGCTGGTGGTTTCGGCACAATCGAACTTCTTCACTTCTTTATTGCTTCTTTGTTGAAATATTTGAGAGCAGTATTAGTAGTATTATAGAGAGTTGAGAGAGTGAAAGAGTTGATAGATGGAGTGTGTAGTGAATTTGTGAAAAAATTGAGTGAATTTAGGGTGTTTTTAAAGGCACCCCCCCCCCCAAAAAAAAGAAAAAGAAAGCAAGAAACAACAGCAACGACTGCTTCTGAATGGGAGGCCTAGTCAGGCAGCCCATTCAACCCGTTTGGACCGAACGTTCGACTCGACAGGTTGGCCTACCAGGTCGACCATTGCCAACACCGTGGATTGCGGGTCGGTTTCGAGTCGGGTTGTGACGGGTTACAGGTTAAACGGGCTGGGTAAAGCGGAGTTTTTTCACTATTTTCTTGGCCCGATCCAACATGTTTGGATATGCGGGTTTAACCCAAACCCGGACCAAGTCCAACGGGTCTAGGTCAAATGTGGGCAGGCCCGGGCAGGTCACGGATTGACCTGGCCTGGTTGCCAACCCTAGCCTCTACAAATGCTTGAAGAATGAAAAAAATGATGACAAGGCCACCCAGATAGTAGAGGTAAAAGCAGCATCACCTAATATGAGAACACTTATTGAGAAGCGGATAGTCAATAAGAGCTCAAAATTCAATCCTATACACATGCAGCACAAATCACCAACATAGTTAAAAATCCACATCCCATAAGTACACAAAATATTACAATTCGATTAACATCATCTTCCTAAAGAGTTACATAACTAGCAGCAACTAACTTTTACCCCCAAAATTATAGAGCAACCCCTCCATTAGCGATATAAATTACTTCGAGCGCCTTTAAATTTCACTCACAGCTGCCCCCCCCCCCCCCCCCCCCCCCCCCCAATTGATCTCCATCTATGACTGATCACTTGTCTTGTTCTCCACTCGCAATCTCACTCATCCTCAATCTTTTACGTGCCCCCAAATGCATCTGCCTAAACATATTTGCAATTAAAAATCTTTCGCATGAGTGAATTGAAATTACATAGAGAATTACGTAGGAAGATTGAGTTTCTATCTAACCACACATTCCATAAAATTACCCCAACTGCTAAATCCCATATTTTCAATTCAAAACACTCAATGTTATTAACTCTCCACTCACCCCAGATCTCATTAATATTTTTCAGAATCTCTCTCACCCCAAACCCTCTATACACGACTATCCAAATTTGGGAATATCTATCGCAATCAAGAAATAAGTGGTTGATGTCTTCACAACCACCACCACAACTACTTCAAAGTCAACTGCATTGTATTAAAAGATGTCTGGAGAGAGGGCAGATAGGAGCTTCCATAGACGATCAGCAATCGGCAAACGTGCGAGGGAGGAGGACATTGAACGACGCCACGTCAGGCTTGGTAGAGAGGAGGCGAACCACAGTGCTCCCTTTAGAGGAAAGGAGTATCGTTGGGAGAGGATAGAACCTCGTGCGACCCATATAGGGCGTTCGAGGGAGAGGTTCCAAGATAGGGTCTCGAGAGATAGAGACGAGACTCAGAGGAGACGCTCGCCAATGGGGGATACTAAAGCAGCTCATAAGGAACCTCTTTACAGGAAATCCTATGCGGAATAACGAAATCGACTACTCACGATGTCGGGGAGCACAACAAGACCCGAAGGTTTGCCGCGCCGGAGAAGGAGAAGATGAAGGTGAAAGAGGATGATGTAGGGGAATGGCTTCTAGTAAAGCCAAAGAAAGCGAGAAGGTCACAACAAGAGGGTAGGTCTTCTCAACGAAGCTCACCTGAGTCGTCTAAGTCTGTAATCGCACTCCAATGTCACAAGTGTGCTCAACGGGGACACACCATCCACGACTATCCAAACCAATGTTTTTGCTATGCTTTCAAACGATACAGGAATATCTTGACAGACTGCAACAAGGTCAATGAGGCATCAAAAGCTGCAACGGGATCGCACTCAACTCCCAAGCTGTTGCATATGGCGGACCCAGTTCTGAGCGAAACAGAGGAAAGTGTTGTGGGGGGGAGGAAAAGAATCAAGGGCATTTTTTCCCCAACGCCGATCATGGCTGAGTTCGAAAGGTGTTTCTCGACGTGCATCATGATCAAAGCACAAAGTGGCAACCCTTCGTCCGTCGACACTGAGAAAGTTTTGGAGGCTAATTCAAAAGACACAACATCGCCGAACTGGCTTGTGCAACAAATCAACCAGAATCTATTTTTTGCGCATTGCGAAAACCAAGACACTGTTAAGGAGGTCTTAGCTCGACGAGGCTTAAATGGTCAGGGTCGCGAAGAATTTTACATCATCTTCACTCCTTGGTCGTGCCACGTAGGAGCTATGAAGACGGAAGCACTCCCGACGGTATGGATTAGAGTGATGAATTTCCCTTTCCATTGTTGGGTTAGATCCGGATTTCAGAACCTTATTAGGAACTTCGGCTACTTGATCGAGATCGATAGAAATACGCTGCTCCATTCCAGATGGGAATTCTCTCGTCTGAAAATCGGGATTGAAGAGAAGGAAGATATCCCCTCCACAATTCTTGCTGAGTTCGAAGGAGTAATCTACGAGGTGAGAGTTATTACTAAGATGAAGAAGAGCGTGTCCTTCTCTGCAGTGGGGGAGAAAGGGTCGCCTGCACTTTCGAATGCATCAGACGAACGGGAGGTTGAAGATGACGGAGTGCTATTGGATCAGGTTAGGCTTAATCTGAGCCACTCAATCAAACAAAAGGCGCCAGGCAAAAGTGAACCATCAGATGCAAGGGGAACGAATCTGGAACGTCAATTTCAAATCAAAGGTGTTGTACAGATGGATAGGGTGGGGACAGCTCGAAGTCTGCAAGTGCCTCACATCGGCCACATCAGCTCTGACATGAAGGGGCGGGATGGGAAATTTCCTATGGATGGAGACATGCCAACTGCACCACACAGCCATCAGCGTAAAGAGCATCAGAAGGGAGGGATTTTCAAGACAAAGCCTGCGGGATTTAAGGAAATGGAGGGGTAGAAAGTTATTAATGAAATGAAAAGAAAACAATTCCATGAAAGTGTGAGGAAAGCAGTCCAAGAATTGATCATATCGAGCGGGATTTTGGGCCTGAATAAAGATGTGGGACACATCACAATGGAACAACTACAAGATCAACATTTGGGCCGGATTAAAGATGTAGGCCTTCAGGAGAACATTTATCAAATAAAGATGGAGGCAGCGAGCTAGGAGAACACTCGAAAAAGGTGAAAAAGTGATTTCGAAATTTAGTGGGGGTCAGGTTCAGGATAGAAGCCAACTGCAAGAGTTTCACACTCAGTCTGTACAGAAGATCCAAGAGACACATGATTGCAAGGTTATTGGATCGAGTGAAGGAAGAGGAGACAAAATTGAGGCATTAGATAGAGTGGTGGATGATTCGCATGTTTCAGAGACTGACACAGACAAATGGGAAAAGAGGATCGGGGAACTAGCAGGAGGTGATAGCGCAAGCAAGAAACAGATCGAATACAAGAGGAAGAGCAAAAGACCGCTAGACAAATGGGGAGAACAAGTCCCAAGTGAGGAGGATTTAATTAGGGAGGCAGCTAATTCAAAGGAGCCAGTCTCAGCATGTGGAGGTAACAGTAGTTGCAATCTTACAATTTTGAATTACATCTCTGATAATACTCTTCTATACTATGCTACTTTGTTCGGTCTGGTCACGGGCTCCATGAATATAGAGCAACGAAAAATGGTGAGCTCTTTGAGAGGGGAAATTAAGAGGGTAATCCATTAATAGTTGGGTTTGGCTTTAGCCGGGGGTAGAAGATAGACGATAGGGCAAAACTATAGTTTTTAATGATTTACATCTTCTGCAATGTGAGGGGTATGAGGCAAAAATCAAAATGTAGGTTAATTAACAACACCATCTCTAAACATAGGCCAACCATTTGTGCGCTCCAAGAGACTAGGATTGAGAATCCTAAGGAGGAGGACTTCCACAGACTTAGTTTTCTTAGAGGGTATGAATGGAGATTCCAAACATCCATAGGATTGCCGGGGGGGGGGGGGGGGGGGAGAGGGGGGATCGCGTTAGAGGTGGACTACCGAATTTTAGAAATTATTGGAGAATTCATTGGAGTGTTCACGGTTTCTATCCGAATCAGGCGAAGGAGCGACAATTGGGTTTAGGTAGCCACTTTTGTTTACGGCCCTTATGACTCTAGAAGGCGGGGAGAACTATGGGAGGAACTGGGAGATATTAGAGTACGATGGTCGGGGCCATGAGTAGTGTGAGGAGACTTTAATATAACCAGATTCTGCCACGAGCACAGGGGTAGAGGAGCTAGTAACAACGACAGAGCCTTCTTAAGTACGACCCTACACGACCTAGAACTAATAGAAATCAATCCGACCGACAGAAGATTCACATGGACAAATATGCAAGAAATTCCAATTCTGGCTAGGCTAGATGTGTAACACCCTGTAAAATTGGAAATAATAATTTTGCCCTCGTGTGTTATGCACGTGTATTTTGTACCGTCATTGGCAATATTTGTAACGTGTTTTCCCTACGTATTTTGATTTCTGACTATTTATGTATTTTTCGTATTGATTTTATCCCATTTGAGTCAACTGAAATATAATATTTCAATCTCTGTATTTTTACGTGCTTTTTACGTATTATCGATGCAAGTATCGATTACGTATTTTTCCACCACTAAATGTGATATTTCTATGTTTCAATTATTTATTTTAGATATTCAAATATATTTTACAAAACGGAAATTCATTTTCCCTTATTTTGATTAAAATAATTTTTATACGTGTAATGCACGTGTTTTCCATGTACGTGACGATTACGTCGTAGAATATATAGAATTAATAAATATACTTTTCTTATGTTGTTTTAAGAATATATTTTAATATTTTTCCGTTGATAAGTCGATTTTCGTATTTCGGTATTTTTACGTGCGACGTACATGTTTTTCGGTGCATGTATTTGAGCGTATTCGTTTTCAAAATAAATTTTGAAATGTGTGTGTGTTTATTTTATTTGTGCATGAAACATTATAATTTTTAATTAAACTAATTTTTACGTACAGATTATGTATATATAATTTATGTTTTTAAAAATAATTAATTTGTGAAGTGTGTGCTAGTGCAAGCACGTGCACGTGTTGAGCATGGAAAATGAGGTGAACTGGCTGATTTGCTGAAGGAGGTTCTCCTTATAAAATACCCCCACTCCTTCACATTTCTCCTCATCTTCTCCTTCTTTCCTCTTTTTGTCTGCCGAAAGCCACAGACCAGCCATCCAATCCAGCAAATTCTTCAGCTTCTCCATTCAAATATATGTGTATACATATATTTATGTATATAAAATATACCCCCATTCATTTACTTTCATTTCCTTTCATCTCCTTCCTTCTTTCATCCTCTGTCAAAAACCGAACACCCCAATCCCAAGCCAGCAAACCCCTCTGCACTTCTCCACCTACTCTCTGTCCATATATTCCACCATATATAAATATATGTATATATATTTAGATGTGTACATATATGTATATGAAGATGGGGAGTTTCACTTTTTCTTGCCGAATTGGAGTGCCCTTCTCTGTGTGCATGCCGAAAAAATGAGATGTACTTCACTATTGTATTGGCCGAAATGGGAGTTGGGAAGTTTTCTTGCGCGCAAAGTTCGAGGAGTTGTCTTGGAGTTTAATTCTAGGAGTTCAATTGAGTACATCACATTTTTGGGTGGGTGATTCTAAAATCCTTTCTAATGTAGGAGTAGATTTGCATGCTAGATAATATATAATTTAGTTGTTAAATTGTGATTGGTATGTTAAATTGTAGATTACATAACTTCGATATAATTGTGCTATGATGTGTGGAAATATTTTTGTGAAAGAATACATGCAAATTGAAATGTGAAATTTCTATGTAGACAAACTACAATTTTATTAGAGTAAATTAAATTGATGTCATGCAAATTGTAGTATACCATGATTAAATTTTTGTAGATATTTTGTATGTATATACGAAAAGGGTAAAATTGTGCCTTATTTGGGATAAATTACACTTATAAAGAGTTGTGAAAGTTTCTCCATCAATCCACATAATAATTAGGAGAAAATACATTCATGCTATTTTTGCTATAAAGAGTAGTATGGTTAATTAATGTGTATTAAGAGTTTTCATGAATTACTAATTTGAATTTATTAGATATGGATTCACCTTATTATAAATAAAATCAGTATAAAATCGTTTTGGGAATGTAGACATGTATTTTTATGAAAAAATATTTTGAGACAAAGGGTAGAAATCGAAATTTATGAATGATTTAAAATATAGAGGAAAACAGAGAGTCGGATTATACAAAACCCAACTCATTTTGTGACAGTTAGTCACTTGAGACTAGTTGGTTTTCGGGTGCGTTTTAATAATGTTGCTGTAGCCAGCGGAGCTATTGGGCTCGGGTTCGAGTCTGGTTATAGACTCTGTTTTTATTGAATTTCTTTTTAATACAAATCCCCGAAAGCAAATACATAAATATATTTTAATCCCATCTCATATCAGTTAGCTGCCTCTGGCCTTCTGGTTAGCAGGTGTGACTGAGGGCGGTTACTGTTCATGGCGGGGTTGGGCTCAGGCTCTGGGTTCGAATCCGGCTTTGTCCAAAAGTTTTTCCTTTTTGATTTTTTTGGGGGCTTTGAGTTTTTTTTAAGTGAAATAAAAATTGGGAAAAATTACTAATATTTTTCTAAAATTGTTTAGACTATATGAAAATTATTTCTACATTATTTGGATATATTTTATGTGATTAAAAGAGGACTTTACATTAAAGAACTTGAGTTTATTCGATTAAAAAAATAAGAAGTTATTTTTATTGAAAATTGTGACTCTTGTATGATTAAAGAGAGATAAAAATTGGGAATACATTTAGATTCTTCTTAATGAGATTTTATGGCTATTAACATGTGATTTAAATATTATTTGAAATGTATACAATGGTATAAGGGATTAAATTGATAAAAGAGTTGAATTGAATTGTTTTCATGTTATGAGATTATAAAGAATAATTCTCTTTGAGAAAGAGATATGAATAAAGAAATTGAATAATTAATTTGAGATTGAATAGGAGATATTGTTGATCTCTAAAAAAAGATAGTTGTTGGAATCTAGAGGCTAGCGAGACCCTAGTAACCGGCAATTTTTATTAATGAATTTGAGAGCTAAGCAGTGTGGGTTGAGCATCTCTTAAGAAGTAGCCAGGTAGGCTGACTGTCTCTTTTATTTAGTTTAAGTCTGGTAGGGTAATCTAGCCCTAGGTTGTGATGATTTTCTTTTAAATCAAACTAAATTGTAAGGACTACACTATAGTGGAGATATGATGAAAGTAAGAGAAAAACACGAGTATGAGGGCCTCGGAGCTACGATGTGAGAGTATTCACAGGCTGTCTACATGATGCGCCATGTCATGACGTGGATACATCTCCAGGATATCGTACCGCAGGCAACACTTATGGGGTGTTTGGTGACTAGGATGGTGCCATTGTCCCATGACGGAGGCTGAATTGTCCATAGGTTATACATGATGCATCGCATCATGACGTGGAATTTCCCTCCAGGCTGTCTGGACATGGGCTCGTAACTCATAGAACATCTAGGATACTTACTGTAGTTACTGTAGTAGTTTAAGTCATGGCAAGGGATTGAATCCTACAAGATGACGAACGATTAAGGGCTTGCCCTTGGACCTATGTAGTATGGGATGCATAGAATCCGAACAAGTTCGCATTAGTGTCATTTAATATAAATAACTGCATTAAGGATTAAGTGCACAGTACCCACGACATCAACAAAATAGTCCCTCTTTAGCTTTGTTTATGATCAAGTTTGTGGTTTGTTAAAGTATTTGAGAATCGTTATACTGTTCGCTATAGCGAAGATGGCCGTGTATAATATTTTGTCGGTTATAAGCAACTGATGTGCCTACAGTTTTATATGCAGGACTTGGAGTTTACGAGAAGATATAAAGATGAATTTGTTGCAGATGATTACTTAAATGCTAAAGTTGTTACAATTGTACATTTATCATTGTTGTATTTTATTTTCCGTTGCGTGTTGATGTAAAAGACTCTGTTGTAATAAAATTTTAAATTCATTATAAAATTGTATGAAATGAAATGTAAAGATCCTGTGGAACTTCGAATTCATGCTTATTTGGAATTCGGGGTGTTACAAGATGGGATCTTTGTGTCCACTGAGTGGGAAGAGACTTTCCCGCTGGCATCAGTTAAGTCCATCATGAGATATACGTCGGATCACACCCCTCTAGTGTTGCACTGCGACTAAGTGATACGATACACCTCGCATCCATTTCGTTTTGAGAAGGCTTGGACGGCACATGACTACATCCACAATATTATCGAGGAATCTTGGAATGCTGACACTACTTCTGAGAATGCCATTGGAAAATGGATCACCAAGACGAGATGTCTGCGCAAATGCCTGAAGGAATGGGCTAGGAAAGAGTTTGGTCAGATCAAAAGATGAATGAAGGAACTGGGGGAAAGAGTGAGGGTTTAGAAGGGGTGAAGGAGGATAGGGACCTTAACGGAGCAGAGGTAGAGGAACTGGCTAATAGTAGACTACAAATGCACTAGTCTGTGGAAATGGATGAACAATACTGGAGGCAACGATCGAGAATTCAATGGCTCAAAGAAGGAGATGCAAATACAAAGTACTTCTACTCAGTGGAAAACGGAAGAAGAAGACAAAATCACATTGGGGGACTACAAATTGGGTCAAGATGGACTGCGGATGAGGGAGAGATTAGAAGGCATCTAGACGAAAATTTCAAGGATTTGGTGGGATACAGCAATCCACACAGACGTAGTTTAAAGGGGGGTTTTCGGGAAGGGGAAAGAGTGGACGGAAGCGAAGGTATAGAAGGGTCGTTTACCGAGGAAGAGGTGTTTCGAGCTATCACAGACCTAGGCCAAGACAAGGCGCCAGGCCCAGACGGATTCCCAATCTTCTTCTATAAGATATATTGAAAATCATCAAGAAGGACCTCATGGAAATTTTCAATGAATTTCACAGGGTAGAGGTGGACATTGATAGGCTAAACTATGTTAACGTAATTCTTATCCCAAAAAAAAAGAACCAAGTGCTGAGGAGCGGAGATTTTTCAACCTATTAACCTTCTAAACGGATCCTTTAAGATTATCACGAAGACATTGGCCTCAAGACTATTGCCCCACCTTAATGATGTGGTGAGAGAATTGCAGAGCGAATTCATTAAAGGAAAAGATATTATGGACAGCAACGCCTCCGCACATGAGGCAGTATATAGAGGAAACAAAGAATCTGCCAATGGTTTCTTGCTTAAGCTAGATTTTTAAAAGGCTTACGATTCAGTGGAATGGGATAGCGTTGATGAGGTCCTCAAAAGGTTTTGGAGAGAAGTGGAGAGCATGGATCATGAAATGTCTCAGGAAGGTAAGTCATTCGTCCATTTTTACAGAAAATTGGGGAGGGAAATTAGATGTCGAAGAGGCTTGCGCCAAGGGGACCCTTTGTCCTCATTGATGTTTACACTTGTGGCGGACGATATAGCAGAAATGATTAGGAGAGGAAGGGAAGAACATATTATCGCAAGTGTCCGGGTGAGAGGGATCCCAGAGTCTATCTCAATCTTTCAATATGTGGACGATACATTAATCTTCGGGGAAGCAAGAGTGGAGGAGATCCTTGCTATTAATATGGTTCTTAGCTGTGCCCGAGCATGGGCAGGGCTCAAAGTTAATCTCAAAAAGAGTAGCGTTATTCCACTGAGCGATAACCTTTCAACACCGATTGATATCGTTAGCACTCTGTTGGGATGTGAAGTGAATAATTATCCACATGCATATCTGGGGAAACCTATCCGACCAGGAAGACTGAGGAATGAGGACTGGTAGCCTTTAATAGACAAGGTGGAAAAGAAACTGGCAGGATGGAAGGGACGATACCTCACACTGGGGGGTAGGATCACTTTGATCAATTCGGTGCTCAGTAGCTTATCGATGTACTTGATGTCGATTTTTTAGCTCCCCAAGTGGGCCATCAACAGAATTGATAAATTAAGAAGAAGGTTCCTTTGGAAGGGAGCTGACGAAGCAAGCAAAGGGGTCCACTGTTAAGTGGGGGAGAGTATGTAAGAGGAAAGAATTTGGGGGGCTAGGCATACTAGATCTTTGGGACATGAATCGGGCCCTGATGAGCAATTGGTGGTGGAAGATGAACAAGAGGCGAAATAACTGGTGGTGCAATTCATTTGAAGCCTATCAGAAAAGGAAGAAATTCAGATTTGCGGGAGGAAGTGTGCATAGGAAAACTTCTCATCTGTGGAAGGGAGTTGTCATAGTAGGAGAGATTTTTCACACAAATACAACTTGTACTATTGAGAAAGGAAAAAATACAAGATTCTGGAAGGATAAATGGTGTGGCAACAATATCCTTCTTAGCATGTTCCCGAAGGATGCTAGGGCAGTGACAAATGTTTATTCAGTGGTTGCGGAGGTATGGCTAATCAGAGACTTAAGCTATGGGTGGAGGAAGAGTTTTCGGAGTAAAGTACGGTACAACTTGAGGAGCTTAATAATTTCATTCGTATCGAAGGAAAGTACTCCGACAACAACGAAGATGTTAGAAGTTGGAGCCTATAGGCTAACAACAATTTCACAGTAGCATCACTTTATTACAGACTCAATGATGGGGGAATCAGAAGCACACATAGTAAGATTATATGGAGGACATAGGCACCTCTAAAGGTTAGAGCATTCCTATGGCTGGTGGAAAAAGATGCTATATTATCAGAGATTAACTTGCAGAAGTGAGGAATGCAGACTGACGTTAGGTGCTCTAGATGTAGCAACAGAGAGGAAGACTCCCAACACATTTTTTTCAACTGCACTAAGGCCAAGCTAGCTTGGGAAGTTGTTAGTGTTGGGTTTGGTTGCTTAGAAACTCCAACATTGATAATAGGGGCGTGGGATCTCGGGAGGGGGGGGTAGCATAAAGATAGAAGACAGAGAGGCGTGGGACTTGTCGGTAGCTGCAACTATTTGGGGCCTGTGGCTAGATCGGAATAACATTCAATTTCGTAATTGCATTAGTAGATTTCGTGTCCTTATGCATAAGATCTTTGCAACAATTCATGCCTGGGCAGGTCAGGAGGGAACAAGGAAAGGGATCCGGCTAGAGGAGGAGCAGGAGATCATAGAGAGGAGGACTTAGGAGCTAGATCACAAATTGTCGTACGAGATTTCAGCTTCAGCTAAATATCTTTATGTATCTTCTTTTGGTTTAGATTAGTGGATGTTTTGTACCCGAGCCATGTACACTCGGAGTTGGTGCTTTTAGGGATTATTGTAATTTGGACTACTATGTTTCGTTAATAGTTTGTTAATGAAGAGATGGCGAAGTCATCTTTTATCAACAAAAAAAACCTCGACCACAACTCAAACACATCACTATTTGATAAATTTCTGCGAATTTGGTTAGCTGTATGCAGAATAAAATTATGTAGAACTTGTTAGATGTGAGATGTTATATTACTTAGTTTAGTCTCATATTGAAAAATGTAATAGTTTAATCTTTTATTCTCTCATATATAGTAGACATTGTAGCCATTTATAATGAATCCAATAAAGTATTCTTTTTTATCTCTGAATCTAACATGGTATCAGAAACTCTAGTTTCATAAGGCTTGCACTACTGTCCTCATCTTCATCGAGATGGAGTGGTTCCGGCCTTCATCAGAACCATTCCACCTCCCCTTACCTACAACTAGATTTCGCTTCTGCTTCTTTCACATATGACGGCTCGTCAAACCCTAGTCCCTAATGTCAAATCAAATCGCGCCGATGTTGCTCTCCCGCCTGCCGTCTCCGTCGTAGCCACCGTCGGCCTCCCAAAGCATCCTCACGCTTAACACAGTCATCATCACCATCATCCTTTTCACTGCCTTCCACGGAAATCCAATTGATATCCCATCACTTCCATATCCAATCCTATCCAATCCAAACCAATCCAGATCCAATCAAATCCAATTCAATCCAATCTAGATCCCATCCAATCCAAACAAATCCACATCAATCCAATCCACCCAATTCAATCCAGATCCAGTCAAATCCCAGATCCTTATCCCGATTATAGAAAAAGAAAAAAAATAATCACAAGATCCAGGAGCCAGATCCAATCCCAAATCAATCTCGACATCTTCCGACGTCCATCCCTATACCTTCCGATGTCCTTCGACGTCTATCCCGGCATCCTTCCTGTCTGCCTCGGGCCACCTCGAACCACGATTGCAACTACTTTTGCTACTACTACTCCCGCCTGATCCAACATGAGTTTGAGAGTGGGTGTTAAGATATGTATGCATCGTCCTTGCGCAACCATGCACCGTCACCAACTTGAGTTTGAGAGGGGGTGTTAGATGTGAGAAGTTATATTACTCAGTTTACTCATATTGAAAAATGTATTAGTTTAATCTTTGGTTGTCTCCTATATATATGAGACATTGTACTCAGTTATAATCAATTCAATAAAGTATTCTTTTATATGTCTGAATACTAAATATAATAGAACTAAAGTAATAAAGGATTTAACCTTTGTAGGCACTAGTGATTTCCAAAATGTTACATTCACTTTACTATAAACCCCTCCATTAGACACAAACCTATACAACAATCTCACTGAATCTCCCACTACTTTCACGTATCCATTTTCTAGTATCTCATTTATCACTAAAGCGTATTTGCTCTCCACTAAGGATGACTATCATAGCATGAAGCTCTCTACGAAGTGGGCCGCCAAGTCGACATTTAAAACTAGCTCTCTATTCTCCCCTCACCAAAACCTGACTAAGGAGAACACAAGTTTTATGCATTACATCATAAAGATCTGGGAACAAAGTGGATAATGAGTTTGAATTGCACCACGCATCTTCCTATTACCTATGGTGCGTCAGAGGTCCTCTTACCACGATACTCTTCCATAATTGTGATCCTCTCCCCCTGATGATGGTAAAAATTGCAGCAGATCAGAGCCGTACGATCCCTGCACGGATCTCAAAGCATCTACAGGCAGATTAGCCATCACAGGCATATTTTACAAGCCTCAGCCCACTCCAATATATGGGCTTCTCTCAAGTCCATAAAAAGTAACAGGCTAAGCCCACTAAGAGAGACACCCAGCTCATGTTGGCCAGGAGTCAAATCTCTTATCCCCTAATAGGGATATCTTATCTCTTCAGGGGGGAGACATGAAAGATCCAACGGTCACGATTCGATCTCTAGAATGTATCTCAGACCTATAAATACCCCTCCCCTTCTTCAGTCACCAGGTAATCAACAATTTACCAGTTTTCAATCTCTTACTCTCTCTTTCTCTTTATGGTTCTGACTTGAGCATCGGAGGGTTTGTCACCGGGGGCCACCCGGCACCCCCCGGTGTTTCAAATGGTTTATAGGTCCGTCGGCCGCATCACCAACCGTCGAATTCAGATCACAGGAGGTCAATCAACGATCCAGATTCAATCACGGGAGCTCTAACCTCTTTTAACGGCCAAGGCACAGGTTTGATTTTTAGTAGTTTCCATCCATTATTAACTCACTATCTGTTTGCTCTCACACCGAAATAAGCAGCAACAGATTGGCACCGTCCGTGGGAAACTACACAAGTAAGACTTATCGCCATGCCACAAAGACTAAGAGGTAAAGGGGCGGCCTCCAGCCATTGCACTACCACTCTTCGTCAACTAGCTCCTCCTATGGAAGATCAGATTCCTCCTCAATAGTCACCCCGACAGCCTAATCACGCTCCTTCCAACGGAGAGGCACCGGGAGGCTCCTAACAAAACCGTCCTGAACAACATCCACAGTACGACCTCATCTCAGTCCACAATGCTTCAACTGGATCCCAAAAGAAAGACGACCAAGTCCTTCGCCGTATCCAAGAAGTAGAAGATCGCCTAGAACAGATGGAAAATGAGAGAAACTGCTCCAACAGGGCCTACCGCCCAAATCAACGTCCCTTCAGCAAAACCATCCTCGATGCACCCGTTCCAAGGAACTTCAAAGCTCTTCAATTTGAATCCTACAACGGGGAATTAGACCCGATGGACCACATCGAGAGCTTTAAAACACCTATGATGTTCTATAACGCCATCGATGCACTCATGCGTCGGACATTTCCCGCTACACTGAAATGACCAACTAGGGAATGGTATTCACGTCTGAAACCCAAATCCACATTTTCTTTCGATCAGCTTGAGGAACTCTTCATTGCACACTTCGTTACAAGCCAGAGAACTGAAAAAACCAGTGTCTCCCTGCTAGAACTGAAGCAGGAAGATGGAGAACTGCCAAAGGACTTCGTCAAGCATTTAATAACTGAAGCAAGGTTATTTTCTGCCTTGAACACTTCGGTAACAACTAGAGCTCTTTCGCCACAACGTCACTAACAAAGACCTGAAAGCCTCCCTCGTCAAAAAGCCACCCAAAAAGTTTCACTGCACTCCTGAAAAGGAGTGACAAGTATATCAGGGTCGAGGAAGCTCTCTATCCTCAAGGCAAGAATGATTCATCTTTCAGAAACAAACGGAAGAACACAAGCGAGGAAGAACTCAGGAAGTTTTAGAAAAACGGGGCAAGTTCACGCCACCCAACTCTAGTGTCACGCTTCGACGAATTCACTCCTCTCAATGCAAGCGTATCATCCATCCTTATGGAAGGGGAGAAGGACGGAATAATCTGCCTTCCCCCCACGATGTCAACGTCTAGTAGAAGAAGAGACAAAAATAAGTGGTGCACATTTCATAGAGATCATGGACACACTACTGACAACTGTCGAACCCTTAAAGAAGAACCGGAAGCCCTGATTCGCAGGGGCTATCTTTCCAACTTTGTTCAGAAAGACAACGACACCGAAAATCCTTCATCCCGAAGGGCTAATAAGCATCAGCAGAAGTCATGCGAGTTGAAAGACTCTGAACAAATGATCGTCCTCCAATCCATTCATGAAGACCCGATGGGGGGAGATTCCAACTCCTCCCGCAAAGCTTTCATAAGCAAAGTCGACTCCATAGATAACATTCTTCCTGCCAAATGCATCGGGATCTCGATATCTTTCTCCGACAAGGACTTAGAAGGCGTCCAAACACCTCATTGCAACGCATTGGTCATAAACCTTTGCATGCTAAATCATAAGGTACGTCGCATCCTGGTGGACAATGGCACCTCAGTAAACATCCTCTTCATGGACACATTTCAGGCTTTCAAGCTCTCTCAGGACCGACTCAAGCCAGCCGATTATACACTTCATGACTCCTCTGGTGCACCTGTCTAGGTCGAGGGAATTGTCGCACTCAATGTTACTGTAGGGAAAGCCCCCGAGATTCAAACAGAAGCACTGGACGTTACGGTAATCGATGTCAAAGCTGCATACAATGCTATATTCGGCCGTTCCGACCTAGCGGCATTCCATGCAGTTGCCTCCACATTTCACATGAAAATTAAGTTCCCAACAATAGCTGGCGTTGGCCAAGCTATAGGAAGCCAACAGGCGGCACGAGCATGTTACACTGCTATAATGGGGGACTCCATTCTCCCCCTCGACGCCATAGAGTCACCGCCAAAAAGCAGTCACAATAATTCACAAACTGTAAACGAGCATGAAGCATCTGCCATAACCAACTCCTACCAAGAACTTCCAAACCTGACACCTCATCATTCACTTGGTCCAAACTAGTTCCCATCATGACACAATAGTAAACCTGAATCCCTCGCCCGAACCACTCCACTTATTCAACGGAGACAGATAGTCATGTCTAAACACATTGGTGCATCAGAAGATTCCACTTTCACTATGCAAAATAATGGGGCCTCCCACCAAAATAGGCAAGTCCATGCAAGGTCTACCAAGTTGTTCGCCTGACAGCTTATCAACTTGAAGACCCGGAGGCAAGGAGATATCAGCAGGGACTTGGAAAGTTGAAAACCTTGTGAAGTAAAATGAGTTTGGTGCCAAACTTGTACAAAAAAAAGCACCAAAATCGTTAAAAGCTTCCTAGGAGACGGGTTCGGAGCCCACATCCCTAATGCGAAGTTACTAAAGCAATTTACAATGAAACAGGTTCAGAGTGCTTCTCCATTCGTTCTTCTTCTGCAACCTGTTAATTCATCAAAGCAAACGACGAGCTACACGCCCAACTTACATTTAAAGCGGCCCTAGGAACTCGTTACAAGCTTTCCTCAACGCATTTTCGGAATCCAGAACTCGGGAGTTGCAGCGTGCAAATATGCACGTTTAGAACACAACTCACCGATCGATCTGTTCCTGCAACTAGTTGAACTTCCTTGGAGGCTCTGAAACAACGAGTTGAGTGCCACACTTATATACTTAAGCAGCACCAAACACTCATTGTGGGTCTCCCCGTAAGACAGATTCGGAGTCCATACCTATGGCTCGACAAGGACTCTAACAATTTGCAATAACGCAAGTTCACAGTGCACTTTGCTATTCGATCTGCTCCTGCAATCTGTTAACGCCTCAACGACTGGTTCGGAGTCCATGTTCATGGTTCAAAAGAGACTCTGTCAATTTGCAAAGAAGCAAGTTCAGAGTGCGCTTTGCCATTCGAGCTGCTTCTGCAACCTGTTAATACTTAAACTAACAAGTCCGGAATCCATGTTCATGGTTCAGAGTTACTCTCGCAACCTGTAATAACACACGTTCAGAGTTTAGCTCGCCATTCGATCTGTTCCTGCAACTAGTTAAATTTCCTCAACAACAAATTAATAGGTCCAAAATCATGGATCGAAGTTACCCTAGCAACACTTGTAAAAAGCAGCACTTGGGGTTCAACTCTCCATTTGATGTGACTCTCACAATCTGTCAGGGGCCCCATACAACAAGTTTAGAAAACAACTCTCCTTCAGATTTGTTCCTACAACTAGCTGGGTTCAAGACGGAGCAATGCTAAACTCCGTCATACACCATCGACAGTTCTTTAAGCTATATGCAACAGACTTGAGGCCCTGTTATTTAGCGACAAAGAACCCGTCGATGGTACATCAACCATGACAGTAAGGATCAAGCATATGAAATGAATCCCACAAATCACAGAACTATCACAAACTCATATGTTCAGATCCAGTAGCACTACAGACGTCTACAAATACAAAACGGCTAGTCCAAAGTCTAACTCTTCGAAGAGCAGCTCATACGACTAGCCAACCCCCAAGACGATGCATCACAGGACAAGACACCGCCATGTAGAAGATTTCTCATTCCAAAAACTACAAGTCTCATTACAACAGCAAATTCACAATGACTCCACGATTCACGTCTAAGAATCGCTACCGAAAGTCCTGTGAACACTGTACAACAAACTGTCATGAAAACTGTTCTTCCGGCTATACACACTGGAGAGATGCTCTACCTAAGAGAAACCAAACTCCTCGCCGGCCTCCTACCAGCTAACAGCTCCATAAGACCGCCTCAACTCTTGATGATAATATTCAAGACAAGTCTTCCTTCGACGAGCAAACTCCAGATGCATCCGACCACTTTCACTTGAGCGAGCTCCAACTCCGTCTCGCTTGAAGCACCGTGCAAACGGGAGAGTTCCAACTCCGTCAAGCACAACGTACCATGAAGGAGAGCAAGCTCAGTTTCCCAGAGAACCTCGTTCGATGCACGCAACTACTTGTCATTAAAGAGAAGAATTGAATCACCGCAACGCTGAATAAACACAAGTGACCTAACATCCACACTAAGAAGATTCATAATACCCACAACTCATACGCTCTAACAATGAGTTCGAGGCTCCACGCGCCACTTGAGTTCCTCCGGTCAACCACTCGTCAAGATCGAGCAACGAGTCCAACACCCCGATCTCTGCTCGCCACTCGAGCTCCATCAATAGCTTGTTGGCTCCAAACAATTAGTTCGGTACTCTGCTTGCCGCTTGAGCTCCATCAACAACTCGTTGGTCCCAAACAATGAGTTCGGCACTCCGCTCGCCCCTTGAGCTCCATCAATAGTTCGTTGGCTCCAAACAACGAGTTAAGCGCTCTGTTCGCTGCTCGAGCTCCATCACCAACTCGTTTTTCCCAAACAATGAGTTTAGTGCTCTGCTCGCCGCTTGAGCTCTATCAGCAACTCATTGGTCCCAAACAACGAGTTCGGCACTCTACTCGCCGCTTGAGCTCCATCAGCAACTCGTTGGTCCCAAACAACGAGTTCAACACTCCACTCGCCGCTTGAGCTCTATCAACAACTTGTTGTTTCCAAACAACGAGCTCATTGCTCTGCTTGCCGCTTGAGCTCCATCAACAACTCGTTGGTCCCAAACAACGAGTTCAGCACTCCGCTTGCCGCTTAAGCTCCATCAACAACTCGTTGGTTCCAAACAACGGTTCAACGCTCTGATCGCCGCTTGAGCTCTATCAACAAATCGTTGTTTCCAAACAACGAGTTCAGTGCTCTGCTCGCCGCTTGAACTCCATTAACAACTCGTTGGTCCCAAACAACGAGTTCAACGCTTCGCTCACCGCTTGAGCTCCATCAATAGCTCGTTGGATCCAAACAACGAGTTAAGCGCTCTGCTCTCTGCTTGAGCCCCATTAACAACTCGTTGGTCCCAAACAACGAGTTCAGCACTCCACTCGCCGCTTGAGCTCCATCAATACCTCATTGGCTCCAAACAACAAGTTATGCACACTGCTCTCCACTTGAGCGCCATCAACAACTCGATGGTCCCAAACAAATGGTTCAGTGCTCCGCACTCTGCCTGGGCTCCATCAACAAATTGTTGGCTCCACATAACGAGTCCAATGCCTTGGTCTTCACTCAAGTTCTACCAAATAGCTCGTTGGCTCCAAACAACGAGTTTGACGCCTTGCTCTATGCTTGAGCTCCGTCCATAACTCGTTGGCTCCAAATAACGGGTTCAATATTCTACTCTTCGCTTGAGCTCCATTAATAACTTGTTGGCTCCCAACAATGAGTTCAACACTTTGGTTTTCGCTCAAGCTCCACCAAACAGCTCGCTGACTCCAAACAACAAGTTCAATGCCTTGGTCTTCGCTCAAGCTTCACCAAATAACTCGTTGACTCCAAACGGCGAGTTCTATGCTCTGATTGTCACTTGAGCTCCGTCAACAACTTGTTGGTTCCAAACTGTAATGCCCCGATTTTTATTTAATGAAAATTATTTTATTTTGCACGTTGTGTGCACGTGCAATATTTTGGTGATTATTTTCATTATGATGAGTATAGATATTTAAATACTTGCTTTTAATTATTTTTGTATAAAGCCTTTTTTTCAAATAGACAAAAGCCTTTCTTTTTAAAAGCCCAAATCTAATTTAATCGTTATCTTTTTATAATTATTATTTTGGCCCAAAAACTAAAGCCCATGAGCTATTTTATTTTTAAATACAACTTGTAGTGTAGAAAAAATTTTAAAGATTATTTTTATGTAAAAATATAATGTACAAATTTTAAATGGAGACCAAGTTGCATGAACGTGCACTACATGTACACGTGAAAATTGCACCTTTGGAGTAGGACGGTTTTAAGCTTTTGGAGGGAAAGGAATTTTTCAAGTGGAGTCACGGTGGTGGTGGCTACTTGATCATGGGTAGTTAGTGTAACTCCTCCTTAAATCCTAGCCATTTGTTCCTAACTCCTACTTCAATCCTAGCCATCCATTTTCCTAAATTTTTAGTATAAATACCCCCCCTAGCCTAGTTATTCTTGTGCTAATTATTTCCTCCAAGCCTATAGTTTAAAATACATTATCTAGTAGTTTATTAAGTGAGTAAAAGATTGAGTTTGTGTGTGGAGTTTTTGGTGCTTGCATCAAGAGGAGGGCCGGCAATCATTAGGGAGGCTCGGTTTGGCTTTGTGGAAGGCTCGTGTGCGCGTCGACGAGGAGGATCGTTCGTTTGCAAGGACTTTCGTTTAGGAGGTGTTGCTAGTTGTATTTCTCTCCAAATTAAGGTGGGTAAATTTTCTATATTTCTAATTAGGAATGCATGCTAGATGTGAATTGAAAGAATGATGCATGAAAAAGATTAAGAAGAGTACACTTTAATTAGAAAAATGACCTATTGATTGATTGAAATGTTGATATGCAATTGTATGTGGTTCTATTATTAAAATTCAAGTTGTGTGCGAAATGATTATGGCTATGGATTGTGTAAAGAAAACTTCCTTATTAACATTAAAAATTATGTGCAAGAGTTAGTAGATTGGCAATATTACTTTATGTGCTTAAATGGACTTTTTGTGATAATGTTGTGATGGATGAATTAAAATATAGATTGTATGTTTGGGTAATTATTAAAAATAGAGAATTAGTAAGAAGTTGCTAATAAAGAGATTAGTGATGTTAATTGTTAAGAAATGTCGAGAAAAGAAATGTAGTAGTGATAATTTAGAATTCGAATTAATTGTATGAAAAACATGTATTAATTATTGAAAAAATTATTTTTATTATACTGGAGTATAATTTATGTTGAGAATAGCCAATCTGGACATCTACAGCAAATTTAGTAAAGACAAAATTAAATGAGAGCTTGTTGAACATCGAAATGCTTTACTAAACAGAGAGAATTGATTTAATTAAACTACGGGTTGAAATATGACAACATGAGCGCATAGCTCAAGTGGTCGGGATGCTCTTAATCGCTACAGTGGGTCGGCGAGTTGCTGGTTCGAATCCCCTTAGCACCATACTTTTTGTATTTTTGGAATAAAAAAAAATAACTACAGCCGAGAGCATTTAATGCTCTTAGCTCCTTTCATTAACGCATATAGTGTTCGGCCTAGTGGCCTGTGCCTTCGGTGGTTTTCCCTGTGGTCGTGGGTTCGAATACTGGGTTCGGCCAGTATTTAGTTTGGGGGAAAAATATTTTTTTGAGGATTTTTAATGATTAAAAAATTACGAAAAAAATATGGTTATTATACTGAAATTATGTGGGACTTGTGAAAAATAATTTGATGATTATTTGCATTAAACGGAGTATGTTTTGAAAATAAATGTATAATTTAGAACTATGATTAAACACTTGTATGTTATGAAAATTGCACTTTGAAAAAGGACTTGAAATAAAATGTTAGAAAAGAAATGTAAGAAATATAAAAATTATATGTAGTGATGTGATGTGAATTATTCTCATTGGAGAATAATGTGGAAATTATGAAATGTGAATATTCATTTAGTGATGTGATTTTTAATGTGAAAATGATATTTGATGAAATATATAAGGAATAATTGAATTTATGTATGGCTATGGACTCATGAATAAACTAGAAATCATGCTATTGAAAAAGAAAATCTGTTATGATTATGAAGATGAACTTAGGAGCTGGAAATGCTCAATTTTGGAAATTGTGAATTGAAATTGAAACAAAAGAGTAGCTAAGTCTCCCCCGGCAAATGGAAAGAAATGAAATGAAATTTGAAATGAAAGACCAAGGTTGGTCATGTTTGAATGAATGAATAAGTCCGGTTTAGTGGAGAGGCTAACTCTAGAGCTTTGATTTTGTTCATGATTCTAATAAAAACTAAGGATTAGTACATAGTGAAGACGTGATGAAAGTGAGAGAAAAATACAAGTATGAGAGTTAGAGTTTACGGTGCGGGTGTGTGAGCCACAGAATGCATGCTTGATGAGTCAAGACATGGCGTGGGCACAACTCAGTAATGATCAGACTTTAGCAACGCTTGTGGGATGTTTGGTGACTGCAAGAGGATCGTGTTCAGGGAGGAGGCTGAATTGCCACAGAATGCATGCTTGATGAGTCAAGACATGGCGTGGGATTCCCCTCCAGGGTCCGGTACACGTGCTTGTACTCATAGATCATCTAGGATACTCACCGTAGTTACAGTAGTAGATTAAGTCATGACGAGGGATTGAACCCTACAAAGATGAAGCACGAATAAGAGGCTTGCCCTCGGACCTATGTAGTATGGGATGCATATAATCCGAATAAGTGTGCATTAGTGTCATGTAATATAAATAAATGCATTAAGGACAAAGTGCACAATCACAACACGACATCATTAGGGTATTCCCTTTAGTTTGATATGTGACAAGTTTGTGTTTGTTAAATATGGAAAATAAGTTATACTATTTCCGGTATAGAGAGGATGACCGTGTATAATGTTCATCGGTTGAATAAACTGACGTGCCCACATTTTTGTATGCAGGGTAATGACATGATAAAGGTTAAGGAGGAACAGATGCTAAACGATTATTCAATGTTGTTGTACATTTATTTAAATGTTGTAAATTTACTTCCGCTGTGCAATGTAAAGAGTAAAGTTTTATGTAAACTCTGATGTAAAGTGAAAAGTTCAAATTTCCTTGTAAAATTGTACTAAATGAAGTGTAAAGATCTTGTGGAATCTCGAATTCAGTGTATTTTGGAATTCGGGGCGTTGCAGAGTGGTATCAGAGCCACGCTTCACACTTGTACAAATTTATAAGGAACGACACCCTAGAAGTGGACATTAGAGTGTGTGTTTGAGTCTAGAGATTTAAATATAAGTGACTTACATTTGTGTTGCTATATGACTTATGCTTCTTCCTCTCTATTTCTAAGATGGCTGATCACTTCGACCCCGCTGGAGACGACGACTGGCATATCATCGAGGAAGAGTACCATCCTGGACAAGCAGATTCCGAGGAATAGTACTACTCAGGGCAAGCAGATTCTGACGGAGAAGAATGGCCTGAATCCCGAGAGATCACCCCACCTCCGGATTCATCTGATGACTCTTCTTCTGACGAAGAAGAAGAACCAGTTCCGAATAGTCTTGTGATATCTCTTCAGAGGCAGGTAGAAACACTGCGAGAGAGAGTTGGATTATTGGAGGCTCAATTGGCAAAGCAAAAGGACGACTTTGCAGTTCTCAGTCATCGTGTATGGGAACTCGAGAAGAGGAAGAATCTGACTGATGTGCTGAAGGATGAAGTTGATGAACTACGGGGAGAACTTCGAGAAGCGAAGAGGAACCGTAGGAGTTAGACTGTTGTAGCTTCTACTGTTTTTATTCTGATGTTAAGAAATATTTTTCAATTCGAATGTGTAAAGTTTGGAATTCAATGAAATGCAAGTTGATTTAAAATTCATGTCCTATACTTCGAATTTAATGGATCTTTTGCATCAGAATATGACTAGAAGAGGAGCTAGAAACGGGGAAGGTCTGGATCTGGAAACGGAACTTGCGAGGGTCTATCAGACGCTCAACGCCGTGGCCATGAATCAGAACCAAGGAAGGGGGCCTGGGAATCCAGTGCCCGAAGCGATTAAACTCGTGGAATCGTTCAAACGAATGAAACCACCTGTATTCGAAGGGAAGTCAGACCCTGATGCGGCTGACAACTGGATTCTTCAGGTAGAGACGATCTTCGAAGTGCTGGGGACCCCTGAGGGCAGCAAGGTGAAGTTGGCGACTCTGCAACTTGAGAAGGATGCGGCTGTTTGGTGGCAGTCGATGAAAAGGACAATGGGAGGCATAGTTCTTGGCTGGGAGGAATTTTTGGAAGAATTCCGCAGTCACTACTTCTCCTCCGACGTTCAAGAGAAGAAGGCTATGGAGTTTCTATCACTACAGCAAGGTGGCATGTCAGTTAGGGAGTACGAGACCAAGTTTACTCAGCTCTCTAGGTCTGCTCCGGAATTAGTGATGGATGAGGCGAAGAAGGCTCGTAAGTTCGAGCATGGATTGAGGCCGAGCTTGAGGTCCCGGATGATACCTCTTGGTATCAGAAGATTTGACAAGCTGGTCAAGAGAGCAGCAGCGACGGAGGCAGATATGGAGCAGTTCCATGTTGTTCAGAATCGGAGGAACAACTGGCTGTCTGGAAAGAGGCCCGCACATTCTGGGAGTTTTAAGGGACAACCATCTGCACAAATGTTCAAATCGACAGGGGCGAATGCTATTAGTGTGGCTGGAAAACCTGGGAACAATGTTGTGAGACCTCCTGCGGTGACTTGCTTCAACTGTGGTAAAACGGGACATTACCAATCTCAATGCCCCAAGCCACGGAATGGTAATCGCAATGTACCAATGCAGCAGATTGGGAAGAGATCGTACCAACCAGGGCGAGTATTTGCCTTGACGGAAGCTGATGCTGATGAAGTAGATCATGTCATCACTGGTACGAGGGCAGCTATCTAGAGGTTTATGTTGTTTCTTTTTCCCGTTATTTAGTGAACTGTTACGTAATGGGTGTGTATTATGTAACAGGCGAACTTTATTTGAATGGAATGAAAGCTGTTGTGTTGTTCGATACTGGATTCTCTCATACTTTTGTGTCTCCTAAATTTGCTAAAGTGTTGGAAGTTGAACCGAAGATTTTTTCAGGCAAGATCTTAGCAGTAGCTACTCCATCAGGGGAAACTTTAACCACTGATCGGTATTATGCAGATTGCGAGATTGTGATTGGGGATAGAATCTTTGGGATTGATCTGATCGAGCTGACTATCTTGGGAGTCGATGTTATCATTGGCATTGATTGGATGTCGGTGTACAGTGCAAGCATCGAGTGCAAGACCAAGACGGTAACAGTGAAGGCTCCAGGTGGACCTGAAGTCACTTTCCAAGGGAAGAAGAAGTGTTCTAAGCTGGTGGCAGCTATCCGCAAGGAAGAGACTCCTGTGAAAGTGCAAGGGATTCCTGTGGTTCGGGACTATCCGACTGTGTTCTTGGATGATTTTCCTGGGTTACCCCTGCATCGTGATGTAGAGTTCAGCATTACTGTTCAACCGGGAAGTGCACCATTTCTAAGGCACCGTATAGGATGGCTCCAGTGGAACAGGATGAGGTGAAACGGCAGATTGAGGAACTGTTGGAGAAAGGCTTTATTCAACCTAGTGCGTCACCTTGGGGAGCACCAGTGCTTTTGGTAAAGAAGAAGGATGGATCGATGAGAATGTGTATCGATTACCGAGAGCTGAATAAGGTCACTGTTCAGAATAAGTATCCTATTCCTCAAATTGATGACTTGTTCGATCTTCTACAAGGAGCAGCTGTTTTCTCCAAAATAGATCTTCAATCAGGATATCACCAAGTTCGAGTGAAAGCTGAAGATGTGCACAAAACTACATTTAGAACTCGACATGAGCATTACGAATTCTTAGTTATGACATTTGAAGTGACGAATGCACCCGCAATCTTCATGGATTTGATGAACAGAGTTCTGAAGCCGTTCATTGATTCTTTCGTCGTGGTGTTTATCGACGATATCCTCGTGTACTCCAATTCAGAAGAGGAGCACACCGAGCATCTGGCAGCAGTTTTGAAGAAGCTGGAAGAGCAGGAGTTGTATGCCAAGCTATCCAAGTGTGATTTCTGGAAATCTGAAGTGGCATTCCTAGGTCACATCCTTTCTAAGGAGGGAGTGGCAACTGACCCTCAGAAGATAGAGGCAGTGAGAGATTGGGCTAGGCCTACTACGGTAAAGGAAGTCAGAAGTTTTCTTGGAATGACTGGATACTACAGGAGATTCATTCAAGGTTATGCTCAGTTAGCCGTACCGCTTACTGGTCTGACCAAGAAGAATGTGAACTTCAAGTGGACTGAGCAATGTGAGGCGAGCTTTCAGGAGTTGAAAGAGAAGCTGACTACTGCACCTATTTTGGATTTGCCTAGAGCAGGTGTTGAGTATGATGTTTATAGCGATACTTCACATCGTGGGCTTGGTTGTGTCTTAATGCAAGAAGGAAGAGTAATCGCTTATGGATCTAGGCAACTACGACCGCATGAGAAGAATTACCCGACTCGTGATCTAGAGTTGGCTGCGATTATCTTTTCCTTAAAGCAATGGAGGCACTACGTGTACGGTGAGAAATTAAACATGTACACGGACCACAAGAGTTTGAAGTACATATATCAACAGAAGGATCTGAATTTGAGGCAGCAGAGATGGTTGGAAGTGCTTGAGGACATGCGACCTGAGATCAAGTATCATCCTGGGAAAGCTAATGTTGTTGCTGATGCACTTAGTCACAAGAGCAGTTTATCCAGTTTGATTACAACTCAGAAGCATCTGATTGAGGAATTGGACCGAGCAGGTATTGAAGTTGTCTTGCAAGGATTGGAAGCATCTTTAGCTCAGTTGAGGCTTCAGCCTACTTTGAATGGAAGTATTATTGCAAGTCAGGAGGTTGATGCTGATATCTTGGAGATGAAGGAGCAGGTTAGTGCTGGCAGGTTGCCCGGATTTCAAATCAGGGATGGAGTGCTGTGGTTTGGAGAGAGGCTGTGTGTTTCGGATCAGGCGGACCTGAAAGAGAGTATTCTTCAGGAAGCGCATGCTACTCTTTTGTCGGTACATCCTGGGAGTACTAAGATGTACAGAGACATCAAACCGCATTTCTGGTGGTCAGGTTTGAAGCGGGATGTGGCTGAATTTGTGGCGAAGTGTGAGGTTTGTCAGCAAGTCAAAGTCGAAAATCAGAGATCCGGAGGTCTATTACAGCCGTTACCTATTCCGGAATGGAAGTGGGATAACATCGGTATGGATTTCATTACGGGATTGCCTAAGAGTTCTAAAGGCAATGATGCAATTTGGGTTATAGTCGATCGACTAACCAAGTCCGCTCACTTTTTGGCGATGAAACTCACTGCTTCGATGGACAAGTTAGCTGAGTTGTATGTTTGCGAGATCGTCCGGCTTCATGGTGTTCCGTCAACTATTGTGTCTGATCGAGATGCACGGTTTACTTCGCATTTCTGGAGGAGTCTTCAGACAGCTTTGGGTACCAAGATAGATTTCAGCACTGCTTTTCATCCGCAAACCGATGGGCAGACTGAGAGAGTCAACCGTATTCTTGAGGATATGCTTCGGTGTTGTATACTAGACTTTGGAGGCAGTTGGGAAAGGCATTTACCTTTGGTAGAGTTTGCCTACAACAACAATTTTCAGACCAGTATTGGGATGGCACCGTACGAAGCTTTGTATGGCAGGAAGTGCAGGACACCTGTTTGTTGGTTTAAGTTGGGGAGCGTCAGTTGTTTAGTCCTGAGCTTGTGCAGCAAATCTCTGAGAAGATTGATCTGATCAGGAAAAGGTTGGTAGAAGCTCAGAGCAGGCATAAAAGCTATGCAGACAACCGGAGAAGGGACCTTGAGTTTGAGGTCGGTGACTTCATCTTTCTGAAAGTATCGCCCAATAAAGGTGTGGTTCGATTTGGCAAAGGCGGGAAATTAGCCCCGAGGTTTATAGGCCCGTATAAGATATTGAAAAGGATCGGGAAAACTGCTTACCGGCTTGAGTTACCGGAAGAGTTGTCTCAGGTGCACAATGTCTATCATGTGTCGATGCTGAGAGGTTATATTCCAGATCCGAGTCATCATTTGCCTGAAGTGCCGAAAGGTTTGCAGTTGGATCTGAACTACATCGAGTCTCCTGTCGAGATTGTTGATCGTCGAGAGAAAGTCTTGAGGAATAAGACGATACCGATGGTCAAGGTAGTCTGGAGAAACCATTTGGTTGAAGAGGCTACTTGGGAGTCTGAGGAGAGGATGTTGAAGGATTATCCTGAGCTTTTTGCTTGATTTGTATTTTGTATTTTGTATTTTTGTATTTTTCTTGTGCTTGTTGTGAGTGTGGTATTTTGTTTCTCACTCTTGACTGTAGTTCTGGGGACGGAACTATTCTAAGGAGAGAGTGTTGTAATGCCCCGATTTTCATTTAATGAAAATTATTTTATTTTGCACGTTGTGTGCACGTGCAATATTTTGGTGATTATTTTCATTATGATGAGTATAGATGTTTAAATACTTGCTTTTAATTATTTTTGTATAAAGCCTTTTTTTCAAATAGACAAAAGCCTTTCTTTTTAAAAGCCCAAATCTAATTTAATCGTTATCTTTTTATAATTATTATTTTGGCCCAAAAACTAAAGCCCATGAGCTATTTTATTTTTAAATACAACTTGTAGTGTAGAAAAAATTTTAAATATTATTTTTATGTAAAAATATAATGTACAAATTTTAAATGGAGACCAAGTTGCATGCACGTGCACTACACGTACACGTGCAAATTGCACATTTGGAGTAGGCCGGTTTTAAGCTTTTGGAGGGAAAGGAATTTTTCAAGTGGAGTCACGGTGGTGGTGGCAACTTGATCATGGGTAGTTAGTGTAACTCCTCCTTAAATCCTAGCCATTTGTTCCTAACTCCTACTTCAATCCTAGCCATCCATTTTCCTAAATTTTTAGTATAAATACCCCCCCTAGCCTAGTTATTCTTGTGCTAATTATTTCCTCCAAGCCCATAGTTTAAAATACATTATCTAGTAGTTTATTAAGTGAGTAAAAGATTGAGTTTGTGTGTGGAGTTTTTGGTGCTTGCATCAAGAGGAGGGCCGGCAATCAATAGGGAGGCTCGGATGGGCTTTGTGGAAGGCTCGTGTGTGCGTCGACGAGGAGGATCGTTCGTTTGCAAGGACTTTCGTTTAGGAGGTGTTGCTAGTTGTATTTCTCTCCAAATTAAGGTGGGTAAATTTTCTATATTTCTAATTAGGAATGCATGCTAGATGTGAATTGAAAGAATGATGCATGAAAAAGATTAAGAAGAGTACACTTTAATTAGAAAAATGACCTATTGATTGATTGAAATGTTGATATACAATTGTATGTGGTTCTATTATTAAAATTCAAGTTGTGTGCGAAATGATTATGGCTATGGATTGTGTAAAGAAAACTTCCTTATTAACATTAAAAATTATATGCAAGAGTTAGTTGATTGGCAATATTACTTTATGTGCTTAAATGGACTTTTTGTGATAATGTTGTGATGGATGAATTAAAATATAGATTGTATGTTTGGGAAATGATTAAAAATAGAGAATTAGTAAGAAGTTGCTAATAAAGAGATTAGTGATGTTAATTGTTAAGAAATGTCGAAAAAAGAAATGTAGTAGTGATAATTTAGAATTCGAATTAATTGTATGAAAAACATGTATTAATTATTGAAAAAATTATTTTTATTATACTGGAGTAAAATTTATGTTGAGAATAGCCAATCTGGACATCTACAGCAAATTTAGTAAAGGCAAAATTAAATGAGAGCTTGTTGAACATCGAAATGCTTTACTAAACAGAGAGAATTGATTTAATTAAACTACGGGTTGAAATATGACAACATGAGCGCATAGCTCAAGTGTTCGGGATGCTCTTAATCGCTACAGTGGGTCGGCGAGTTGCTGGTTCGAATCCCCTTAGCACCATATTTTTTGTATTTTTAGGCAAAAAAAATAAATAACTACAGCCGAAAGCATTAATCAGCTCCTTTCATTAATGCATATAGCGTTTGGCCTAGTGGCCTGTGCCTTCGGTGGTTTTCCCTGTGGTCGTGGGTTCGAATACTGGGTTCGACCAGTATTTAGTTTGGGGGGGAAATATTTTTTGAGGATTTTTAATGATTAAAAAATTACGAAAAAAATATGGTTATTATCCTAAAATTATGTGGGACTTGTGAAAAAATAATTTGAGGATTATTTGCATTAAACAGAGTATGTTTTGAAAATAAATATATAATTTAGAACTATGATTATACACTTGTATGTTATGAAAATTGCACTTTGAAAAAGGACTTGAAATAAAATGTTAGAAAAGAAGTGTAAGAAATATAAAAATTATATGTAGTGATGTGATGTGAATTATTCTCATTGGAGAATAATGTGGAAATTATGAAATGTGAATATTCATTTAGTGATGTGATTTTTTATGTGAAAATGATATTTGATGAAATATATAAGGAATAATTGAATTTATGTATGGCTATGGACTCATGAATAAACTAGAAATCATGCTATTGAAAAAGAAAAATCTGTTATGATTATGAAGATGAACTTAGGAGCTGGAAATGCTCAATTTTGGAAATTGTGAATTGAAATTGAAACAAAAGAGTAGCTAAGTTTCCCCCAGCAAATGGAAAGAAATGAAATGAAATTTGAAATGAAAGACCAAGGTTGGTCATGTTTGAATGAATGAATAAGTCCGGTTTAGTGGAGAGGCTAACTCTAGAGCTTTGATTTTGTTTATGATTCTAATAAAAACTAAGGATTAGTACATAGTAAAGACGTGATGAAAGTGAGAGAAAAACACAAGTATGAGAGTTAGAGTTTACGGTGCTGGTGTGTGAGCCACAGGATGCATGCTTGATGAGTCAAGACATGGCGTGGGCACAACTCAGTAATGATCGGACTTTAGCAACGCTTGTGGGATGTTTGGTGACTGCAAGAGGATCGTGTTCAGGGAGGAGGCTGAATTGCCACAGAATGCATGCTTGATGAGTCAAGACATGGCGTGGAATTCCCCTCCAGGGTCCGGTACACGTGCTTGTACTCATAGATCATCTAGGATACTCACCGTAGTTACAGTAGTAGATTAAGTCATGACGAGGGATTGAACCCTACAAAGATGAAGCACGAATAAGAGGCTTGCCCTCGGACCTATGTAGTGTGGGATGCATATAATCCGAACAAGTGTGCATTAGTGTCATGTAATATAAATAAATGCATTAAGGACTAAGTGCATAATCACAACACGACATCATTAGGGTATTCCCTTTAGTTTGATATGTGACAAGTTTGTGTTTTTTAAATATGAAAAATAAGTTATACTATTTCCGGCATAGAGCGGATGGCCGTGTATAATGTTCGTCGGTTGAATAAACTGACGTACCCACAGTTTTGTATGCAGGGTAATGACATGATAAAGGTTAAGGAGGAACAGATGCTAAAAGATTATTCAAAGTTGTTGTACATTTATTTAAATGTTGTAAATTTACTTCCGCTGTGCAATATAAAGAGTAAAGTTTTATGTAAACTCTGATGTAAAGTGAAAAGTTCAAATTTCCTTGTAAAATTGTACTAAATGAAGTGTAAAGATCCTGTGGAATCTCGAATTCAGTGTATTCTGGAATTCGGGGCGTTACAGAGTGGAATCAGAGCCACGCTTCACACTTGTACAAATTTATAAGGAATGACACCCTAGAAGTGGACATTAGAGTGTGTTTGAGTCTAGAGATTTAAATATAAGTGACTTACATTTGTGTTGCTCTATGACTTATGCTTCTTCCTCTTGCGATGGTCGGTGCGAAGGTCGGTGCCTCGGTAGCTCGGCCGTAGCTCCTCGGTAGCTCGGTAGCTCGGTGCTGCAGGAGCTGCCGAGCTACATGGCTGAATCTGGTGCATCCATTATGGCACGAATCATGAGGTAGGAGGCTCAGATCACGAGAAAATGTGATCTTGTCGTTTTGTGGGCGTGGCATGATCTGAGCCACTCATCATCTTTTGGCACGAATTTTGAGACAATCTGACGGTTTGAGTAGCTCAGCAGCATTTTTCTCCAAATTTGGAGGTCGGTGCCTCGATAGCTCGGCCGTAGCTCCATGGTAGCTCGATAGCTCGGCGCTGCAGGAGCTGCCGAGCTACGTGGCTGAATCTGGAGCGTCCATCATGGCGCGAATCACGAGATAGGAGGCTCAGATCACGAGAAAACGTGATCTTTTCGTTTTGTGGGCGTGTCTGAATCCAAGCCGCTCATCAATTTTGGGCGCGAATCTTGGGACAATCAGACGTCCCATAGAGTTCGACAGCATTTTTCTCCAAATGTGGAGGTCGGTGCCCCGGTAGCTCGGCAGAGTGTCTTGGTGGCTCAGCTCGGCAGAGTGTCTTGGTGGCTCAGCTCGTCATGAGTCGTTGAGCCACGTGGCGACATCTGAAGCGTTCATCATGGCACGAATCACAATGCAGGCGGCTCAGATCACGAGGAAACGTGAATTTGTCATTTTGTGGGCGTGTCTGAATCTGAGCCGCTCATCAACTTTTGGCGCGAATCTTGGGACAATCAGACGTCCCATAGAGTTCGGCAGCATTTTTGTCCAAATGTGGAGGTCGGTGCCCCGGTAGCTCGCTAAAGTGCCTCGGTGGCTCGGCTCGTCATGAATCGTTGAGCCACGTGGCGACATCTGGAGTGTTCATCACGGCACGAATCACAATGCAGGTGGCTCAGATCACGAGAAAACGTGACTTTGTCGTTTTGTGGGCGTGTCTGAATCTGAGCCGCTCATCAACTTTTGGCACGAATCTTGGGACAATCAGACGTCCCACAGAGTTCGGCAGCATTTTTCTCCAAATGTGGAGGTCGGTGCCTCGGTAGCTCGGTTCGTCATGAATTGCCAAGCTGCCTGGCTAAGACCGAACCGTCGCCGCCCTTCTCTGAACCGTTGCCACCCTTCTTTATTTTGTCGTTTAGCCTTCTTTAACGGGCTTGAGGGGGCCCAAAAGTCGCCGCTCTTCGTTACAAAGCCCAAGAGTCACTTCTTTTACTATAAGTTTTCACCCCCCCCCCCCACCCTTTCTCTCATTCTTTCACTTTTCACTCTTAGATTTTATTTTCGCTCTCGAGTTGCTCTGCTAGCGGAGATCTGAGCTCAAGGGCGATTGTGTTAGCTGTCGCGGAGGCCAGGCGATTTTCGGCGATCTTTTTCCGCCCGTAAACATCACGTCAAGGTCAGTATATATATTCTTAATCTTATATATATACTACGAGATGTCACGAGTGTCCTCGGGTAGTGAAGCTTCTTCCTCGGGGGGTCGGAGCGACGAGCGGTTAGTTCACGAGGGAAGGGGAGAAGTGGTGAGTAGACGGAAGGGGAAGGAGATAGTAGGGTCATCGGCGGCCGAGGAAAAGGGGAAGGAAGCGGCTCGGTCTTCGGTTGTTGAGACGGTGGTGGAGACGGTGAGACAAGCAGGTGAGATGGGTCGGCTATCGACCGTGATATCCGGTCACGGGGGGATCCGGCAGTATTCCGACGAGCTGTTGACTAAGGCCGTCTACGGATGCTCAGAAACCTACGAGGATAACGAAGCGAGGGAGGTTACCGAAGTGGATGACATCCCCTCGGTTCTCACCGAACGAGATCTACTTCGGATTAGGAAGAGCTTCGTCATTCCCCCAGAGTACACTCTGATTCTCCCCGGTCCTAGGGTGCGAGCGTGCACAGCCTTCAGGCCAGATACTTGCGTCTTCGCGTACGACACGTTGAATGCCGGACTGCGTCTCCCCCTCCATCCCTTCGTGACCGAAGTTCTCCGATGGTATGGACTGAGCCCTATTCAGTTCATGCCGAATATGTGGTGACATGTGCTCGGATTTCTGCTCCAATGCCGAACAGCAAAGGTGGAGCCCCAGCTCGTTGTCCTCCGGAGTTTGTACCAGATTAATAGGATGAGCAAGACCGAACCCCGGTACTACCTGTCACCTCGGAAAGGCGTTAAGCTGATAGAGAACCCTGACTCTATCAAGTCGTGGAAGGGTAAGTACTTCTTAATCCGAGGCCTTTCGGCATGGGACTTCCCGACCCGATGGAAGGAGGAGGTGCCGAGGTACGCAAAGGCCGAGCCGGTGTTGACTCCGGTTGAAGCAGAGGTAGCAGCAAAGCTGGTTGGTCTTCCGATGTTGAGTTTGAGAGATATGACAGAGGAGGTGCTTCACAGGTCGGGCCTGAGTCTGATCGACCCGAGTACGCTCCGGACATCTCTTTTTCTTGTTTTACTTCCTTTAATGCCTTGTATTTTTTCTAACTTTGTTTTCTTTATTTGACAGAGGCTCCGAGCAATCATGGCCGAGCGGAACAAGGCCTCCGAGGCCAAAAAGAGGAAGAGGACGAGCGGGGGGCCTTCGTTCGGCCGACCAACCAAGGTCCCTTCGGCTGCCGTTGTGGACCTGGCCTCTCCTCGGTGGTCGGCCTCTGCTGTAGATCTTGTTCAGCCGACCCCCTCTGGTCCTTCGGGAGAAGTCTTCTCCGTCTCGGTGGCTCTGGCGCTCGAGGCCCCGCCCCTAACCGAGCAGGCTGAGACCATACTGACCGAGGCCCACAAGAAGCTGTTCGTCCCTGATTGGCGGGTGATGAACCATGACGGCTTCTTGGGGGACTCGGTGATGAGTATGCAAGCTCTTTGCCATCTCCTGACCCCAAAGGACCGAGCCGCTCTGAAGGCAGGGACGACGGGCGACGATGCCCTAGAGGTAGCTCGGTCACTTATGTCAGTAAGTTTTCTCAGTTGTCTTTGATAATCTATAGAAAATTTTCTAAGTTTTTAGCTCGGCTTTCACTGTGCTCTAACTGTTTTTTTTTGCAGGCCACGTGCCACTTCGGCCACCTTCTCGAGCAGTACACCGAGCAGAAGAGGGAGCTGAAGGCCGCTCGCGATAAAGACCGAGCGGAGAGGGCGAGGACCGTGAAGCAGTTCGAGGCAGAGCAGCGCCGCTCGGATGCTTTGGCGGCCCAGGTCGCCGACTCAGAGGTAGCCCTGGCACAGGCGAAGGAGAGGCTCGCCTCGGAGGTTGCCAAGGCAGCCGAGGAGAGGGCCGAGATGAAGAGGGCCCTGGAGGCAGTGACGCGGCAAAAAGACGAGGTTGTGGAGGCGGCGAGGGTGGAGATTGGGGCCGAGGCCAAGAAGCATATGATGGCCAACATGGAGAAGTCTTATGCCACCACACTCGAGCACGTCGAGGCTCGAGTCCCCGGCTTCAACAGGTCGGGATACGGACTGTACGGTCCGGTCGGTGAGGAAGACCCCGAAGCTGAGCAAGAGGCCGAAGGGGAGGAAGAGGAAGCAACATGGTGACGACGCTCCAGCCGATCCTGAGGCCTTGGTGGTGGAGGGAGGGGGTGACGAGGTTGTGGCCGACCCCCACACCATAGTGGTAGAGGAAGGGGAGCCATCCGCCGAGGTGCCTGTCACCGAGCTACCACTCAAGGTGGCCCCTTGATCTTTTGTTGTTTTGTACTTTTTCTTCTTTCTTCATGTATCGTCTTGTAGCGGACTGGCCACTGCTTTTTTGTTATAAATGAAACTTTGCTTTCTTTGACCAAGTGTTGGGGTTTGTCTTTGATTTGAAATTTTTCTGAAAATAATTTCGTCTTGAAATTTGACTAAGTGTTGAGCACCACTCATTTTGACGTCTTGCTAAGTGTTAGCAACTTTTGCTTTGAAATTTAGCTGTGTTGCACGAGCTTAGTGTCGTTGTGTTCTTTCAGGATGCATCGACAAACACGGTCGCGGCTGAGGTCTCTCGTATCCGAGCTGACGTAGGAGTGACGAAGTTGGCCCTTTCTCGCTGTCGAGAGTGTTTTCTCAAGAGCGAGTTGGATTTGGACCGTCTCAAGCTAAAGCTGTCGAAGCGTCTCTCCGAGCTGAAGAAACTAAAGAAGGCGCTATCTGATGTCTCAGTGGAGAGAGACGAACTGTTAGCCGAGGTCCACGAATTGTCGATAGCCGAAGACGAGCTTTTGGCGGAGAGAAGAATTAACAGCGGCGATGGGCAAGTTGACGGCCGAGCGAGATGAGCTGTTAGCAACCGTGAGCGAGGCGACAGCGAAGGTTGACGAGCTGAAGAGGATCACAGTTGATAAGAGCATCGAAGTTACTCATCTTCGTCGAATTATTACCGACAGCTCTGGTGCCAGAGGCTCCACTCAGCTTCCTCGCTTCAAGATTGCCGTGAAAGATGCCTCTCTGAAGGATCGAATCGTCGAACTCGAGGAGGAAGTCGCTCGGCTCAAACCCCAACCTAAACGGATTAATGTCAGAAGCACATCGTGTACTCGTGAAGAGGGCGAGAGAGGAATCTCATTTTACGAGCTTGCAACTTGCTCGCTTGCTTCTTGGCAGAGCCTTGTTGATGCTCAAAGTGGCGTGGCTGCTTCGTCGAGCAGAGTGTCTGTTGGGGCCACCGTCAGAGGCAGTGCTGAAGATGCGTCTCAGTTTGCCGGTCTGGAGACGAGCTCCAAGGTTAGGCGCCGCCGTCCCCGGGTGTCTTTAAACCAGAACATCCCTGTCCCAAAGAAGCGCTGACAGAGTTGTTGTAATCTTGTCTCTTTCGAATTTTGTTAATTGTCGTAGAGAACTGAGTAGCTGGTCTTGTAATCTGGGTTTCCCCAAACTTTAATCTTTATGGAAGTGAAATCTTGTTTATTCTTCTGCGCTCGTGTGTTTAGTTAATCATATATGGTTGTAAGAGTGCTTCTAAAGGGCGGACCACTTCTTATTTGCTTATAAGCGAGGAGTAAAAGTGGGGACGATCCAAGCTTTGAACTCCGAACAGGTTGTTTGGGTAAGTTTCAACGGTTGTGGGAGCAGTTCCAAATGGCGAACCACTCCTAGCTCGCTTGAGAGCGAGTTTGCGAAGCGGAATCGAGCCAAGTTTTGGACTCCGAACGCGTCGTTTGAGTAAGTTTCAACGGTTGTGGGAGCAGTTCCGAATGGCGAACCACTTCTAGCTCGCTTGAGAGCGAGCTTGCGAAGCAGAATCGAGCCAAGTTTTGGACTCTGAATACGTCGTTTGAGTAAGTTTCAACGGTTGTGGGAGCAGTTCCGAATGGAGAACCACTTCTAGCTCGCTTAAGAGCGAGCTTGCAAAGCAGAATCGAGCCAAGTGTTGGACTCCGAACTCGTAGTTTGAGTAAGTTTGAACGGTTGTGGGAGCAGTTCTGAATGGCAAACCACTTCTAGCTCGCTTGAGAGCGAGCTTGCGAAGCGGAATCGAGCCAAGTTTTGGACTCCGAACATGTCGTTTGAGTAAGTTTCAACGGTTGTGGGAGTAGTTCTGAATGGCGAACCACTTCTAGCTCGCTTAAGAGCGAGCTTGCAAAGCGGAATCGAGCCAAGTTTTGGACTCCGAACTCGTCGTTTGAGTATGTACAATCAGGATTTTAAATAGAGAGATAAAACAAAAATAGATGAATTATTGTGCAAAGGAAGTTCTTTATTAATGATTGCTAATCGGCCGCTTCTAAGTTGTAGGCCGTTATTACAATGAGAAAATGAAGAAGCAAGTACAAATAAAAGGAAGATAGGAATGGCTTGACATTTGAAGGTACTCAGAGAGGCGTTCAAACACCCTCTTGTTACTTCAGTAAATGGTCGGCATTCCAAGTCCTTGGTATCTCTCTGCCTTCGAGGTCTTCAAGACGATATGCTCCTGGCCGAACTACTTCGGAAACCTTGTATGGTCCTTCCCAATTCGGGGCTAGCTTGCTCTTTTGGCTGGGGAATGAGATGGCTAGTTTTCTGAGGACTAAGTCCCTCTCCTTGAGATCTGTGGGACGTGCCCTTTTGTTGTAGGCCTACTCGATTCTTCTCCGATAATTTTGCTGGCGAATTGAAGCTCTTTCACGGAGCTCATCGATCAGGTCCAAGTTTGCTCGGAGCTCTATTGCGTTCTGCTCTTCATCATAGGCAATAATGCGAGGGGATGGCAAACCAACTTCCAAGGGGATTACGGCCTCGGACCCGTAGGCGAGATTGAAGGGCGACTCTCCTGTGGGGGTCCTTTTTGTAGTGTGGTAATTCCACAATACTTTAGAAAGTTGTTCTGCCCATAAGCCTTTGGCCGACTTGTCTAGTCTCTTCTTGATACCTGAGAGGATCTGCCTGTTGGCATTCTCTACTTGACCATTGGACTGAGGATGGGAGACGGAGGAGAAGCTTTGCTGAATGCTGAGATCTTCACATAAAAAGCGGAAGGCTGCCCCTGTAAATTGTGTTCCGTTATCTGTTACTAGGACTCGAGGTATGCCAAACCTAAAAATTACATTTTTGCAGAAGAACTGCAGCACTTTGTTCTCAGTAATAGTAGCCAGTGGTTCGGCCTCGATCCACTTAGAGAAATAGTCGATTGCCACGACTAGGAACTTGAGCTGGCCTGGAGCTGGTGGGAACGGGCCTAGCAAGTCCATCCCCTACATTGCAAAGGGAATTGGACTCGAGAGAGATGTGAGCTATGCTTGGGGTAGGCGGCGGATGTTGGAGAATTGCTGACAAGAGCTGCATTTCCGGACATGATGTTCGGCATCCCGAAGTAAGGTAGGCCAAAAATATCCGTAGTTCAAAACCTTCCGGGCGACGGACCTTGACCCTGAATGGGCTCTGCCTATACCTTCGTGGAGTTCTTGCAAGGCATACATGGCTTCTTCTGGAGAGAGACATCTCAAGTAGGGTCTGCCATCTACTTGGGTATATGAGCGTTTGTACAAGACTCCCTCAACGAGGGTGTACCGCTCCGCTCTCGTTCGGATTCGACGGGCTTCTTTAGGATCTTGGGGGAGGCTCCCATCCCTAAGGAACTCAATCAGAGGCTTCATCCAGTTATCCCTGATTTGGATCGGTAGCGACTCCATCGAGTCAGGGGCTTCTTCTTCTATGCTTGGTCTTAGGAGTACTTTGATTAGGACGGTCTGATCGGGACCTTAGAGGGGGGAGGAGGCCAACTTCAAGAGGGCATCTGCTTGGGAGTTCTCTTCTCTAGGGATCCGCTGGAGTTGAGCCTCTTCGAACGAAGCCATGAGACTTTGGACCTTGGCTAGATACATGGCCATTCGGTCGTCTCGCACCTCGTAGTCTCCTAAGACCTAATTCACCATAAGCTGCGAGTCACTGAATACTCTGACACGTTGCGCTCTTGCCTTGCGAGCCATACACAGGCCTGCTATTAGGGCTTCATACTCAGCTTCGTTGTTGGAAGCTTTGAAGTTGATGCGAAGAGAGTATTGGAGAACGAAGTCGAATGGGCCTGCCAGAATGACTCCGGCTTCGCTCCCTTCCGCACAAGAAGACCCATCTACATACACTGTCCAGATGGGCGGCCCATTTGCTGCTTGACTCACTTCTGGAATGGTGCTTTCCACTATAAACTCGGTCAGGGCTTGCGCTTTGATAGCGGTCCGAGACTGATAAGATATGTTATGTTGGCTTAGCTTGATCGACCACTTCATCAGACGCCCGGAGGTCTCGAGCTTGTGCAGAACTTGCTTGAGCGGCTGGTCGGTAAGGACAACCACCGAGTAGGATTGAAAATAGGGGTGGAGCTTCCTGGCTGCCATAACCAAGGCGTATGCTATCTTTTCCAATCTCGAATAGCGAAGTTCGGCGTCTCTAAGGACCTTGCTCATATAGTAGATAGGCTTCTGAGCCTTGTCTTCTTCCCTCACTAGGACAGCACTGAAGGTTTGCTCAGAGGCAGCAAGGTAGAGGTAGAGTGTTTCCCCGGGAGTAGGCTTGCTGAGGAGTGGGGGGTTGAATAGATAGGCTTTCAGTTGGTCGAACGATTCTTGCTGCTGCTGGCCCCACTTAAAGCCCTTAGCCCCCCTGAGGGCTTTGAAGAATGGAAGACACTTCTCCCCCAACTTAGACAGGAAGCGCCCTATAGCCGCGAGGCGTCCTGTGAGCTTTTGAACTTCTTTCACATTTGTAGGAGGAGCCATATCGAGGATGGCTTTTATCTTCTCGGGATTGGCCTCAATCCCCCTTTGACTGACCATAAAGCCCAGAAATTTGCTAGATGAGACTCCGAATGCACACTTATTCGGGTTCAGTCTCATGTTATGCTTCCTCAGCACGTCGAAGGCTTCTTATAGGTCGGTGACATGGTCGGACCCATGGATACTTTTTACTAGCATATCATCGACGTACACTTCCATGTTTCGACCGATCTGATTCTGGAAGACCTTATTGACGAGGCGCTGGTAGGTGGCACCGGCATTTTTGAGTCCGAAGGGCATTACTCTATAGCAATAGAAGCCTTGATCGATGACAAAGGAGGTCTTCGGGATATCTGAGGGGAACATGCAGATTTGGTTGTAACCGAAGAAGGCATCCATGAAGCTCAAAAGTTCATGGCCTGAAGTGGTGTCGATCAAGGTGTCAATGCTGGGGAGTGGGAAAGGATCCTTAGGGCATGCCTTGTTCAAGTCCGTGAAGTCGATGCAAATTCTCCAACTTCCATTGGCCTTCTTAACCATAACAATATTAGAGAGCCACTCGGGATAATTGACCTCTTGGATGAACTGGGCTTTGAGGAGCTTCTCTACTTCTTCCTTTATGGCCTGCTGGCGCTCAGGGGCGAATTGACACCTCTTCTTGTAACTACTGTTTCCCCGTATTTGTATTTTTTACTGTATTTTGTCATATTGTATTCTTTCATCTATCTGAGATCCGTATTTTATTTCTATTCGAATAAAATTGTTATTTTTGTCTCGACTCAATTTTGGATCTTTTTATCAAATTCGATTGTGTGCCATCTTGCACCGTTCTATATGAGTAATAGCCCGATTCTTCTCTTTTATCTTTCTAATCCCCATTATTGTACTTTTTGACCATTTCTTCTGTTGGGCCCTTTTTGAAACGGATCCCCTAAACTCTCAAACCCGCAAACCCGCTAACCTAGTATATAAACCCTACCCTAACCCTAATTACATTCTACTGTTTAACCCTAATTAACAACCGCCGCTAATCACTTCTCCAAATCATCTTCTCCTCCATCTTCGCAACCGCATCAACCCAACTTCGCTCGCCTCCAATCCGCCTCGTCTCCCTCTCGTCTCAACAGCACCACCACCACCACCCCCAACTCCTTCACCGTCGCCCTCTCCAAACACCGAACCCATTCTCGCCATTACCTCTTCCCCATCACTTCGCCACCTCCGACCAGATCCCCACCACTTCGCCGTCTCTAGCACGCCCCTCTCGACCGCTCTACCCTCTCCACTGCTTCGCCGCCTCGCCAACACCCCAACGCCGCTCTCACTCTGTTCGAACCCACGAACAGAGCACGCCGCGTCGCCTTCCGCCACCCTCGCGCCACCACCGTGCCGCCGTTGCTGCGTCGCTTCCCGACGCAGTGTCGCCGTCGCAAGCCCCCCCCGCCGTTGCCGCTCTCCCTCACGCTCAGTCGCCGGACGAACGAAGAAGACGACCGAATCGAAGAAGAAGGAGAAAAGAGCGGGAGCGATTCGCAGCCGTCAGATCTCATCAAGATTCGCGCTCTTGATCGGTGTTCTGTGTTCGTTCCGCACGAGATCCAAACCGTGTTCGCTGTTCTGGCCTGGGATCCGGTGCACAGAATCAATCTGATTGGCTGTTTCGGTGTTCCGTGTTCTACCCGCACCAGATCCGAACGCTATACGCTGTTTTGGGGCCGATCGTGTGTGCAAGGAAAGCTCGATCTCAGATCAGTTTTTGGACGCGCATTTCGAGGACATTTCCGGGGATTTTTCTACTCTATTTGCTTCAACAAGCGGATATTTCAACCGTCGATTTAAGGCAAGTAACCTTGTACATCTTATTGTCCTAGTACAAGTCTCCTTGAAATACCACATGTAGTTAGTTTGTGACTCTCCTTTGAATATCATAGTAAAACAATTTGAACCTTCAAACTCACCAATCTAAGAGTCACAAAACTTCCTCGTATTAAATAATAATTCAATTGGACTCTTTTATCTCCTTGAACTTGCAAATCACATGGACATATGAATTAAGGACCCCTAGAAATTGTAGACTCATATAAATTTAGTGTTTTGGCAATTTGTGATTATTATGACTTGGAAAATATTATTATTCGCTGTTTGATTTCCATTACCATGTATTTGTGCCACATAATGATTTTAGACACCAAATTACATAATTCTATGAAATCTACATTAGTGAATTATTTCCCTATGTTGCTGTCTGGATTTTCATTTGCGGTTTCGACCCTCTTATCTTTGGAATTTGGGCCCGAGGCCTGAATATGAAACGTAGATCAGGATGTGTAGATGTCGATAGACTCCAGAATGATTGAATTTGGAGTTACGGTCTAGGAGATATGGCTGTTATACTGCAGCTGTGTCAGTAGGCGCAGTTCTGTAAAAACTGCTGTATATGTTTTCTTTACAAATTATTTTAGCTGTACAAACAGCGAGTGTTTGACCCCAAATTTTATATGTAGTTGCTGGACACCCTATAGGACATCCCCAATTTTTCTTAGAATTAAATTAGATTATTTCAACCCTGTTTCACATGTATAAATACAAGAACACAAAATCTGCCTGAACAAATGTGACAAGCCGGGATTATGGGAAAGACTATAGAGTGGACAACATAGGTAAGTGTACTCGGAAGGGGGCCCGTGTTTCCCAAGTTGTATGTTAAATGGAATTAAGTGTCACGTAGAACTAAGTGCCACGTCATGGGTGACGGGGGCCACCTCTAGAGCCTACGGGGGCCACCTCTAGAGCCCATTATATGATTACATGATGTATGTTTGAAATCACCTGGAACTAAGTGCCACGTAGAACTAAGTGCCACGTCATGGGTGACGGGGGCCACCTCTAGAGCCTACGGGGGCCACCTCTAGAGCCCATGGTTGATCACCTGCTAGTTTGATGCCTGAGTACACCGCCCTATAGACTCCATTACTAGGTCTAAGCGCAATTGATTTGACTGTAGCAACCATGTAGTATAATGGATGCATGTCGTGCTACCTAGATAGTAATAACTGCAAGACTTGAACTTGACACCTGTCACTTGATACCTGATGATATGATACATGAAACATGATACCTGAGACTTAAAGTCTGGAACTTGATACTTGGACTTGACATTTGAAACCTGACATTTAAATGACATATGACGCTAGACTTGAGGTTGTCACTTGATATTAAATACCCCTATAAGTATACCTGACATGTGTTTCACCACTAGCAGTTGTTATCCAATCTAGTTATTAAGATGTTCCCTCTTGCTAGCTAGTCTTTGAATTTGCCACTACTTCTTATAACCTTGCTTATCCTTGATTCCAATTCTTGTTTTCCCCTTTCTTGTACTTGCTTTTACTATTTGTGGCCCTAGCTTGCACTAAGGGCATTTTCTCTTGTTTCCCCTCTTGTTTCCTGTTTATATTTATTAAGCAGACTTGGGAGACAAGCTATCTGCTGGAATTGGCGAGCAGACATTTCAGGTTTTGCTTGGAGCAAGGATCTGTTAAATAGTTGCTTTCCTAAGGTATTTATTTCTTCTGTTGTTTAAGACTTGTTTCCGAGTTTACTCTTGATCCAGATATGGGAACTATTTGAATATTATTATTTGTTTAAATTGTTTCCTGTTGCTTAATAATTATTCATGCATGCTTGGTTATATATAAATCTGGTTATATTCTTGTTATGATGCTGAGTCGATCCTACAGCTTATGGATGATGTAAAAATCATTCGCTGGGCTTCGTCACGTGCTCGTATTCCATATTTTTGGGAAGCGGGGCGTGACACTTCTGCTGGACTGGTTTGGACCCCGGAGCAACACTTAAGTGATGGACGAGGAGGTCATCGGAAATCCCTGGCATGTCGGCAGCAGTCCATGCAAAGAGGTCATGATTTTTTTTGATACACTAGACTATGTCGGAACAGGGCAGAGGGGAGGGTCTTGCTGATGAAAAATTTGCGGTTCAGATCTTGCTCCGAGAATAGCACTTCATCCAGCTCGTCTACGGTTCTGACATAGGCTGGGTGTTCCCCTGGGGAATTTCAAGAGTCTCGAGGGAAAGGACGAATCCTCCAGTCGAGGTCATGTAGCATTTGCGGGCCATCTCCTGACTTCCCTTTGCTTCCCCTACACCTGCCTTGGTGGGGAACTTCATTTTCAGATGATAAGCTGACGGGACGGCCTCTAAAGCAGCTAGGCCAGGTCGACCTAGGATCACATTGAAAGCGGTTGGGACGTCGACAACCATGAAGTCCATTGGCTCCGTTCGGGTAGAAGGAGTTTTGCTAGTGATTACGTCGAGGGTTATGACCCATTCGATCGTCACTGGCACTCCCGTGAAACCATGGAGATTGTAGCCGGCGAGCTTGAGCCTGTTCTGCAATAATTTGAGCCCTCGGAAGGCTGCCAGGAAGAGGATGTTGACAGAACTACCGTTATCCACTAGAATTCTTTCCACTTTGAAGTTTGCCATGTGGAGATTAATCACCAGAGCATCACAGTGGGGTGTTCGGACACCCTCTAGATCTTCATCCGAGAAAGTAACCGGGACTCCGAGACCTTTGGGAGGGGGAATGCTGTGGACCGAATTGACTTTCCTGATGAAAGCCTTTTGAGAAGAGTTGGAGATTCCTCCCATTGGGCCTCCGTGGATGAGGTGCAAGATGCGTTCTTCTTCAAATTTGGGAGTTTCATCGTGCCTCTCGGGACGCTTGTTAGCCCCCCTAGGGGGTGGAGGAAGATCGATTCGGTCCTTTCTTACAAATTTGGACAGCTGCCCTCTCTGAATGAGGGCTTCAATTTCATTCTTCAGGACCCGACAGTCATTGGTGTCGTGGCTGTGGTCCCGATGATAGCGGCACCACTTCTCCTTATCCATCTTCTTCCCGGGAGTGTTCATCTTCGGGGCAGGAGGCTAGATCCCTTCTTTCTCTACCTTCATGAGAATAGTTGAAACATTGGCCTAAACTTTTCAAATCTGGGAGGTGGACGACGATGACCCCGTTGTCCTTCTGGAGCTTCTTGGCTCCCTCATCTTCAGCAACCTTCCTCTTATTTCCAGAAGAGGATCCCTCAAATGTGGGGCAATGTTCAGCCTCCTCCGCGCGGATGTACTTCTCACTTCTGAGAAGAAGGTCGGAGAAATCCCGCGGGGGCTTTTTGGCTAGGGAGGACCAGAGGTTGGAGTTGAGGACATTGGACTGGAAGGCGACTGCAGCGACTGATTGGTCGAAGGAGGGGATGGACCTGGCCTCCGTGGTAAACCGCTTGACATAATCTCTCAACTTCTCGCCCTTCTCTGATTGAGGAAGAGTAGTGAAATACTCGTCTTTTCGGAGCGGTGGCTGATCAGAAGTGGGTTATGAAGAGGGTCTCGAACTGTTCAAAAGAGAATATGGAGGATGGAACGAGGCGGGAGTACCATTCCCGAGCTGGGCCTTTGAGAGTGGCTGGGAAAGTCTTACATAGGAGGGCATCGAAGGCTTGATGAATCATCATTAGAGTTTTGAAACTCTCAATGTGATCCATGGGGTCTGACTCCCCCGTATATGTCTCGAACTTCGGGGGATTGAAGTTTACCGGAACGGGTGCCTCCATGATGGTTTGAGAAAATAGGAGTCTGCTCGGGCAGAGGGTCCTCCCTCTCAGTTCCTCGTCTCTATCCAGTTGGCCGAGGTGCCTCTCCATCTCGTGGAGACGGCGGTAGACAACATCATCCCTTCGACGGTACTCAGGTGAGCCTCTGGACTCGTCTTTGTACGAAGGGGAGCGTTGGGTTCCGCAAGGATAGCTCGGAGATGGGTGAGGGCTTGGAATGTGATGGTGGTGGCCCGGAGCTTGAGGAGGACTGAGGGACCGATGGCGAGGGCTGTGAACCGGCGGAGGAGTGGGGGCCCTCTGAACATTATTGTTGTTGTTTGGCTGGAGATTGAGGGCCTGCAAGATTGTTGCCTGGAACTCTTGGAATTCTGCTCGGGTTATAGGTCCGTTCTGGTCCCTCTGGGGCTGTCGACTAGCGGGAGAGTGATGCCTTCTTCGACGGTACTCAGGGGACTCCCTCCGCCTCCTATGAAGAGGGGACTTCCTGTGGTCACGACGACGAGGAGATCGCGCATTTGGATGTTCTGAGCGGGAGACTCCCTCACGGGCCCGTCTTTCATCCAAACGGTGGCGAAGGTCCTCTTCTTTCTGCCGATTGATGATGACGTTGCGGAGGTTTTCTGAGGGCCGAGGGTTATGAGATGCCATGGAGTCAGTTGAAGGGTTATGTACGGAGATATGGTCGCGGTGAAGAGGTTGCTTCTGAGGGTGAGGACGAGAGGTCCCTATACCAGCATTCTGGGGCCCGAGTAGAGCCTGATGGTGTTGAAGATTCTGGAGGGGAGGCTGCAACTGCTGTAGCGGCTGATCGGGTTGAGGAGGGAGCTGTCCCTGAGGCTGGATGGGTTGGAGGGGAGCCTCTGGTTGTGGTTGAGGAGGAGTGGGTCCACAGTTGGACCCTCTAGATCTCAGCTTCCTTGGAGGCATGGTTGGAGGTGATCTTAATCGATGGAAGAGGATGGATTGCTATTCGGGTTCCCACAGACGGCGCCAATCTGTTGCCACTAAAATCGGTGTGGGGGCAAATAGATAGATTTGTAGATTCGAGGGATGTTGAATAGCCAAACCTGAACACACTTCCACCGGTGTTTGACCGTGATCTCCCGCTGTTAACCAGCAAAAAGTGCGAAACACCGGGGTTGATTCCGGCGACGCACCCTCCGACGCTCTTGTCAGTAATCAGAAAGATTATGAAAGAGCTTTGATTGGCCAAAGATTGATTACCTGGTAACAGTGGGGGGTGGGGGGTATTCATAGCCACCTTAAGGACCAGTTTTGGGATAAAATCAATTCCCTACTTCCTAGTGGATGGATAGAAGTGATCAGGACCGTTGATTAAGGACAATCAGAAATCCTAATTCTCCTATCCAGCTGGATTGGGCTTTTGCGGGTTGGAATCCGTGCCCAGTAAGATGGACCTGTTTATGGGTTATTGGGCTTTTGGAAACAGGCCCAGTTCCCATTTCAGACCCGTTTGTAGGTGAAATTACCATTTTACCCCCGGGTTTTAAGATTCGGACCCGATTTGGACGGTTCCGATTTAAACCTATTTTTAGCCATATCACAATTATTAGACACATCCAAAATAACCATAAAGACCTTCTTGTTGATCTACCCGGCCAACAAAAAATCAACCCTAGGACCAGTCTAGTTGATAACCACCCTTATGATCCCGATCTTGTTCGTCGGGAAATGGCCCGATTAGTAATAAAGGAAGAGTTACCATTTTCCTATCTCGAGAGTAGGGACTTGGAAAATTTTAATCAAACGGCCTTAAACCCTCATTTTAGAAGAATTCCGAGAAATACTTACAAATCGGATTGTTTTAAAGTGTACAATGAAATGAAGGACGCTTTGATTGCAATTTTATGGAGTTTAACTTATACAGTTAGTTTAACTTCGGATTGTTGGACGGGTGTCAACAATATTCCAACGATGGAAATTACCTGTCATTGGATCGACAATGATTGGATTCTTCAAAAAAGAATCATATCACTTGTTGCGTTGCCGTATCCCCATAGTGGCGCTGAAATAGTAAACCGTATTTTAGAAATTTGTGATGTTTTTTATATTCGCGATAAAATTATGTGTATTAGTTTTGATAATGCATCTAACAACAATGCAGTAATTACTACTTTAAAATTCGCATTAAACCCTCTATCTGACAATATTTTTCATATTAGATGTGCATGTCATATTTTAAATTTATATGTTCAATATGGATTAAAAATAGCCGATCCATATATACTTAAAATTATAAATTGTGTACATTTCATTGCATTAAGTCCCAGCGTATTTCAAGAATGGAAAAATTGGTGTAGGATTTCAAATGTACCTTTTAGAAGATTTCCAAAGGATGTTAAATACCGATGGAACTCTACTTTTGATTTACTACATGTTGTTACCAACTATAAAGCAGTTGTAAATGATTTTTGTATCGCAAAAAATATGCCAAATTTTGAAATGACTCCTACCGATTGGTTTTATGCCGAATCTTTGTTAAAATTTTTAGAACCTTTTAAAACCGCAACTTTAAAATTTTCAAAAACATATGAATCTACTTCTAGTAGCATTTTTATTTCAATATTTAGTATGATTCAAACATTTAACGAAATGTTAAATGATACTTATGTTGGTGATATTGTAAAACCGGCATACAAAAAAATTTTGAAGTACTTTTATCCTCCTCCTATGTTGATTTGTGTTGCTACCGTTATGGATCCTCGTATCAAATTAAAAGGTACGAAGAGTTTGATTGAAATATTTTTTGCATTACTTGGAAAAAATGTAGAAATAGAAAAAGAAATTGATTTCGCTTCTTTTTTAGTTAAATTTGAATCTACATTAAATAATTTGTATGATTATTATGATCGATCTTTTGCTTCTAGTAGTACAACTTCTGTAGTTAGTTCTTCTTCTGGTAGTTCCAAAGGTAAGGGTAAGAGTAAATTTGATGATAGAACATTTAATTTACTTGCACAAATTCAATCCAAAAAACCTAGGACTAATCAACCAAATGAATTAAACTGGTATAACCAACAAGATTCTGAGTCTTCTTCTCCACTAGATATTTTACAATGGTGGAAAGACCATGAAAATACTTATAGTATTCTGTCATATATGGCTAAAAATTTACTAACTCCTTCTGTCTTTACAGTTGCTTCTGAAAGTGCATTTTCTTCAAGTGGCAGAGTTCTAACCGATTACAGGAATTGCTTGAAGCCCGACACGTTAGAGATGCTCGTTTGCACAGAAGACTGGCTGAAGGCTGAAGATAAGACACAAGGAAAAGCATTATCTACGTCCACAAGTGGGAGCAACTCGCCGGAAGAACAACAACAACAACAACAACAACAACAATAGCAACCAAAATGAAGAATTCAAGACCCACAACAACAAATTCAAGGCCATCAACTTGAAGACAATTGTAAATAGATAAAAAAAATTGTATTATATCTGTGCTTGTTATTTCAAATTAGAAAAATTGAAGTAAGTTAAAATTGTATATAAGAAATATGTTAGTGTATAAAACAAATTTGTGATTTGAATTCTTTATTTCATTAGAAATTGTGAAACTTGTATAACTTAAAATCATGTGAATAATATTTCAATATTTTTTGGCAATTTCACTCTTTCAATCTTATTATTATTATTACGATTTTTAATTATTATTATTACTATTATTATTATTATTATTATTATTATTATTATTATTATTTTAAGTTTTTTTTAAAAAACCCTATCTAAACGGGCCAACCTGCGAACCGACCCGACCCGACCCGGGTTGGACCCGAAAGGGTTCACGGGTTGGGCAGGTCGCCATTTCCACTTTTCGACCCGGCCCGGTCCGGCCCGGTTAAGCCACCAACCTGGCCCGAACCCACCCAAGTCAACAGCCAACCCGGACGGGTCCGGCCCGGCCCGGCCCGTTCGACCCAGATGCCAACCCTAAGACAAAATTAGTATCATCACAATTAGTTGTACTTTTATCATTTATTTTTAAAAAAAATGTCAAATTGAAACAATGACCATATCCAAATAAAAAGATGAGAACACCGAGCAATTAGAAGATGATGCTAGAATGCAAGAAGAACAATAAGATAAGAAAGTGACGGAAGAGGAGGTTAGGAGATTGAAGTGCAAAAGACCACATAATTAATGAGGGGGTCCTCCAATCCACAAGATTTTTAACTCTATAATACAATGCAACTAGCCTCGTGAAAACTCTTTCAAAAAAATAATTTTTGGACATGTATTTACCATTTTTTTACATTTTATATTGCAACCAAACCATTTCTTAAACCTGGTTTTCTATCTTCTCTATCTTCCTTACTGACTGTTGCAAAGAATCATTGTCATTTATGAAAATTGAAAATTATTAATTACATTACTTTCACATTACCAAATTCATTAATTAATGTGAATTACATGTAAAATACATTTATATTTATTGCTTGCGTGCACAATCTTTTTCTAATATAATGTGAAAGCGATATCGCTACTCAAAAAAAAAATGGTGGATAATTAATGGCAGCGGATCCCACAATCCACGATATTTTTCACTCTCTCAAACGATGCATCAAAACATGTGAAAACTCTTTCCAAATTCTTACAATTTGAAAACAATATCACAACTCAAGAAGAATTTTGGACATATAATCATGTTTTTCTATCTCATTCTTTATTAGCGGGTCCACCATAATTGATGATAGTGGGTCACACAATTTATGATAAATTTTTCTACTCTCTCAAACAATATCTCTATCCAAGAAAAATTTTGAGCAGATAATTATGTTTTTCTTTCTTTCATTCTGTAGTAAAGTGTCGAACATAATTAATAACAGTGGGTCTCACAATTTATGAGATTTTATACACAACACAAAGAAATTCTTTAAAATTCTTTTTCCAGAAAAAGTAATGATTTTAAAGACACATATTTATCTCTTTTCTTATGTTTTACTTGCAAGTTGCAACCAAACCACCTCTTAAACCCCTTATTTCACTTTTCTAATCTTGGTTATTGATTGTTACGGAGAGTTATTGCCAAGTATGAATAATGGAAATTGATAATTGCATTACTTTCCCATTACCAAACTCATTATGTGTTAGAGGAAAGAAAATTATTAATTGGGTTACTTTCATATTACCATACTCATTATGTGAATTCCATATAAAACACATTTGCATTTATTGCTTGTGTACACCATTTTGTTCTCTTATAATTTGAAAGTAATATTATTAATCACAGAAATTTTTTGATAGATAATTATGTTTCTATCCACCTCATTGTTCAATATGGGGTCCACTACAATTAATGACAGTGATCCTTAAATCCACAATAGTTTTCACTTTTTCAAATAATGCAATAAAACATGTGAAACGTTGAAAAACTATTTCCAATTATTTACAATATGAAAGAAATATCACTACTCACGAATTTTGGAGAGATAATTATATTTTTCTATCCCCTTCTTTGGAATGGTTCCATCATAATTTATGATAGTGGGCCCCTCAATCCACGAGATTTTCACTCTTTTAATTAATGCAATAAAACATGTGAACGCAATATGAAAGCAACATCACTACTCAAGCAAAATTTTAGACAAATAATTATATTTTTTCTCTCTCATCCTTCAATATGGGGTCCACAATTATTAATGACAGTGGGTCCCATAATTCACGAGATTTTTCACTCTCGCAAACATTATAATAAAATACGTGAAAACTCTTTCTAACTTTTTCACAATACAAAAGCAATATTACTACTTAAGAAAAAAGTTTAACGGATAATTATATTTCTCTCTCATATTTTTTAGTATGGGGTCCACCACAATTAATGATAATGGGTTCGACAACAACTCAAGAGTTTTTTCGCACTTTCAAACAAAACAACATAACATGTGAATCTCATTCTAACTTTTCACAACAGAAAAGTATTTTCACTGCTAAAAACATTTTTGGCAATTAATTATATTTTTTCTCTCTTATTATTCAGTATGGGGTCCACCATTATTAATAACAATGTGTCTCATATATGACGAGAGTCACTCTCTCAAACAATTTAATGAAGAATCATGGATAAAAAATTATATTTTTCTCTCTCATTCTCCAAAATGAGACCTATCATAATTGAGTAATGTTATATCCACTACCAATTTCACTACAATTTTGTTTACTATCTTAGGTGACATACTTCAATAGATAGAGACAGATAGAGTAGGTGGGAGAACTGTCCAATAAAAATATGCCACCTAAGATAGTGAACAAAATGGTAGTAAAATTGGTAGTAGCTGAAGCATTACTCATCATAATTAAAAACAATGGGTCCCACATAAAAAATCACTTTCCAAATAAATTAATGATTTTATGGACATCTGTTTGACCAATTTCCCACTTCAATAAATTTTTACATGCAAACAAGCCACCCCTCTAACCATCCTCTTTCTTGCAACCAAACCACCGCTTAAACCTCTCCTTTCCCTCTTGTTGATCTCGGTTTCTGAGTTTCTTTCAAAATTATCAAAAGATGACGGAGGAATCAAGCGTGAGCTCGCCGGCGATTGACTGTGATGGTAACTTTAAGTTCGCCTTCAACTGCGCCACCTTTTCTGATCGAGTCCTCAAAATTGAGGTCTTGGATGACGTGGCAGGGCCCACACCAGACACCCGGTGGGCCCCATATGGTAAGCGCAGGAGAGAAGAGGAGGAGGAAGAAGAAGATGCCACCAGCTACAAAGGTTGTTTTTCTGTTCCTTAATTATTTTTGTAGGGTTTAATTAGTTTATTGATTAACTTAATTTGTACGGAAATAATTTGACTGAATTTACTGATTAATTATTTATTGCTTATTTGTTCATCAATTTTTTGAAGATCGGAGCATTGTTAACAACTATTTTAATATTAAAATTTGGGAAATTTTTACCCACCTTTATTTCGAAACTTATTTGTTATTATACCCATATCTATGTTTGATTGTTGTGCATGTGCCCAGTACTTTGTACCGGTGAATTATCCTAATTGTATATCACCATCTTTGAAGATGCATGTTATCGTCGAGTTTGTGATAACCTTTATTTGGTGTGTATAGTTAGCCATTGATGAGATTGATGCTGTCAGATTCCCTCTCTATTATGAAGCCCGCCAAATATCAAATCTCGATCGGCACTGTAGTGTTGCGTGGCGTATAGTTCAATAATGCAGGATTCCTGATGTATTGTCTCGAGCCAGCAATACCTACACTAACTTTTTCTTCGAAATTATAATGGAGTGCTTCTAATTAAAAACATCACTCGTGTTCACATATTTTTTTTTATTTTTTGGGGACCAAGTAGCTAGCCTTATGCTCAGACTGCTTAACCAGTATACAGAACTTTATATATAACATAATTCACATAAATTTACCAAGACCAATATGTAATTTAAAAGAATCTCATTCTAAGGTTATCTGGGGACACATTCAGGAGAGATATATCTTTAATCCTACATGACACTCTAATATTTACCATATGTTTCTGATGTATCCTTGACATCCGCCATCGGCCATCCGATCCTGGCATGATTCTTTTTTAGACTTCTGATATTTAGCACATTATTAAGTATTAACACTACACAACATTGGAATGCTACTATACCAAAAGGCATGGTATCAAGTATCGACGGAGACGATAATCCGAGTTCCTCTCGGTTTTTGGCCTACCCCTTATGGTAATTACCTAAAATCTCCATATTGGGCGACACCTAAGTTAACAAAGAAAGAAAAATGTATAGTAAGCAATTGAAACTGAAGAGTGAAGACAATGTAGACTATATATATTGGTGTTATCCCCCTTTAATAGGTATAACAAGAAAATCGAATATAAGACAGACGTGATCAAGTAAGCATAATAAAAAAACTCTTTTAAGTATATTTATAGTATAATCTTTGTAGCTTGAAATTTTTATATACTTAATAAAATAAATAATATATATATTTGAAATGAAAAATAAAAAAAGTTATTATAATATTTTAAGAAAATTATACATTCAATGTTTGCTTTAAGATTTAAATATTTCAACTATTTATGGATTTTAAATTGATATTTAATCACTTTACAAAGTTTATGCCAAAAAGTCCAATCGAGAATGGCTACACATGATATTTCTGAGAATGAGAAACCTGATACCGCTATGCAAAGCTGATACAAAACCCGATACCTATGAAGCACAGCCACCGACACGAGATGCTGACATGGGGAAGAACTTTTTTCGGCATTACATGGGGAATTTTTTTAAACTATCCTAAAATATCAAGTGTTGTGTCGGATTCGTGTGTCCGACTCATGATTGACATGACACGGCCACCAAAGACAAGTGTCTGTGCTTCATAGCCCGATACAAAGTTTTCGAACCATGCCAAAAGGGACTATTTACCACTGCTTTTACGCTAAAAAGAAAAGCTCGTCAAATTTGAGCCGATGACCCACAAGCTACTTTTACTCTGAAAATATCCATGGTGAATTGGTGCTTAACAATATATATAGTGATATTCTCCAAACAACTAGCTCAAATTCTCCCTTGGCAAATGCTTGTTTAAAGCATGATTACTAAACTAGGTATTGTTTATATATCGGCTTTCTGATTGTGATATCGGTTTTGGAATTCTCGGAATAGTAGGTTTATCGGCTCGGTGTATCGGAATTCTTGGTATTAACTTTGTAGAGGATTAACAATTAACTACAAAAAATTAAACGCATTATATATATATATATATATATATATATATATATATATATATATATATATATATATAGTTCAGAGGTGTTTTTGGCAATTTACCAGCACTTTTATTTTCATGTGTATATATATATACACATGAAAATAAAAGTGCTGGTAAATTGTGAAAAACACCTCTGAACTATGATGTCAATGCAAAAAACACCTCTCGTCTATTGATCAATGCGGAAAACCCCCAAAATTATAAATTGCTGTCAACTTTCTTTAAAAAAATGATAATTTGATTCTAAATGTCCAAAATACCCTTAATATTTTCTTTTAAAAAAAAGAAAAAAAAGAAATCCAAATCTTACAAAACATATCCAAACCACAAAAAATGGGGATCATAACCATAGACGGATCCACCATCTCCACCTTCGTGGCCGACGTTGTCGCCTTCAATACCTCCATCAACGCCTGCTTCAACTCCCTCAACCTCAATGACAACGGCATCCTCTCCCACTCCGAGCTCCACAAGGCCTTCGAGACCTTTCACCTCACCGAGTCCCACTTCGGCATCGACGCTGTCACCCCACTAGATGTCCGCTCTGCATAACTCCATCTTCGAGCAGTTTGACTGCAATGGCAATAGAACTGCCGATATCATCGAGTTTTTGGATGAGATGAAGAGGATCATGCTTGCGATTGCGGATGGATTGGGAGAGATGCTGATTCAGGTCGAAATGGATAATGATGGGGGGAGCTTGTTGAAGATGGTGGTGAATTTGGAGGCCAAGAAGATTTCTCATGCTGTTGAGGCTCAGAAGTGAGTGCATGGTGGCGTAGCCGAGTGTTGTTAGTTTTGTTTTACTTTGTGTGGTTTGGTGGAGATGGGACTGTCGGTGGTGGTAATTGTTAGAGATTATGAGAGATAATAATAAGAGAAATTAGGGTTAGGGTTAATATCCTTATGCTTGAGATATTATACCATGTTGTTGCTGCTAATTTTGGTGTAGGAGCAAATAAATAAATTTGTGGATTCTTTTTGGAAACAACAAAGCAAATCTGTTGACCTTCACCGACGTTTGACTAGTTTTTTGCCGCTGCCGTTGACCTGCAAAAAAGTTCGATACACCGGGATGGATCCCGATGACGAATCCTCCGACGTTCTTGTCAGTAATCAAAAAGATTATGAAAGAGCTTTATGTAGAAAAAGATTGATTACCTTGTTATGGTGGGGGGAAGGGGTATTTATAGTCGCCTTTAGAGACAATTTAGAGATAATCATTTATCCCTATGTCCCGGTATTTTTGGATAAGATGTAGAGTTTAAATCATTTCATAGAGATAACCATGATTTTGAATTACTCTTTAAATATCTGAATTGGTTTTTAACGGGTTGCTACCCATACCCAATAGGATAGATCCGTTTATGGGTTATTGGACTTGAAGAAAGACTCAGTTTCCATTTCAGACTCATTTGTAAGTGAAATTACCGTTTTACCCCTGAGAACTTTAAGATTCGTGCCTGATTTGAACGATCCTGATTTAATCATATTTTAGCCATATCACGAGCCCCCACTCCCGAAGACTGAGTTTAACAGCCTTTGAGGAGTAGTTTTATTGTTCTAATGGCGTACGAGATTTTATCGGAGTTCTTAAGGGAGTTTGGATCTTTCTTGAGGTGTAACGGTGTCAATTTGAGCTTGTAAAGTACTTAAAATTATTCTTGAAATTTTCTGGGTTTTTTTGGTGATTTTTCCAGATTTTTCTGAATTTTTTCCAATTTATAATCATTTTAAGAATTTTTTTATTCAATTTCCAAATTTAAATAATTAATTATTGAAAAATTTAATTAATTATTCTAATTTAATAATTATTATTTTCAAAATTTTAAAATTATTTTCAGAATTAATAATTATTTTAAGAATTTTTAAATTAATTTTTTCGATTTTTAATTAATTTTTCGGTTTTTTAAAATAATTAATTAAATTAAATTAATTAATTAATTAATTAAATTTTACCTGCACACATGGCGCAATCCTGTGTGTTGATCACGATCAGGTGAGCACGCATCGCAAAGCAGTTGTTTTTCTCCAATTTCACCTTCGGAACACAGTTTGCTCGGAACCTTGCCGCCGACCCACGAGAGATCACCACGTGGCCGGTCAACGTTGAATATTGACCGCCACATGGCCCTTTTTTTGTTTTTTCTTCTTTCTTCTTCCTCCGCTTACTTCTACCCTCTGCTTTCCTCGTCTTCCTCCTTCGTCGCCGACTTCGTCGAGTGCGTCTTGTGGAGAGGAGAGCTCGATGGAGCTCGTTCGAGGGAGCTCGAGCTCGAGGTTCAAAAGGAGGCTCGACGAGGAAGTTGGAGTTCGGCGAGGTTGGCGTCGTGGAGCTCGACACTTCGGGAGGGAGAGCTTGGCAAAGGTGGAGCTCGGAGTCAGTGGAGCTCGATGTACAGCCATTGGAAGAGCTTCGGCGAGGGAGAGAGCTGGAGCTCGACAAGGAGACCAGGAGCTCTTCGATGAGACGAGGCAAGATGAGCTCTTCGGTGGTGAGCTTGTGAAGAGGAGCTTCGACGAGGCTTTGATGGAGGGAAGCTCGAAGTTCGGCAAGACGAGGCGAGATGAGCTCTTCGGGTGGTGAGCTCGTGAAGAGGAGCTGGAGCTCGTTGATGGAGCTCTTCGGTGAGACGGAGGCGAGACGAGCTCTTCAATGGTGAGCTCGTGAAGAGGAGCTTCGACGAGGCTTTGATGGAGGGATGCTCGAAGTTCGGCGAGACGAGCTATTCGGTGGTAAGCTCGTGAAAGGAGGTTCGACGAGTTTTTGATGGAGGGAAGCTCGAAGTTCGGCGAGACGGAGGTTGTGTCGAGCTCGGAGGTTGGTATTGGAGGCCGACGGAGGGGGAGCTCGACTACGGTGGGGGAGCTCAGTGAGAACGAGGGTGAAGTCGAGCTCGGTGAGGCCCGCAGTTAAAGGAGCTCATGAATTTTCGCCAAGGCGGGGAGTTCAGCGAGGAAGCTCAGCTACCTGTGGGTTCTCGGCGAAGAGGAGAGTTGGGGGTGTTTGGGTTTTCTTTTCTTTGGCGCCAAATTCCGAAGGAGAGGGAGAGGAGAACGGGCGGGTTTAGGTCTCTAACGGGTCCAAGCCCAACCCGTTAACCCCTTATTGTTTTTTTGGGCAAATCTGATCCGTTGATCGTGATCGAACACGAATTTTGAGACTGAGTTTTTCTCCATTTTTGAGTTCGGTGGCACGTTAGCTCGTGATTTTGGATCCGAGCGACGTGGCAAGATCTGAGCCGTCGATCTGGATCAAACTCTATCTGGAGGTAGATCTGATCGGTTTTGGATTCGAAGAACGTGGCAAGATCTGAGCCGTCGGATCTTGATCAAGCGCGATTTTTGATGCAATGTTCTCTCCAATTTCACGTTCGGAGCCACGTTTGCTTGGAATTGGCTCCGAGGGACGTGGCGCAATCTGAGCCGTTGGATCTTGATCAAACGTGAATATTAAGACGAAGTTTTCCCCAATTTCACGTTCGGAGCCACATTTGCTCGGAATTGGCTCTGAGGGACGTGGCACAATCTGAGCAGTCGATTAAGATCAAGCTTGCATCTTGAGGCAACGTTTTCCCCTCATTTTTTGTTCAGCACAGCTGTGTTGTAACCCACTTTCCCGGTGCTACAGAGGTCGGATCGAGGCATGTTACCCCTCGTTTCGAAGCTGACTCAAAGATCTAGAATTTCTCTTTAGAAATCAGTTGAAGAATCACCCTTCTTCATGGTCAAAATAGTCCCGCAACATCTTTGCCTTCATAAAATTGAGAAGGGCTTTGTATGACTCTAGGGGAGGTCTGTTCTTGGAAGCGAATTTAGGGAGCGTCTCTAGACGAGTTAGGCTCCGAACTCTCTTGGAAGAAGGCCGCTCAGGAGGTGAGCTAGAGGAGGAGCATAGTCAGGCTCTAGGAGAGAGCCGTTTGGGAGACGAGTTTGAGTAGAACTCTAGGGGGAGAGTTGAGCTCCGAACTCGGTGAGAATAAGGCCGCTCGGGAGGCGAGCAGAGCGAAGAGCATCGCCAGGCTCTAGGAGAGAGCCATTTGGGAGACAAGTTTGAGGAACAATTCTAGGGGAGAGTTGAGCTCCGAACTTGCTTGTTGCAAAATTTAACTAGTAGTGGGAGTAGTATGAATGTTCGTTTTGAGCCCCGAAACCGTATACTTTCATGTTGTGAGGACAACTTCGAACCAATGATTGTGAACTTCGAACTAGTTGTTATGGGGTTATTAACGAGTTGTAGGAGCAATTTCGAATGGTGAGCTGCTCCGCACTTGCTTGTTTGCAAGCGGCTAAAGCGGCGTCGAACCAAGTGTTGGACTCCGAACTTGTTGTTTTTAAGAATTTCAACGAGTTGTAGGAGTAATTCCGAATGGTGAGCTACTTCGCACTTGTTTATTTACAAGTAGCTAAAGCGGCATTGAACCAAGTGTTGGACTCCAAACTTGTTGTTTGAGAGTTTTCAACGAGTTGTATGAGCAATTCCGAATAGTGAGCTACTTCGCACTTGCTTGTTCGCAAACGGCATCGAACCAAGTGTTGAACTCCAAACCCATCTTTTGAGCTTAGTAAGTTGTGGGAGTAGCCCTGTAGGACAAGCTGGGCTCCGAACTTACCATTTAACGAGTCGTAGAAGCGACTCGGTAAGATAGAAATGAGGTAAATGCAATAATTTTCAATAGAATAAAGCTAAGTTTTATTGAAACAAATTAAGTGACCGCTTTAATGGGGCGAGCCATTATTACATGCTTTTTGGCCGTGTTTCAAGCATCGGCCTTCTTGAAAACTAAAAACCTACTTCTACGATAGGGTGAAGGCCTCTTGGGAGCAGTTTGGTCCCCCTTCATTGGATCTCCATGTATGAGGTGGAGGATGGCCCCAGGTTCGGAGTCTTGGAACTCGTGGGGCCTCTCTGTTCACTTGTAGGCTCCTCGGGATGGAAGCTCGGCCCCATCTTTTCGGACGAACTTGACCAGGTGTCGCCGCTGTATGAGTTCTTCGATCTCCTCTTTGAAAGCCCAACAATTATCCGTATCGTGGTCGTGGTTCCTATGGAAACGGCACCACTTATCCTTGTTCTTTTTCTTGCTAGGGGTATTCATTATAGGGAGACCGTGAAGTAGCCCTTCCTTATCCACCTCCATAAGAACTGCTGATATACTTGCATTAAGGAGGGTGAACTTCTAAAAACGAGGAGCTGGGTGGCGCTGGCCATTGTCGTCCCTCTGAAATTTCTGAGACCCTTCTTTGCTTATACCCTTCCGTTTGTTCCTGGAAGACGGTTCCTCAAGACTGGGGGGTTGAGAGCCTCTTCGGCTTGGATGTACTTCTCGCTTCTGAACAGGAGTTCCGAGAAATTCCGAGGAGGCTTCTTGACCAGGGATGCCTTGAGGTCGGCGTTAATGATGTTGTGCCTGAATGCCATAGAGGCTAATGTTTGGTTGAGGGAGGCAATAGACCAAGCTTCGGCGGTGAAGCGCCGGACGTAATCTCTTAGGTGCTCACCCTTTCTTTGGCTAAGTGCTAGCAAAGATGCACTTGTTTTCTCGGCTCTGCGACTGCTTACGAAGTGGGTGAGAAAGAGCTTTTCAAACTGTTCGAATGAGAAGATGGAGGCGGGGGTTAGACGGGAGTACCACTCTCGTGCTGGTCCCCTCAATGTTGCTGGTAAGGCCTTGCAGAGGACCGCATCCGAGGCTTGATGAATCATCATAAGAGTTTTAAAACTTTCGATATGATCGGCCAGATCCGACTCTCTATTGTAGGATTCAAAGCAGGGCGGCCTAAAGGCCTCGGGGACCGGAGTTTCCATGATGGCCCTAGGGAAGGGGGATTTGCTTGGTCGAAACTTATTGGCCCGTTGTTCTTCTTCGGGATTTATCTTGTTGAGGCGCCTCTCCATCTCGTGGAGACGGCGGACCGAGTCACCCCTTCGGTCGGATCTAGTCGACCCTCGGGACTTTCCTTCATGAGTGGCGGTATGGTGAGGGTTAGGAGCACGCTGATCTTGACTCGTGGCAATATTAAGAGCTCGCATGATATCTTGTTTGAAGTTCTGGAGCTCGGCCCGAATGACTGGTGCCCCTCCAGCTCGGTGATTCCTAGGTGTGGCTTGGCTTACTGGAGTATGACTTCTTCGCCGATGACGTGGAGGGGACTCTCTTTGCCTCATCGCGAGGGGATCTTCTAGTCCTCGGTCTACGGGGGTCCGGATTCTCGAGGTCCCTAGGTGCTCAGGTTGAGTGACTTCCTCAGGGGCTCGCCATTTATTTAAGCGAGTTCGGAGGTCGACCCCTACTGACGGTTAAGAATTATCTGACAGAGATCCGGCCCTGGAGGACTTTGCGAAGCCATAGTCAGTTGAGGGATTGTGGACCGAAACATGGTCATGATGAGTGTGTTCTTTTGGACGTCTTCGACGAGAGCCCCCGGGGCAGCCCCTCGAGACCCTGAAGGGGCCTGTTGAAGAGGAGGCTATTGAGGAAGAGGCTGTTCAGGCTGCAGTTGCTGAACTTGCTGATTGAGTTGAGGAATGACACCTTGGACTGGAGGAGGAGAAGGAAGAGGAGTGGTTCTTCTGCTTAAGACCGCTGCCTTCCCCTTCTCTTTCGGAGGCATGGTTGCTGCATTCCCTTTCTCTTTTGGATGCATGGTTTGAAACTGACTTTTGTTGATGAAGGTTGGATTGCTTTTTCGTTTCTCACAGACGATGCCAATCTGTTGCTGCTAATTTTGGTGTGGGAGCAAACAGATGAATTTGTGGATTCTTTTTGGAAACAATAAAGCAAATATGTTGACCTTCAGCGACTTTTGACTGATTTCTTGCCGCTGCCGTTGACCTGCAAAAAAGTTTGATACACCGGGATGGATCCCGACGACGAACCCTCCGATGCTCTTGTCAGTAATCAGAAAGATTATGAAAGAGCTTTATGTGGAAAAAGATTGATTACCTTGTTATGGTGGGGGGAGAGGGGTATTTATAGTCACCTTTAGAGGCAGTTTAGAGATAATCATTTATCCCTATGTCCCGGTATTTTTGAATAAGATGTAGAGTTTAAATCGTTTTATAAAGTTAACCATGATTTTGAATTACTCTTTAAATATCTGAATTGGTTTGTAACGGGTTGCTACCCATACCCAATAGGACAGATCCGTTTATGGGTTATTGGGGGCTTTGAAGAAAGACCCAATCCCCATTTCAGACTCGTTTGTAAGTGAAATTATTGTTTTACCCCTGAGAGCTTTAAGATTCGTGCCCGATTTGAACGATCCTGATTTAATCCTATTTTTAGCCATATCACCTGCCTATCATAATTGGAATATACAAGGGCATTACATTTAGATCAGTATATATGGGATGAAACTGGATTTAGGGTACTGGGCTTTAAACCCCAGTCAACCTTGTCCAACAATTAACAGATAACACGTGAAAGCACGTGTTGCCCCATAGAACATTATACACAATATTATTCTATTATATTGAGAATATACCTATATATCCAACGGTAATGAGGAGGTCGGGGATGATGATGAGGATGTCGGTGGTGGTGATGAGGATGTCGGGGTGATGGAGGCCAAGTTTGGTGGAGATGTGGATGTCGGTGGTGATGATGAGGAGCACCCAACCTGACCCAATGCTGCCTCCCCCGGCCCCACCAATGGCCCCCACCCCCGCGCCCAACAACCTCGACCTCACCCTTGCCTCCATTCAAACCCATTCAATTGTTTATATATATAATTCTTAAGGAATGGTATTTTGGATATTTTGCATCAAATTTGAGGGGTTTTAAAGAAAGTTGATTGCAATTCATAGTTTAGGGGTTTCACATTGACCAATAGATGTGGGAGTTTTTTGCGTTGACATCACAGTTCAGGGGTGTTTTTCGCAATTTACCCTAAAAGTGCAAACACAACAACTGTCATATATTGTTTCAACTTTTTACTATTTGATCGAATGGTTAATTTAATATTAAAATTTTGAACTTTTGAAATATTTTCTATTTTAATCCGATAATACTTCTGAGAATGCCGATACAGAATCTGTTAATGAGTTTTCAAATAGGAAAGAGCGAGAAAAGTTATCAAAATATATGAATTAATGTTACCCAAGAATCTATCAAAGAAATGAGAAACATGAATTTCCATAAATACTCAGTCTTCATTAATGAGATTTCATCTATGCACGGCACAAAAACAGATAGCTCACACAGATACAATGTGATAGGACATACCAATACGGGACTTTTTTCTTCTTCTGGAAAACTACACTAAAATAGCAATTGTTGTGTCGGATTCATGTGTCCGACACTACATTGCGACCAAATAAACGTGTTTGTGCTTCGTAGGATTTCATATCTTGAAACCTCAACTATGTCATCATTACTGCAAATAAAATTGCTTTCTTTATATATATGGGCATTGTCCTTGCAGCTAAGGTTACTTTGACTATTATAAAGCTGTAAGTACATGTCAATTAAGGTGTCTTATGATACAAAAAAGAAGCTGACTGTTTGTGTTTCATAGTTTTGTGCGGGTCTACTAATATAAATGGACACAATAATACAGTTTTATCGCTTATATGCATAAATATTTTTCTGGTTTTCTTAAAGTGGACAGTGTATGCTATTTATGTTCCTCTGTTTTGAGCAGTCAGTGCCTTACGACACAAAAATGGGGCTCACTATCAAGTATTTGTGATTTATAGTCGTGCTGTGTCTGATATTTATTTGATTACTTACCGTTTATCTTTTACATAATATGGTTAACTTGGTGCTTAACAACTCCTTGCAGCTGATGAACCATTAGGAAGCAATGGAACATCATCTGGTGCAGATTGTCCTAATATTTTGAAAGTCGAATTTGTATATGTCAGTTCTGTAATCTTGGCTGCAAAAAGCAAATTCTTTTTCAAGGTAAGATGTCTTAGTATATCTGCATATAATTATTATGTCAAAAAAGAAGAAGCTGCATATAATTCTTTTTTATTCGTATCAAATTGTTTACACCCTCACAGTTCTCTCTGTATTTTATGGTGATCCACATCGATATCCATGCATATCTATGTACTCCCACGGAAATGTGATATCGCATATACATTATCTGTCTCTCTAATCCCCTTTTTTTAATGACCAAGTTCCTTTAATCTTCTTTCTTTTCAGCTTTTCTCAAATGGGATGCAAGAATCTGGCCAAAAGTGTGTAACTCTACGAATCAATGCATCAGGTAATTTTTACAATAATGTTTCACTGCATGCTTTTTCACTATGATTTGTAGTTCATTCTACCGGCATTGTAATCCATTTCATCTTTAACATTTCAGTCCACAATAATGTTTCACTGTATGCTTTATCACTATGATTTGTAGTTCATTCTACCGGCATTGTAATCCATTTCATCTTAAACATTTCAGTCCAAACAATTGAAATGCATGATTTCCTTTTTTTTCCGTTAACGGTGGGTTGAGGAACCCCCCCCCCCCCCCCCCCCCCCCCCCCCTTCCTAAAAAAAAAAGATTTTAACAAAATATACAACAAAAAACAAGGATTATGAAGTTCATGAAACCTATTAGATATTATTATAGTCCCATATTGGTTGTAGAGTTGTTTTGATATTTGTTCTTCTCCTATATATAGGTGGTATTGTACCTGGTTGAAATCAATTCAATATTCAATATTGTTTTCATCTCTCTGATTTATCTTAACATGGTATCAGAGCCAAGTTATACAAATTTTCCATTCTTCCCAAAACCCTAGAATTCCAATAGCCAAAAAAAAAGAATCCTTCTTCAACCTGCCGTGTCATCGACGACGCCTTCTCCTCATCGTCAAATCCTGGCGACCTCCTCGAAACCCAACTCCTCCTCCTCCTCGCCATCGACCTCCTCGAAACCCAACTCTGAAGATCCTTAGCCGCACCCTGCTCGATCCCTCCTTCGTCCTCCTTCCTCACCTTCTTCCTCACACCCGACCAACTTCCTCACCTTCGTCCTCTTCAAACTTCGACCAACTTCCTCACACCCGCTGCACACCCGAGCTCCTCCAAACCCAACCTCCATTACCTCCATCCCATCCCGTCTCCCTCCTAAGCCGCCTTCAGCTCTCCTCTAACCCACCTCCTCTGACCCGCCGCCCTCATCTCTCCTCTCAAAACCCTAACCATAACTTTTCTGTCCCTTCTCAATCCCAACCCAAATCCATATACCCAATACCCTAAATGGCTAAATCCCTAACCAACCTGACCTGTTCAACCCGAAACCCATATCCAATTTTCTTTACTGTTAATATATATATATATATATATATATATATATATATATATATATATATATACAGGTACTACTACTTGATGGCATCTCAGTCTCTCCCACATATTTCTGCCTCCACTGACTTCCCTGAGACAATCGCCTCTCGTTCCTCCTCCAGATTCAAAAAGCAGCAGCACCGCTTTCAGTCTGCCTCCGGCCTCCTACGTTCTCCTTACAATCTTACATCATTCCTCACCCTACTCCACATCTACTTCCACCACCGGTAGCACCGCCCTACTCCCTACCCCGATCCAGACACCAGCAGCATCTCCCTCCACATTGTGCTCTCAGTCACAACAGTGCTAGTCTCATTTCTTCTCGCAGTGCTTCTTCCCTCACATACTCGGTCATGCCCGTCACTCCGGCCTTGTCGTCTCCTGCTGATTGGGCTAATCTTCAGCAATGCCCCACTCAGCTGGAACTACATCTCATGGGTCAGTCTATCAATGCTGGCTCCTCTGCTCTTGCACTTTCTGCCACTCCCTGTATAAATTCATTCTGGATTTTATATTTTGGTGCATCACATCATCTCACTAGTAATCAGACACTGTTCACCACCTGCACAGCACTTCCCTCTCACCCTCCATCTCTACACACACCTGATGGCTCACCACTTCTTATTACTCACTCAAGGACAATTAACTCTCCCACTTTCACATTACCGTATGTTCTCTATGCTCCTCATTTATCACTAAGCCTTATTTCTATTAGTGCGTTGTGCGATAGTGGTCTTGTCGTTACTTTTGACTCTTTAGGTTGTTCTATTACTGATTCCTCCACCGGTAAGGAGTTTGGGCGTGCTAGTCGTCATGGTCGTTTATATTATCTAGATTTTCTTCGTGCACATCACTCTCCTTCTAGCTTTGCCGGTATTGTTTCCTCTGATGCTGATCTATGTCACATACATTTAGGTCATATTAGCGCATCACGACTCCAGTATATAGCTCGCAATGGTGCCCTTGGTTCTCTCACTTTTAAACATTTATTTGATTGTCAGGGTTGTTATTTGGCCAAACACATTGCCCTACCCTTTAGTCATAAAAGCACTTTTGAAACCACTCACCCTTTTCAACTTGTTCATTCTGACATATGGGGACCCTCTCCCGTACCCTCGTGGAAAGGCTATCTCTATTATGTTACCTTTATCGATGACTTCACTAGACATACATGGGTTTTTCTTATGCGTCAGCGATCTGAGATACCTGATATTTATCGGTTCTTTACAACTATGATTCACACTATGTTCGGTGTGCGCATTAAGAATTTTCGATCGGACGGTACTCGTGAGTACACTTCCACCACTATAAGATCGATCCTTCAGTCTTACGGCACCCTGTTTCAGCAATCATGCCCTCACACACATGAGCAGAATGGTGTAGCTGAACGCAAGCATCGTCACATCCTTGAGACGGCTCGCGCTCTTTTACTCTCCTATTCTGCTCCCCGTTCTTTCTGCACTGAAGTTATCATGACCTCTGTTAGTCTCATCAACATTACTCCCTCGTCTGCCCTAGCTGGTACGACGCCTTATGAGGCACTTTATCATTCACCTCCCGACTATAGTATGCTCTGTACCTTTGGGTGCACCTGTTACTCCTTCTCCTTTCTACTGAGCACACAAAGCTCTCTGCTCGTGCTGCTAAGTGCATTCACCTAGGTCTCAGTCCTAAACACAAAGGTTATCGTTGTTTTGATCCATTAGTGGGTCGTGTCCGTATTTCTCGACATGTATCCTTTGTGGAAGACTCCCCTTACTACCTGACCCCCCCCCCCCCCCCGAGAATACTAGATTTCTCGATTCCCCAGTTGTTGCTAGCCCCCGACTTTATCTTCCCGCATTCCTTTTGATCCCACTCCCTTGGCTCCATTCACATCTCCTGCCGTCCTTATACCTGTTGTTCCCCCTACCGAAACACCTCCTGCATCCCCACAGCAACCAACACCCATCCCACCTACTTCCCCACCGACACATGCACCTATAGGGATGGCGAACGGGTCGAATGGGCCGGGCCGGGCCCAACCCGAACGGGTTGGCACGTATACTTCGCGGGCTCGGGCTGGGTTGGGCTCTTATCCGGGCCGGTCCGGGCCGGGCTGAGATTTCGTTTGGGTGGCCCGCCCAACCCGTGAACCCTTTAGAGTTCAACCCGGGTTGGGCCGGGTCGACCCGCGGGTTGGCCCGTTTAATATATATATATATATATATATATATATATATATATATATATATATATATATATATATATATATATATATATGGTAGCTTAAAGCCTTAAAATAATAATAATAATAATAATTATAGTACTAAGTAAGTAATAATACTAATAAACAATAAAAATCTAAATAATAATAATTACATTGAAAGAGTGAAATTGACAACAAATTTTGAAATATTATTCATATGAATTTAAGTTATACAATTTTAACAATTTATAATGAAATGAGTACAAGTTTTCACAAATAAGTTTTATACAATAATATATTTCTTATATACAATTTTAATTTAGTACAAGTTTTCTAATTCGACATAACAAGCAAAGCTATTCGACATAACAAGCAAAGTTTTCTAATTCGACAATTGGTGGCCTACGTGAAGAGGAGGAGGAATCTTGTCCGATACAACCGCTACCGCGTGATCTAGACATAATGTAGTAATGTGCTAAAGTATGTAAAAAAATATACAATGTAGGAGCGGTGAATTATACAAAAAAAAATCTAAAAAACAAGAGGGTTGAGATAGAGAAGTTCAAAAAACGAACAATAATTTTAACTACAACGCAAAAAAAATATAACGAGAGAGGTATGAAATTTTGATACCGTTCACCGTGGAATACACGTATATAAAAAAAACCGTGAAAATAAGAATAGAATAGAAAAGATGGAGGAGTGCTTTGCCGATTCCGCAATTGAAGAGTTGAGGAGATGTTGAAGTTGATTTGAAGACGGTTGAAGAGAGTTGAAGACGTTGAATTTTGATTCCGATACGACCGAAATTTGATCGTGTCTATGCCTCCTTGTAGAAGTGTTTGATGAATACTACAATTGTTGAAATTTTTTTTACAAATGATGTATAATAGTAGAGAGAGTAAGAGAGTGAGGTGTGATTTTTTGTGAAATTTTTGGGGATATTTATAGGCTAAATATATGGGAAAAAATAAAAAAAAACAAAAAAAACCAAACTAACGGCTATAGAGCCATTCGGAACGGCTCTGTGGAGACAGGCCCCATTTTTCGACCGTTCGACCCGCGGGTCAACGGTCGACCCGTCACGGGTCGAACGGGTCGGAACTCACGGGTTGGCGGGTTGAATTCGCGAATTGGGCCAGGTTCGTGGGCCGGGTTTCGGCGGTTTAATTCACGTTAATTGCGACCCGGGTCGACCCGGTACTGTTCACCAGGTTCGACCCGAACCCGCCAAGTCTCTAACCGGGCCGGGTTAGCGGGCCAGGTCGCGGGTGGGTCGCCGGTTGACCCGGCCCAGTTGCCATCCCTATGTACCTACTCCACCGTCCTCACCCCCACACCCTGTCAGTCACCACCTCTTCGTCAGTCTACCCGTTCTACTTCTGGTATTCCTTCAGCATGTTATACACCTGATGCCACTGGTCCTTCTGACCAGTTTGGTTTTGCCACCCTAGCTTCCTACTCACCCCAGTTTCATGCATATCTCACTGCTATACACTCTACACGTGAGCTCAGAACCTATCAAGATGCAATTCAATATCCTGAATGGAGGAAAGCTATTGCAGAGGAATTCAGTGCATTTGATCAGACTGGCACTTGAAATGTTGTTCCTCTATCAGAGGGCGTTCAGCCTATTAGCTGCAAGTGGATCTTCAAGGTCAAATATCAACCTGATGGATCTATTGAGCGGCACAAGGCTCGTCTAGTAGCCCGAGGATTTACTCAGGAGCATGGCATTGATTATGTTGATACCTTTGCTCCCGTTGCACAGATGACTACTGTTCGCACTCTTCCTGCTGTTGTAGCCATCCGCCAATGGCCGTTATACCAGATGGACGTGAAGAATGCTTTTCTTCATGGTACCTTATATAAGGTTGTTTATATGGATCCTCCTCCTGGCCTCCCTACTCATCGTCATGTTTGCCGGCTGCGTCGAGCTATATATGGTTTGAAGTAGGTCCCTCAAGCCTGGTTTGAGTGTTTTCGCCTTATCATCACCAAGGCTGGTTTTAGTCAGAGTTCTCAGGACCATTCTATGTTTATGCGGTCATCACCGCAGGAGAGGGTAATTCTACTACTCTATGTTGACGATATGATCATTACTGGGGATGACTCTATGGGCATTACAACCACCCAGAAATACCTTCATCAGCAGTTCCATATGAAAGACCTTGGCAGACTACGTTATTTTCTGGGTCTAGAGATTGCTCATGGATCTCGGGGGATACTCATTTCTCAACAGAAATACACATCAGATATTATCTCCGCTACATGCCTTTCTGATAGTAAATCAGTCGATACACCTTTAGAGCTTCATGTGAAGCTTTGTCCCACTGATGGTGAGCTCCTTCCTAATCCCGCTAGATACAGACAGATTGTTGGACAGCTTGTCTACTTATGCATGACGAGACCCGATACTGCTCATGCAGTCAGTGTTGTCAGTCAGTTTGTTTCTGCTCCTACATCAGTTCACTACGGTGCTCTTCTTTGGATTCTCAGATGTCTTCAGGGCACTATTGCTCTCTCATTATTCATGCCTACTACATCCAAACTAAAGCTGAGTGCATATTCTGATTCAGATTGGGTAGGTGATCCTACTACCAGACGGTCTACCATCGGTTTCTGTCTATTTCTTGGTGATTCGCTGATCTCATGGCGAAGTAAGAATCAGGCCTTTGTTGCATGTTTTTCGACTGAAGCTGAGTACAGAGCAATGGCAGCTACTACTAGAGAGATTGTTTATGTTCATTGGCTGTTATCAGATATGGGTGTCACTCTTACATGAGCTACTCCTCTTCATTGTGATAACCAGAGTGCATTGTACATTGCAAGCAATCGGTCTTTTATGAGCGAATGAAGCATATAGAGATTGATTGCCATTATGTTTGTGAGCGCTTTGAGGCAGGGACCATTTCTCTCCATCCCGTTACATCTTCCTAGCAGACTACAGACTTCTTCACCAAATTCCATATTGTTCAGAGATTTAGATTCTTAGTAGGCAAACTCACACTATTTGACTCATCGTGGGTTTGAGTGGGGGTGTTAGATATTATTATAGTCTCATATTAGTTGTAGAGTTGTTTTGATATTTGTTCTCCTCCTATATATAGGTGGTATTGTACTTGGTTGAAATCAATTCAATATTCAGTATTGTTTTCATCTCTCTGATTTATCTTAACACCAACAGACTCAGTCATTGAACTCATACTCTGAAACCAACAAACAAATAATACAACAAAATATAATCCTATTGGTCGACCCACCTCGCCCCAGCAGGTTCCCTGTGCCAACCCAATCTAACCTGAATAGATCAAATATTGAGCTCATTCTCTCATTGCCTTGCATGTACACCAATAGTCATCGCCATCACTTGCAACCATAACAGTCGTCGCCCCCAACAATAACACAAATGCTAAATTCAAGCTTCTTAACACAAGAGACACCGCAGACACCCCATAATCTGACATGAACACGTCCAAATTAAGACCTTGTTCTCGTCCCATAGCTTGACCACCATTGACTGTCGCCACCTCTTCGCAACGAGAGCTGCCGTCGCCCTCAACGGTCCCACAAACGTCACCTTCAAGCCTATAGATACGTGAGAAATCACAGGCATCCATTCAATATGACCTGAATAGGTCAATATTAAGCCCTTCTCTCACTACATAGCTTGTCCACTGTCAACTGTTACCCACAATCGCAACTTGCTGTCACACCAACGATAACTCGAAAGCCACCTCAAAGCTCAATGGTAAGAAAGAAACCCTAGGCACCCACCCAATTCAAGCTTGCCCATCGTACTGTCACCTCTAACCTCAACTGCAATGGACGTCGCCTCCAATGGTAAAACACAAACGTCACCTCCAAGCCTACTGACACGGGAGAACCCCAGTTACCCACTCAATTTGACCTGAATATGTCAAATTTGAGCTCCAACTTATTCAAATGCATGATTTAATGTTTCACTGTCAATATTTTCCTTCATTTATGATTTTTTTTTTTATCATTGTAGAGTTTGTTACTGTTCAGTTTGGCCATTTAAGTAGTGAGCCGCATAAAAGTCCAGACCCGCAACCCCAATTACTCATTTGACTTGTTGATAATATTGATTTCACCAGCATAAGCATGTGTTTCCTCCTAAAGCAACCTCTGTTCTGTTCTTCTGTAGCATTTTTAGCATATGTGAATGAAACAAAGATAAATAATTGGAAAGGTTGTTAATAATCTGCCCAGAAGCCAACCTTAGTGAATTCACATTCCCCAAATAAAGTATGCCATGGGGTTGTTTCAAGTCTCCGGACTTCTTTTTTCGATATTATGACCAGCATTGGCAAGCAAGCAATGGTGGGCTCTTGGTTGTGTCTAAACTTGGTGGTGGAGAGCCATTGCCTTCTCTAAGATGGGTAAAAATAAATAACAAAAAATTTCTAAACTCTAGAGAGCCCAAAACGAACATTGCATATTGCACGATAAATATAAAATAAAATAAAGTAAAGTAAATTTTAAAAAAAGTAAAATAAAATATTATTTTATAATTTAAATTAAATTAAAATAAAGTGACCAAAATGTAATCACTCTGATTAAATTAACTGACCATAATATTACTCTCAGTAAACTTTTCCATAATCTTAAGGTGGGCAATACCCACCTTGAGAAAGGGGTGGATCTACCCATGCCTAAACTCGACAGGTTGCATGTGTCTTCATGCTGAACAATTTTAATTATATGCTCCGATAGCAAAGGGAAAAAAATCTCATACGATGTGGAAGCGTTCCACTTCTTGATTCATAATTAGAGTCCATATTAATAGTCGGAAATGGCAGCCTATGGCTTTAGAAAATGATTGACCGGAAAGTCTTCATTCTAAGTTCTTCTTTGGTTGGTCACTTGGTTGCTTAACTTCTTTCCACAGAATGAACTCATTTCATATCTCTTTTGGCATATTTCCTGCTTATCAATCTCAACATTCTCAGTTAAATTTACATTAACCTTTTATTACTTGGTAGTAAGTCTCTTAATTATCATGTTTTCTTATTTGAATCACTTATATTTCTTTGCATTTATTCAAACAGAGGAAGCTACTTTCATGGAACTGGTGCGATATATGTACGGTTTTAAGGTGTCATCAACCTCCCCTACCTTCCTCGTAGACCTCATGGTTACTTCCGACAAGTATGAGGTTCCACTGTGCACAAAATATTGTACTCAGGTAGCTGAATCTTTACCAATGACAAATGGTTCTGCAATGTTCTATCTTAACATTCCGCCGCATCCCTCAATTTCATTTGCCATCCAACCTTTACAAGTTGCAGCTGCGGAGTTCTTCGCTAATAAATATAAAAACATAACTAGGTGAGCATCTAAACCTCAACTAAACCATCAAGTAACTTATGCAGTGCAATTACTTCCTCATTCATTTTAGTTTTATTTATAATTCTTGTATTTTCTGCAATTTTTTATTTTCTTTTTATGCTAAAAAGTATGATCCTGGTGTCTGTTTTATAGTAGCTAAAAGGATTCTAAGTGTTTTTTTGTTTTTTGTTTTTACTTTGTTTTTGTTTTTTTGGAACCAAAGATGATAAACACCACGTGTTTCATTAATGACAAATAACGAAACAATAGTTCATAGTACATAATGCCCCAAAATTAAAGGAAATGCAAGAAACAAATTACTTAAATTCAAAAGCAACTAAATGCAGGTCGTCCTGCTAATGTTCACTTTTTCTCTTTCTTCCTCGCCGGAGTGAGTCCTGACCAAGACATGATGTAACCAAAAATGAGATTCTAAGTTTTCATTAGTTTAAATTATTTTACTATCTTCTTATTTAATTTAATTTCAGTTCAGAAAATGTTTTCCTGTGACTCTTAATTTTGATAAATAAAATTAAATTTCAGTCTAACAAAGGATATACTCGTCGACCTCTGGTTCAATATTATTATAAGACATAAGATATATACTCGTCGCCCATCACTAATCATTCTCTGTCATCTCCTTTCTAGATTCGAAGATGAAATCTTGGCCCTTCCTTACATGGGCATTAAATCAATCTTTGCTAGGGATGACCTTCTAGTCCCGTCAGAAGATTACATCTGCAAATTTTTGATCAAGTGGGCCAAAAGACATTACCCGCAGATAGAAGATCGTCGAGAATTCTTTTCTTCGACACTCTTTCAGCTCATTCGATTCCCTCATGTGTCCTACAAGAGGCTACTAAAGTTTTTTAAAAGTGAATGTCTGTATCTTCCGACTACTCAAATCATCAGTATGGCCCTTCTCTTCAAGGGCGAGGCTCCCCAAGCCAGCTGCGTGGATCGGTGGTTTATACAGCGGACTTACTCGGATATACCCATCCAGGTGGTGGAGTTTGACACGCCCAACCCTCATTGTATTGTCTATCTTAATTTAAACAAGGAGGACTTGTTCAAGTTTGTGACACAAGGGGATACCCCATCTCAGAAATTCTACTTGGGAGGTCAAGCTTTCTTCCTGTTGGTCAGTTGTAGAGGAGGGGGCTTTGGACTCTACTTGGGGATTCGGAAGCAAAAAATAGCTGATTTCACAGTTGAGTTTGAGTTCTCTGCGCGGGCTAAGCCTCTGGGCGAGTACGAAAGCAAATTCCACACGTTCTTTTCTTTTACTCGACCAGCTACGATGGGGACGAGGAACTTGTTTGAGCTACCATGGGAACATTTTATTGATGACAATTGTCGTTATTTTCTCAGTGAAGTGATTAACTTAAGAGTTCAAATGGGGTTCAAACCACCACAGATTGCTCACTGGTGAGGCTGTTGTCAAGTGTTATATAAATTGCAGTGTTGTTAAATTTATGTAGCTTTAGTTGGTTGCATTGTCAGTTGAAAATTTGAATAATACAGTTAAATCAGTTTTTGTTAATTAGCGTGGTGCTTACAGAGGAAACAGTAATGCTAGCCTGCCTATTAAATGACTTGTCGAAGAGCTGTCTATTTATACCAGTATGTCGTAAAAGGAGGGGAAATTAACTATATATACATTGTTTTTCGTTGAGGAAATTAATATATACAATTTTGATATGGTGTTTTTATTTATGGCTGCTCTGCTTTTGTGTTGTTGTCGAGCAGACTGTTGTAGTGGAGAAGTTGTTATTTCTGGATTCACTGTTTGTGGTTCCCTGTGATTGCAGTGGTTCGCCAAAACCATCCAAGACTACTATGTTCCCGCGTCTTTTCTTCTTTTGCTTCTCCTGGTTGCTACATCAGGCAATTTCTCCACAAGAATCTAAAGCTGCCAAGTATGTACCATTAGAGCATCCACAGTCGTTGCTTATTTGCCATTTTTTCCATTTTTTTTTAACTGTAGCTCACACAGTCGTCTGCTATTTTGCCATTTTTTAGCAAAATCGCTACAGTAGAAAGGGACGAATAGCGTTCCATATAGCAAAATGCATATTATAGCAGACGAAACAGTTTCGTCTGGATTATTTAATTATTATTTTAATTGATCGGACGAAACATCATGTTTCGTCCGAAGTAAAAAAATAAATAAAAACCAAATAAAAATGAATTTAAGCGTGGGAATGAACATGATGTTTCGTCCCAAGTGAGACGAAACATCATGTTTCGTCCCAATCGAATATTTTTTAAAAAAATTTATTTAAAAATTTAATTTTGTAAATTTTAAATTTTTTTCGCAATTAACTAAATTGATTTTGCAAATTTTTAAATTGTTTTTGCAAATAATTTTTACAAAATATTTTTTAAAATTGTTTTTGCAAATTTTGTTTTGCAAAAAAAAACTTCCACAAATTCCGGACGAACCATCATGTATCGTCCGGGTTTGTGATTTTTTGTGCACATTTTGTAAAATTTCATATTGTTTTTGCAAATTTTTAAATTTATTTTGCAATTTTTTAAATTGTTTTTGCAAATATTATTTACAAACTAGTTTTAAAAATTATTTTGGCAATTTTTTTTTGCAAAAAAAAACTTCTTCCTTTTTGGGACGAAACATCATGTTTCGTCCCATATGTTTTATTAACATTTTATCAGTATAAATTATTTTTTAAATTACAGACGAAACATGATGTTTCGTCTATTTCTTTTTTAACGACTTTATGCATTTTTTTTGCGATTCGACGACTGTGGATGCTCATCGAATTGGATGGGCAAAATATGCATTTTGCCATCTTTTACATCGAACGACTGTGGATGCTCTTATACTTGACTTTCATGAAATGAACGAACCACTCTCGGCTCCTCCCCAAATCACCACCTCTGCTTTCACTCATGAGCTCGAATTTCGACCAACACAAATCAGGAGGAGCACCGACGATCCAGTGCTAGGGTAACTCCGCGAAATCCCACCAGGTAATTCCGGAAAATACTTCACCAGCTTACTTTTGGCACAAACTCGTAAGTGAAGCTACGTCGCAACCACCAACGACGATAACTCTATCGTCAGATAGAATGTGACTGCTTGCATACAACTTCTACAACCTCCACTCCGTACACCCTAATGTGACACTCATCTAGTAGATGTGTCTACTGTAGTGTCATATTAGATGAGTGTCACGTTAGGGTACAAGGAGTGAAGGTTGTAAAATAGATAGTAGATGTAACATTACCCTTTATTTTTGGATTTTTTCCGCACATGTCTGAAATTCCACATTATGCCCCACAATTTTCTAATTTCATATTAGTTTCTCAATTAACTCCAAAAGTAAACACACGGGAATTATTTGGATAATACGCGAAACATTATTTTTCATACCCATTTTTGGGTTTGGATGGAGGAAAAAAAATAGTGAATAGCTTTTCTATCATATAAGGTGACATTCATTTATAATGAAGCGATGACTTAGTCATCTTTTAAATCAAAAAAAAAAAGGTGACATTCATTTTTTAATTAAAATATTTTTTTCTAAAATATACGGAATACGGTCCAAAAAAAACTCATGAAAACTCATTTAATATCTTTTTAATTATCATTGTTTATTTACTCTTTTATGCTCTTTCCATTCTTAGCCTTTTCAATATTTTTTTTTCTTCTATCCAAACTATGTTCTTTTAAAAAAACAATTCGCAGCTATTTTCAGCTGTAGCTGCAGTTGAAACTGCGGCTTAAGCTTACCTGGTAGGTAGTGGCTTAGATTGGGATTTAATTTCAAAAAGTGGCTTCGTACGGAAAAAACCCGTCTTCATCTGGGTAGTGTTTTTTTTTTTTGATTTACTGGGTATCCATCCCCCTCTATGGTTCAGACTACTCCCAGTTCGTGTGGTGTACGAAGGCTTTTTCCAACGACCACACTGGCCACCATGCCCAGAATTCGAACCCAGGATCTTGGAGGAGCACACTCCAAGTCCCATCGCTCTTACCACTAGGCCACCTTATGGTGGTTCATCTGGGTAGTGTTCCCCCCTCCATTTCAAGAAAAGGAAGAAAAAAAGAGAAAAGAAAAGAAAAAATACTAATAATGACGGCGACGAGCAGTAAGGGGAAGTTCATGTTCGCCTTCAACTTGGCCGACTTCTCCGACCGTATTCTCAAGATCGAAGTTTTGTCAGATGAGGCCGGGCCCACATCCGATGAGAAGGAGGAAAAAGAAGAAGAAGCCACCAATGATAAAGGTCCTTTTCTTTCTTCTTTCTGAAGTTTCTAGAAGACTAAAAACATCTCTTAGATGATTTTTTTTTTAATTTTTAATTTTTTGTGTTGTACTCAAAATTTTAATTTGTTAGTTTATCAATATATTTTATGGGTTTTAATTTTGGAGATTGGAGGATTGAGGGACTGTTCAACCCTGTTTAGTAATGGATGAAAATGAAGCAACTATGGTGAAGTTGAAACTGAACCTCCCAAAAAAAATGGTGACTATTAATATTAGTGTAAAACCCTCCACCCTTATGAAATCTGCTAACTTTTGATCTAGGCTATGTTTGGTTCAAAAGAGGGGAGGGGAGGGGAGGGGAGGGGAGGGATTTTAATGGAGGGGAGGGATTTAATGAAGACTCTGTTTGGTTCAAAGGAGGGGAGGAGAGGGAAAATAATTATCTTATTGTTTGGTTCACAAGGGGAGGAAATGGATTTTATAATAAAATTACTTTTATACCCTTCACAATTGTATTCCCTAATTGCAATCCAAATTGTTTGGTACAAGTGAGTTTTCTTTAAACAATGAATGCAAATAAGTTGCAAGTCAAATTGAGTAATATTTTATAAGTTGCAGAATTTTAGTTGTTTGTATGGACTTTTTTAAAGGAAAATTAAGATGACATTTAGCCTGCCTCATTAGCAGTATTTAAGTTCAGTATAAGCATCCAGTGAGATGGTTATAGTTTGTGTTATAGTATTGATGTAACTCATCCATCATTATTGCACCCTGAGAAATGTAACAACAATAATTTGGTATGTTTTTGCAAAAGTTCAAGAACAGCTCGCTCTATCACTTAATGAACAGAAGCCTATTAACTTCCTCGCTGATTATGTTCTTCATCTGTACGCACTATATTTGACTGCTGCCATCTTGTCAATTTCATCTTTTCTTTTGTTATACAACAACTTTATTTTTTATACAGTTCATACTTTCCCAGTAGACTCTGCCTTTTGAATTTTAATTATAAAAGTTACAATTACTATAACTTTGTCTCCCATTATTCATGTTGTATCCGATTTTTAATCCTTTTTTGCAGGGATTGGTATAATTTAGAAAAATCTAAACGTGTAAAGGCATTTCGGTGTGGAGAGTTTTTAATCCTTGGAGAGTTTTAGCTGCATGCATCATAGGCCACTCTAGCATTACTCTCTTCCTGGTTGCTCGTTTATGAGCGAGAGCGTCGTCAGCTTCACGAGAACGACCGGGTGAGGGATGTGGATAATTAAGTAAGGGGTGGAGAAAATATCAAAGAGAACTAACTAAAAGGGCAATTTAGTCCATTCACATTAAAAAATTAGACATAATTTCTCTCCCCTCCAAATCCCCCACTTTTGGAGGGGAGCCAAAATTGGCTCAGGAGGGGTGTTGCACCCCCCATTTCCCTCCCTTCCCCTCCTAAGAAATGAACCAAACATGAAAAGTTCTAAAAAACCCCTCCCCTCCCCTCCCCTCTATTCCCCTCCAACCAAACACTCCCCTAGTGAAGTGTCTTTCACATGATATGAGAGCAACCTAGGTTCAATTCCCACCAGGGCCACATATTAATTTGGGGATTAATTTATGCACAACCCAGTTATTGGCTCGAAAAAAGAAAATACTGTGACTTGCAGGGATGTGTTAGAATATAAGTGTAAAACCCTCAATTCTTACCAGAACTTTTAGTGTTTTGGTAAGGTGGTAGGGTCTTTCACAACATAAATGTGGGTGTCGTGAGATTTTATGAAATTGAGAAAATGGGAGGGAGAACGACTGTGTTTGAGGGATTGGAGTTTTTATTTTGCTTTGGTTGTTTAATAAAATCATGTATAGTGCACGTGTTAGTTAAATATGAATCCCTATTTTTTATCTCATTTCTCTATTTCAAAATAGAGAAAGGAGAGAGGGGGTAGACTCTCTCTCCTATTAGTATAAGATATAGATATAATGTGGGTGCTATTAATTTGAGAATTCGATTTGTTGCGAAAGAATGATATACCACATCATAAGTAGTATCAAGTTCTCAACATATGCATAACAAGAAAAACATTAATAACTCATCCAAATTGACTAGCACAGTGGAAAAAATAAACAAACCAAATAGAAGAATCTCTGCATTTTAGTTGCCAAGGTTTCAAAACTTAGAGAGAAAAAAGAGTAGGCCGGATAATTTGCCTTAAGCGGCTTTAAGCATTGCTTAAGCGGAAAAAGCGAAAAAGTGAAGCTATTTTTTAAATAAAAAGAGGATGAAGGCATTTGGAGGTGTCTAAGTATCATGTATGAGTGGGACATAAACGAGTAAGAAAATTTATCCAGTAACTTTTTATTAAAGTCCAACAATGGCGTTAAATCATCTTTGAGCTGTTTTGAGCAAAATTTTGAACCTCTTTATGCAAAATCAACTGCTACAGCTTTTTCGTAAATTAAGCATTGTCTCGCTAGTTAATGCTTAAGCGATACTCAAGCATAGTTTTTTTTTGCTTTATAAAACCGTGGTATCCCCATTACTGGCTGATATAGTTTATTGTGGTGTCTGGATATGATGTGGTCAATTCTTAGTGATAATAATTACAATTGATCTGATATAGAGATAATTTGGCCCGGTATATCGCTATTATGTGGCTTCTTCTCCTTCATTTCAAAGAGATTCTATTGTAGATTAATTGTCAACACAACTTTGATGTTTATTACTGACACCTTTGACATTAGAGTGATTATGTTTGTATCTTTGTATCTTTGTACAAACAGATCCATCCTGACATTAGAGTGATTATAGAAGTGGTTAGAACCACCTCCTAGATATAAGGATGAATCAGAATTTCTCCATATCCTTTTGAACTAGCTCCTAACGGGTTGGGACCCGTTCCCAATTGTATCGATCCATTTGTGGGTTATTGGGTCCTGGAGAGGTGACTCAGTTCCCATTTCGGACCCGTTTGTAGGTGAAATTACCGTTTTGCCCCTGTAAGCTTTAAGATCCGTGCCCGATCTGAACGGTCCCGATTTAATCCCGTTTTTAGCCATATCAACAACCAAATATTCTTATTGATGCAGAATGTTGGGCCATTAAAAAAAAATCCAGATTGTAATTGAAATGAAAATGTTGAGGTGGGTGAGTGGAAAGTCACTAAAAGATAAGGATTTAGTATATCCCTAAGGAATTAGAAGTAGCTCCAATTGGGAGTTGAAAATAACACAGTGGTAGTGGAAGACTGGTGTACCGTGTAAGATCTTAGACTACCAAAAGTCTTGGATTTTGCAGTATGCATTCCAACAAAAATCTATGTTATGTTATGGAAATCCAGGATTGTCTCACTTTGTGAAATGTTGTTAGTGGGTGTATCACGAACATCACATTAGACTCATTTATCCTCATCTGGCACAAATCTTAAGGTTGACTTTTCTCCCAAACGTTCTAAAATTTGGATAGGTACACTGTATAACATGCATAGATCATCAGTGGCTATGCAAGTAGTGGTAAAAGACTGTAGAACTGAGATAAATAATTCGTCGATTTAGGGTGTCTAAGTTTGGTTGATGTGGTTTTGAGTTAATTTTACTGTTTCATCTGATCATGAATGAATCATACCTATGTCAACAAATATATTATAAATTTATAATAGTTAAGTTCATCAACATAGCACACAAAGTTCATAATTAACTATAATCAAAACCGATATTCTTGGGCTACACTTCTGACCTAATAGTAGTTTTCTGTATCTCCAAATTACCGTGCTGGATATTGTGACTGTAAATGTAGCCAATGTGCACGCCTACACCCATTATAACAATATTTAGTTAGACTCTATTGCTAAAAAATAAATGTTTTGGTAAAACTAACTGAACATTAATGGTACTATGATAGCATGATTATTTTCAGAAAATTTCTTTTCTTATATTTGTAGTTATTTCCCCTTGAGCAGCTGAGCTCATTATGTAGTACTCACTAGTTCTGCTTGGAGGGGACTAGTGTGTCAACATTGCTAAGTCGGTTAAGCCGCTAAGATGACAACTCAAAAATCATATATCAGACGTTTAAAAAAAACATTATACATAATCTACACCATAAAACCTGTGTACAAAATTTAACTACTCATCATGCGACCCCTAAAATTGAGTAATTGTACTCTTTTTTTTTTTTTTTTTGATGAAACGGATAGAGTCTAAGGACTCCAGCCATGCATTAATAATAATCAATTACAATAGGAAGGTCTTACAAGCTGTAAAACAATAAAGATAAACGCCGCTATATTTAACTCAAAATCGTAATATACAGAATAGAATACAAAGGCAATCCATAACGACGTCTGAAACACATCGACAGCATCCAAACAATCCAAACGCCCCTGAACGCGAAACGCACTGGTGAGAGTGGGAGCACTGCGAATACCTCCGAGAGGCCCTCCTAGCCAGAGCAGCAAACACCAAGAACAGATAACGGAGCGCATCAATAATGCTCCGCACCAGGGAACCGCTGGCGGGACAAACACAAAACCCACACGCAGCAAAAGGCATTGCAAGCTAAATGGAGAACACAAATATAAAGGCCATCTCCCAAAGCTCCAAACACAAGAACAAATAAGCAGAAAGATGATAAACAAAGAAACAGTCAATACAAGAACCCCTTATCAGGATAGATTTAAATCCAAACGAAAAGAGCAGTAGGAGATAACATTGATTCAATGCATTGGCAGCCAGGAGAATAACACATACAATGGAGGACCCCCAACGCATGCCCAACTTACCACAACTTTTATCGAACATAACAAAAAGACTACACAGATCCATTCCATACCGAGCATAAAACACGAAGATAACGTTGAACATAAGCCACTTAGATTAGATGAAACTAACAACCAAGAGAGAACAGGTCTAAACCGCCCAAAACTGAAGCAAATAAGAACTAGAGAGAGATAGCACTGATTGCTTCGCCGTAGCCCATAGGCCTGCCCGCGACCGAATCAAAAAGCGGAGTAACCCATCCAGAACTGGGAACAAAAACCATCAAAATGGAGGGTATAGTTACCCTTCAATCCTGCAAAGCAAAAGTTCCAGCAAGAGTAAGAAAAGAATGTTGAAGTACCACCGCACTAAATCCGAAATATATTATACAGTAAAGCTAGCAGACTGAGATATTAGTGCAAATAAAGAAAAGCACAATGCAGAACAGAGTAACATGAACGAAAAAACGTCAGTTAGCGTTAAACAAACTAAATCGCGTTGAGGTTGATAAGGCAAACTGATGCATTCTCAAGACGCTCAGCCATCATAGCTTCTCTAACTTCTAATTTTAACGGTGCAATCCAATACTTGAATAGGTACAAGTACTCGTTAGCTAAAGAACGGGCGGGGGAGTAACATTGACGAAATAATCTGTTGTTTCTTTCCCTCCAAACTAACCATATAATGATTTGCAGGGATAGGATCCAAGAATTGTGAAAAGCCCGATTAGGGGGGCGCTTCGTCCAGCACTCAAACAGACTGAGAGGAATGTTGGATGCTTCCCAAGCAAGGACAGCAATTTTCCAAAGAGAGCGCGAGTAGTCACACTCTACAAACAAATGATTGCCATTCTCGGGCAATGCGACACACAAGGGGCATAGTTGCCCCCATGCGATGTTTCTCTTATTGAGATTATCGACTGTGAGAAGTTTATTGTTGAGGGCTAACCAAACCACGATTTTAACTTTCAAAGGAGCGCACGACTTCCAGACCAAGTCGTAGAAAGGAGAAAGAATACCTCTGAAGTTAAGAAAATGATAAAAGGAATTGACAGAGAAAATCTTGGACGAGTTCCAACGCCAATAGATTTCCTTTTTCTCTAACCACACCGCTTTGTTAAGAGTGTCGATCAGACAATCCCAATCCGGGGCCAGTAGTGGAGGAAGATTGACAGAAAGAGGAATCGACCATTCTCTAAGACCATCATTGATACTAAGGTAGTCAGACACCATAGCCGTAGGGTTGGAAGCCAAACGGAAAATAGTAGGGAAGGCAGAGGCTAAAGAAGAATGGTCGATCCAGATATCGGTCCAGAACCTAGTCTTGGATCCATCGGCGCAACCGTGGCTTAAGCCACAAAAGAAGGCCGCGGACGCTTTCCAAATGCCTCTCCAAAAAGGGGAAGCCAGTTTATGAGGTTGATCTGGAAAGATCCACCAATCATTGTTACCAAAGTAAAAGGATTTGACACATTTGATCCATGGGAGGTCCTCAATATTGAGGAATCTCCAAATCCATTTACCAAGTAAAGCAATGTTTTGGTGTCTAAGGTCTAAGACCCCCAGACCTCCCGCTTTTTTCGAGGAGCATATGAGTTTCCAATTACAAAGATGCGATCCAGGGTTGTAATTGGAAGAACCCGACCAGAGGAAATTACTTCTAATCTGATCAATCCTTTTAATTACCCAGGCTGGGAGGAAGTAGAACGACATCATATATCGTGGAATGGAAGATAGAACAGAATTGAGCAATATTAATCGGCCGCCACGGGAAAGTTGCCTTCCTGACCAAATCGATAGTCTGGACTCAACTTTATCAATCATTGGGGACCAGTCTGATTTATGAAGTTTACCCCACCTCAGAGGAATTCCCAAGTAGGTAACAGGGAATGAAGCGACCGGACAATTAAAAAATTCAGATACTTCGGTCTGTCTATTGGGAGAACCTCCCAACCAGACAACCGACGATTTATGAAAATTGATAGAGAGGCCAGAGACAAGCTCAAAGCAATATAGAAGAAGTTTCAGATTTCTGAGGGTTTGTGTGGTAGGTTTGGCCAGGATTATAGTATCGTCGGCATACTGGAGATTCAGAACACCATTGAAATGGCGGGATTCACCCAGTCCTTCGATAACCTTGGCTTCCCAAGCATTGCGAAGAAGCTTGCTGAATACATCTGCTACTAAAGAGAATAGAAGGGAAGAAAGAGGGTCACCCTGCCTGAGGCCACATTTGATCTTAAATTTGTGACCCTCCGATCCGTTAATAATCGTTATAGTAATTGTACTCTTTTTTAAAAATTGATGTTTTGGTGGCATGATGAATGGTTAAAACTTATCGAAGCCATTTGAAAATATTTACATAACTGGTTTCATGGTATAGATCAGATCAAACGGTGTGGATTTTTAATTTGGATGTCAGATATTAAGGTTTTTGAGTACCTTTTGGCTTTTGCACCTTCACATGCCCGTGTTGCTAGTTTAACCTATATTAGTACATAAATACTTCAATTCTTTTTTGAAAGTATAATGATTGTAATCAATGGGAGTTCCTTATTTATTCTTCCGAAGCATGAAATTAGCTAGCACCAATTTTCATTAAGACGTGTGTAGAGTCACACACCCATCTCTCTTCATATATTAGTATAGGAATATATTCCCCACCATTTTTCCTTATGATATGGCATAATATATTTGATCAACAACAGTTTTATTTATGATTTATTATATAACATTATTGCTAACTCGGTGAATAATTTGCTTGCAGATGATGTTCCTTTAGAAACGAATGAAACATCTTGTGATGCGGATTGTCCTAACATTTTGAGGGTTGAATTTGTCCATGTCAGTTCTTTAATCTTAGCTGCAGAAAGCCAATTCTTTTTCAAGGTAAGATTTGTTTACTATTTATGTCTTGAATTCCACGGGAAACTTATCAAAGAGTTTTCACCCTTATCAGTTCATTGTTTGACGTCTTAAGATCCTCATCAATCTCCAACTTGTCCACTGACTCTTTTCTACTTATACCTGAATCTGCACACACACACATACACCATGGAGAGACCTACACTAGCATTGAGCACCTACATCCTTGCAAACACCTATAACCTACATAAATGCAACAACACATGGATAATACATTCACTTTAATTCACTTTTAAAAAAATGACTGAGTGTCTTTAATTATTTATAGCTTTTCTCAAATGGGATGCGAGAATCTAACCAGAAAGATGCTGCTCTACAAATCAATGCATCAGGTAATTGCCATAATGCGTTGCATCCCTGTCTCGAATCATTTTATAATTCATTGTCTGTTCTGCCTCTATTTACAACATTTCATCTTGAATATTTCAAGTCAGTTTCTTAATTCATCTCAACTAATTTATTGTTTTAAATTCTAGTGTAGTTCTTTTATGCTTATTTTGATGTTTTTGAACTATACTATAATTTTAGGTACTTCCACTTTTTCATACTTCTTCATACTTCAGTAGATATTTTTGTATTTCACAAACAGAGGAAGCAGCATTCATGGAACTACTGCGGTTTATATATGGTCACAAGTTGTCGTCTACATCTCATCCCTTTGCGTTAGATCTCGTGATGATTGCTGACAAGTTTGAGGTTCCTTCTTGCATGGATTACTACATTCAACTGGCTATGTCTTTCCCAATGACAACAGAATCTGCACTATTATATCTTAACCTTCCATCAAGTGTCTCAATAGCATCCAACATACAACCTCTAACCAATTCTGCCAAAGAGTTCTTGACAAATAAATATAAACGCATAATGAAGTGAGCTTCCTGAGAAACCTCAATTACCTATAAATTTGAACTCAGCCTCACTCCACTAACCCTGTGTTAATTTCTTCTTCTAGGTTTAAAGATGAAGTGTTGACTCTTCCTTTCACCGCCATTGAAGTAATCTTCTCCAGCGACAACCTTATAGTCCCAGCAGAAGATATCATCTTTGATCTTTTGGTCAAGTGGGCTCGCACTCATTACCCTAAGCTGGAAGCCCAAAGAGAATTCTTTGCTTCTAATCTTTCACCGCTTATTCGTTTCCCCCAGATTTCATTCACGAGGCTGAGGAAAATTTTAGCAAGCGAGGAAGATGAGCATGACATGATTATGAAGTTTGTTAGTTTGGCCCTTCTCTTCAAGGCCCAGCCTCCTCACAGTCTACGAGCTTTGGCTCCAGAGAGGTGGTTTACCGAGCGAGATTACTCGCAAATACCCATCAAGATGGTGGAGTTCGAAACTCCCTTCCGTCAGTGCATAGTCTATCTGAATCTGAAGAAAGACAAGTTGGCCAAAACATATCCAACGGAGAAGATCTTTTCTCAGGATTTCCACCTAGGAGGTCATGATTTCTACCTCACTGTTCAACAATGTGAGAGTAACGGTGGGACTTGTGGACTCTTCTTGGTGATACGAGGGGAAAAAACAGCTGATTTCAAGGTTGAATTTGAGTTCTTTGTAAGGGCAAAGCCTTCAGGTGTGTTTGAGAGCAGAGGCAAGAGGTGCCATTCATTTATTGATGCAAAAGAGTTTGGGTGGAGGGATTTGCTGGGGATGTCGTGGGCTACCTTGATGGCTGACGAGAGTCGTTACTTTATTGATGAAGTTCTTCACTTGAAAGCTGAAGTGACCATCAAACCATAGTTTTTAAAATTAGCAGGAAGGCTGTGTAGATGGTAGAGTGGTGAGGTAGGGAAGGAAGGCTGTGTAGATGTGATGCTGCTAATTTTATAAAGCTTTGTTCTTGGCCGCAATTGCTGTGATAATATATAGAAGAAAAAGTTGTAATGATTGATGAATTATGTACTGTTTGATCATTGCTCGCAGTTGATTACCAGACCTTAATATGTTATTGGAAGTATAAAGGAAAGAAATGATGACAACAATGGAGTTTTATTATTACTGATATTTAATGTGTCAATTTGAAATTATTTCTAGGGTGCCTATGCAATTGGCGGAGGCGGATGCATATGATGTGTATTATGTTACGAGGGCTGTGTGTGATTTCGTTATAGTTTGCTTTATCTTATTATTATTGGAAAAATTGTTCATTTTGAAACTAAGAAGAGTTAAAATTTTGGTTACTAACTGAATGAATGGGTAAATGTTTTAAATCATTTGTAAGTTCCCCAATGAACCGTATTCCTTTTGAATACGCTTTTGGTGGTTGTACTGGAGTTATTTCTATTTTATTTTTTTTAAGAAAAACATGTTTGGATAGATGTGATATACTGTAACACCCCACAAAATTACAAAATTGAGTAATGATAATTTTGCTCTCGTATGTTACACATGTGTATTTCGTACTATTACTAGTAATAGTCATAACGTACTTTCTTATGTATTTCTGTATTTCAATTATTTATACATTTTTCGTCTTTTCAAAACTCATTTTTATCCTAATTTTGGCCAACTTAAACATTTATTTTAATCTTTACGTTTTTACGGACATCGCACGTGTTTTAAATACACGTGTCGATTACGTATGTTTCACCGTTACGCCAAATATTCGTAACATTATCAAAATAAATATTTTTCGTATGTTATATTCCGAATATTTATAAATATTTTTCCGTTACTCAAATCTATTTCGTATTTGAATATTTGTTTTTATGTGTGCATTGCACGTAAATTTTTATGTGCATTTTATTTCTAAAATTTTCTAGGAATCATGCACATTTTTATTCTCATTTTATTTGTCACAAATGTATTTTTATTAAAATTCATATGCCTAAAGTCTATTTTAAAGCCAACTAGAAAACTAATTAAAAAGAAAAGCTCATAATTAATTCTATTCTTAAAATGAACACTTTTTAATCCTAGACACTTGTCATGTACCAAACACAAAAAATTTTTTGCCTCTTATAAGAGATTTACAGTAAGAGTCTCTTGTAAGAGCCTCTTTTTGGGATGTTCTTTTTATATAAAAATCACCTCATATAAGGACCTCTTATAAGAGAATTCTGTTCTTTTTTCACATCTTATAAGAGCCTATATTACCCCAAAGTCTATATTACCCCAAAGTATAAAAATAGTGAGATGAAGGACAAGAAAAGATAAGTTCAAATTACTAATATATAAACTAGTTTAATGGCAAGTGAAATTCACAAATCAATGTAAATCATCAATTATAATCCGGAACCGAGATAAAGAAGTAGAAACACAGGAAAACAAAACTTTAAAAAAATAAAAGGAAATTTACAAGTAGCGAAGTGGCTTAAGAATATGCATCTGTCACTAAAGATGGAGGCAGCTAAACAAAATGATCGGTAAATGTTGTCACTAAAGACTTTGTTTTTTAAAGACATAATTTATCCATCCATAGTCCAATGATTTCACTATATATATCTCCTGATATATTTTCTCTACAGAATTACTATTTCTGACTTCCTATCGGTAAATGTTGCAAGCACTAATAATTTTAACAAACAAGATTCATTGAGGTCATACTTTGTGCAAGAGAATGCGGAAATTTGAGATTGAAATTAGTAACAATTATAATATAGACTTTGGGGTAATATAGACTTTTTAAGAGATAGAAGGCCTATAAGAATTTGAAAGAGGCTACTAGAAGCCTTTTAGGCTTATAAGTGATTCTGGGGGAAATTGCTTATAAGAGGTAAAAAAAAAAAGAATGCTAAAAAAATTCTTGTAAGAGGTGGACCACATCTTACAAGAGGTAAATCGCTTATAAGAGTAGAATAAGAACACTACCCTAGCCTAATAATAAACAAATAAAAATAATTAAAAGAATGAGAAGTGTGCACGTTGGGTGCACGTGCACGTGTTGTGCACCCAAGAGTTGGCTAATTCATGAAAGAAGGAGAAGGATTTTTTGTGAGTGGGCTGATGTAATGGGTGAGTGATTGATTAATTTTGTGAGTGGATAATTAAGTTGGGTAGTGGGTGTCTCTTCACTCACTCATTTAACCCTATAAATACCACATCCTATTCATGAACAATGTACATTAATAGAAACAAGAAACAAAAGAAAGAGAGAAAAGAAAGATAGAGATGAGCTTTTGGTGTTGGCTAATTGCTAGGAGGTGAAGGCTTACTTGGTTGGAGCTAGGAGCTACTTCCAGGAATTTTCTTCCACTTGTTCTTCCAATAAGGTGGGTGTTTATTCTTGTTTTCTAAAATATAGTAGTATGCATGTGTAGGAAAATAGATGCATAAAATTGATATTTCATGTGAGTTTTAGTTAATTTTGTGATGCTGTGTTGATGTTATTTAGAATGTTTAATAGAAATGAATTATGAAAAGAAATGCATGCTAGTTGAAAGATTGTCATGTAGATAAATTGGAAGAGTTGTTATGGTGTTATTGGGTACATAGTAATACATCATGTTTAGATTAAATGATTTGGAGATAAATCAATATTTTTGTTTTGTTTTGTTGATTTTTACCGAAAATCTTCACATTTTGCATCAAAAATCTTTTTCCTTCAAAAATAATTAATTACTTGAAATCTTATGGAAATAAGACAAATTATTGACAAGATAAACGAAAACAAGCAATTTTTATGGGTAAATGAGTACAAATATTTGTATAAAAATTAGACACATCACATACCCCCAAACTTAAGATTTTGCTTGTTCTCAAGCAAAAAGTAAAACATCAATAAAGGATCAATAATAGCTCGACTCATCACACTAAGAGATCTCATCATGCAAGCATCAAAATTTCAATTAAAAATATAAACAATAGCAAATAAAGTAAAATCAAGCATACCCACTTTCTCGAGTGCAATTATTTATTCATAATTCCACACCAAATCATATTTGTCATGCAATTAGTGTAATTATAGTATGTAACAACTTCATCTGTGATTTCTCCTTCTCACTACTACAAATTGAGTAGCAAATTTTTTTTTTTTTGGTCTCATCTCTAAGTTGTCACTTGCCTTTTTATGCAAATGCAAACATTTGTGAAGAATTTACTCGGTTACTCAACTAGTCACAAACTTAGAGTTCTTTGCATACTCATATTTCAAGTTGTTGTTTGACGTAAAAGTAAATATTGGTGATGAATACCCCTAGTTACTAAGCAACTCAAAACATTGGAGTAGATTGACTTTATTCATAATATATATATATATATATATATATATATATATATATATATATACATAAAAGAAAAAATGTGATGCTTTTTCTTGTGATTATCCCCTTTGATCTAGTTACTTAAACTCTGTTTAGGACTAGATCAAAGGGGATAATCACAAGAAAAAGCATCACATTTTTTCTTTTATGTATATATATATATATATATATATATATATATATATATATTCATTATTACTCTATTTACTTAAACTCTGTATAGGACTAGATCAAAGGGGATAATCACAAGAAAAAGCATTACATTTTTTCTTTTATGTATAATCTCATGACTCATACAATTTTGTAAGTAATTTTAAAATTCAATAATCCTAAAGTAAATAGGTATGCTAAATCTTGCTTTATAAGAAATTTTCTATCCAAAAAATAAAATATTTCAATGCCTATCACAATAAAGAACTCAAAAGTGTAATGGTAAGCCTAATTGAAATCCCTTTTATTTTGTTTTTCTTTTCAAAAATAAATAATAAATTTGTAAACCTCCCCTCCCCCCCCCCCCCCCCCAAACTTGAATGTCACATTGTCCTCAATGGTAAAGGAAAAATAAAAACAAAAAGAATGCAAAAAATTCAGAATTTCTCCCCTGATTCGTCTTAAAAATTCTGCACGCACGGCATTCATTGTTTTTGCGATATCTGGAGCTTTAGATATCCAAATGGGGTGACTTTTTTTTGCGAAAATCTAAGACACTACAATTTCTCTTAGAATCAGTTTTCTAGATTTTGACTCCATATTTCTCAAAAACAACCATCAATGTAGATGTATAAAATAGCTCCGCCCGGCGGCTTTCAACCTTATGAATCCTACAAAATAAAATCAAGAATTAAAATTATAATAAACTAAAAGAAAATCAAATCTAAATGAAGTAAAAGAAAACATGGGTTACCTCTCAAGAAGCGCTAAGATTTAAGTCTTTAGTCACACTTGATAGTGGATGATTATGTAACGCCACGATCCAACAACATCAAAACATCTTTTCTAATTCTTCTCTTCAGGTGTGGATCAGGTTCAAGCTCTAGTTTGATTCATTTCTTTCTTAATGATGACGTCTTTCGTTCCCCTACCTCTTTGAATTTTTTCTAGAAAAAATGAACGAATAGATGGTGCAGCATCTAAATACATAACACATTCTGAATTTTTTTCTTTTTCAGTTTCAAGAGTTGCTGAATTTGTTGGATATACTTCGATTGGCAACTTTTCAATTTCAGCACTATGTTTCTTGCCCACAATTAAATCAGTTTCACTTAATTACATGAAAAGATGACTGTTCTTCGGTAGAGAACTTTAATGATTTAAAAATATCAAAAGTTACTTGCTCATGCTGCGTTTGTTCCTCCACAATTGGTTCGTACTCTTCTTCCTTTTCAACCACATTTTGTTCAGCATTTTCTTCTTGTGGTTGCTCAATTGTCCTCCCGCTTCCTAGTGTTATTGCTTTGGCATGCTTTGTGGGATTGACAACTGTTTTGCTTGGTAATGTTTCTGCAGTTCTTTTGTTATGAATATTTGAAATTTGACTAATTTGTACCTCAAGATTTTGAATGGAAGCCGAAGTTGAATTTGCAACATTTTGGATTGCCAAATCTGTCTTTTGTATGTATTGCTCTGTCTTCTGCATGTAGTGCATAAACATATCTTCAAGTGTCGGCTTCTTTTCTTGTTGTGGAAAATTTTGAGGTGCTCTAATTGATCCTTGATTGTTGTTCCATAAAAACTGGGGGTGTTTCTCCATTCTTGATGATACGTGTTTGCATAATGATTGTTTTGATGTTGAAAATTTGACACGTAATTTGCTTGATTGAAATTTGATTGAGAAGAAGGGTTCCCCACTTGGTAATTTGCACTTGAATGATTTCCTGCACAAAGATCACAAATCATATTAGATTGAATAGCATTAAAATTCATATTTCCTATTTGTTTAGATAAAATATCAATTTTTGCATTTAAAGTAGAAATAGGATTAAGTTCAAAAACTCCAGCCACTTTTCTTGGCATTGTTCTCTCTGAAAACCACTGGTAATTATTTGATGTCATCTCCTCTAAAAGTTCATAGGCTGCTTCATGAGTTTTGCTCATAAGTGCACCACCAACTGCTGTGTCAACCATAGATCGATGTGTAACTCCCAAACCATTATAGAATATTTGAATTTGCAGCCATTTCGGTAGTTCATGATGATGACACTTTCTCAATAACTCTATACCTTTCCCATGCATCATACAAAGACTCGGCCTTAAATTAAGTGAATGTGGCAATATTATTCCTTAGTTTTGCTGTCTTTGCTAGCGGAAAATACTCAGCCAAAATTTTTTGTGCAAGTCCCTCCCAAGTAGTAATACTACCGGGTGGTAGATAATATAGCCAAGCCTTTGCCTTATCTCGTAGTGAAAAAGGAAAGAGTCTCAATCTGATTGCATCATCTGATACTCCGTTGTACTTGAAAGTGTCACAAATTTCTAAAAAGTTTGCAATATAAACATAAGGATCCTCGTGCGGTAGTCTCCAAAATTGAACAGTCTGTTTAATCATTTGAATAATGGCCGATTTAATTTGAAAATCGTTAGCTTCAATAACCGGCCTCTTTATGCTTGATATTGTTCCATGAATTGAGGGCATAGCATAATCTCTCAAAGTCTTGTTCTCATAGTTTGCCATGATAATTTCCTTGTATGTCCTGAAATATATGTATGGAAAAAATAGAAAAACTAAAAAAAAAGTGAAAATAAAAGTAAGTGAAAAGAAAATAAAGAGGTAAAATAATAATAAAACAAAAAAAATAAATACAAAAAATCCAAACTAGTAATAATCTAGCAATTTTCAATATCAATAAACGAATAACTAGTCCCCGGCAGCGGCGCCAAAAACTTATTGCGATTCTGTAGTATAGTGGTGAGTATTCCCACCTGTCACGCGGGTGACCCGGGTTCGCTCCCCGGCAACGGCGTCAAAAACTTGATGTGAATATTTGCAAGTGTACAAAATCGCAACAAGTAGTATAATTAAATGAAAAGAGTGTCGAACTCACAAGGACTAACTATTTTAATGAGTACCGATATTACTAGATTAACTACTATTTGGAAAATTGAAATTCAATAAAATAAAACAACTAAATTAAATTAATCTAAAGAAAACTAACTAAATTAATTAAGAGGGAGCGGAATCTGAAATTTTGTAATTTGTTAATAGCAAAATTAATTCTAGAGCTTTTGACCTCACCTAGTTAATCACACACAATTTATAACTTCATATGAATAAAGAATTTATTTTTCCAAGTAGTAGACCGAAATTCCCAAATTATTCAATGTTTTTTCTCGAACAACACCAAAAATATCTCTAACTAACAGTTTGTCATATCTCTATGCAAATTTAATTAATCGAAGACTCATTAAGTTCTGTGGATCTCTTAACGGTCACATTAATCGCGGTAAATCATCTCTAATTTCGCTCAATCAATGGTGTTTAATTTATTAGTTCTAAATCACAAATTACCTCTCGGTCTCTCCATGATCCAATAAATCATACAAATGTCTATCCACCAATTGTACGCATTAAGAATAAAAATCAAACACACAACCATGGAACAATAGAAAATTATAAGGAATTAAAATTGTGTTCTCAAAACTAGGCTACATCAAAGCCCTAGAAAAATAAATTTAGTTCATAATAAATTTGCAACTAACAAATACTGTCTTGGATTGCATTATAAAATTAGAGAGAGAAAAGAGATACAAAAAGAACTGTTTTTGTAAAAGAAATTGCAAACTGAACGCCTCGAAAAGCGTGCCTAAACGAGTCTTCTTCCGAGTTACACCCCGTGCTGTCTTGAATCCACGTGCGACCACGTCAGCCGAAGAGACGCTGTCACGTTAGGTGCTGCAGATGCTCTCTGTTGGACTTCACGTGGGACCCACTGACGTCTCCGTTGTCTTTTTCCCTGCTTCGCGACACACGCCAATCTCTTTCTCCTCTTTTCGTTCTTCACGTTGATGACGTCACGTCTCACAGTGAGACTTCATCTCTCTCTCCTCCTCTTTTTATTTCTGAGCCGCTGCTTCGTCTGGTTTCTTTCTTCTTTTTTATTAATTGAGAAGTCAGCCGTCGCTCTCCTTCTCTCGTTCAGCGCTCCCTTTTCTCTCTCTTCTTGTGTCTTGTATTTATAGGCAGAATTAGGGTTTTCTTTTGCGGAAAAACCCCATCTTCTTCATTTATCTGCTTCTTTCCATGATTTGCTCTTTATTTCTTGCTCTTTTTGTCTTCTCTTTCTTTTTCTTCCAACATGTGCTGCACACACAAAATAAAATCAGAAATTAGGGTTTAAAAATAAAATAAAATTAATTATTTTAAAATTAATAAACTAACTAAAAATCATATTAGCTCATTTAAACCCTTTTGAAATTGTTCATTTCATTTTTACCTCAATTGGCAATTAAAAATTTCCATTTTGCTTTTCATAAGGCCAAATTATAAAAATTAATATTCAACAAAACAATAAAAATTAATAAATCAATATGTTTGTTTTGTTTGTTGATTTTTCCCGAAATCTTCACATTTTGCATCAAAAATCTTTTTCCTTCAAAAATAATTAATTACTTGAAATCTTATGGAAATAAGATGAATTATTGACAAGATAAACGAAAACAAGCAATTTTTATGGATAAATGAGTACAAATATTTGTATAAAAATTAGACACATCAGTTACAGTATTTAACTTGTATGACAAAAACAACACATACAAGCTACTTGCCTGTGATGAAGACGACGGAACGACGAATAGAATAACGGGAACGGATCCCGAACAACGAATAAAACGAACACGAACAAGAACGAGAGACGAGAACTCCAATCGAATGTTCACACATGCACACAAAAATGCACGTGCACTTTATACCAGCACAAAGAGACAACAGCACATTAACAGCAAGATCGGCAGCAACACCGATGGCCAAAGAAGACGATGACACGGCCTAGCGACGGCGATGACGACGAACAATGTCGAGAGTCATGTCGCGGAGGCTCTCGAGCAAGACGATGGCAGCTCAAGCAGGGTGGTCAGCCTGGGTTGTGTTGCGACCACAGCGAAGAGGAGAGGAACGACGGGAAGGGTGTCACCGGCGTCGGAAGTGAAGGACGACGACAGGAAGGAGGTGAGGAGTTGGGGTGGATGAAAGAGACGGTTAAAGAGAGAGAGAGTGTGTGAGAAGATTTATTAGGGTTAGGGTTCAATTATCGAGTATAAATAGGGACAAAATGGGTTTAGATGAACTGGGTAGTAACCAATATGGTGAAAGTGATCTAATAAGAGACAATTAGGCCAAAAATAGGTTTGAACAATAGACAAGTTCAAGAACAAGTTGTAGATCAATCAAAAGAGAAAATAAAGGATTAATCCAACTGAACGAATCACAAGAAAACAACAACAACATGTAATAAACACAATCCAAAAATAAAAATAAATAATTCAGAATTTTATTGAAAAATATAATAAAAATACAAAAGTGAGCAATAGGGGTTACAATTTTTGATCTTGTGCAGACCATGGCTTGCAGAGGTTCAACTTCCTGTCCTTAGGAGAAACAGCCTGGATTAGAGGCTGTTACAAATGTTCTTGAGCAGTTGATCAACATGCAAAAAAACCATAGTGACCTTGTGATGGTCGCTTTCGAAGCTGCCCGGGCCCCAACTCCCGTTGTGCTTATGCAGGCAGTTCTTTCTTCTCGTTCGGGTACAGTTACAGATTTCATGAGGCTATGCCCTGACAGATTCTTTGGCACTAAGATGCCTTTGGAGGCCGAACAGTGGCTGATCAGGACAAAGCAATTGTTGTTGGCAGCGAGAGTTTTCGATGCTGATCAAGTGGATGTAATGACCATCCAGTTGGTGGACCTTGCCCGCATATGGTGGAGGTCCAAGTCCGAAAGGCTCATGTGGCCTATTGCTTGGGCCATGTTCATTAGGAGCTTCTTGGAGAAGTTCTTCCCTAGTAGCACTCGGGTTGAGATGGAGCAGCAGTTCCTGGCCCTGAAACAGGTTGGTCGTTGTTCTATTTTGAAATTTTGTTACATATTGTTCATGCAATGTTGTAACATAAAACTCTCTTGGAATAGGGTGTCAGGTCAATGGATGAGAACGTGGCAGGGGCATCTGAATATCTCACTGAAGCCCCAGAATATCTCACTCAAGCCCCAGAGGATCGAGCTCGAAAATTCCTTCTCGTTTCTCTTCGCCTGCATTCTTACGCTGAGGCTCTTGAGGCAGCCCAAGATCAGGAGCAGGCTCGCAACAGGTTGGCTCCTCCCCAGCGGACAATTCAGCACCCCACTGCTCCTGTTAGGCCTTCTGGTGGGTCGATTCGGAGGCCTATTCCAGTCCATCCTATCAGGGCAGCTCCTTGCTCTTCTGCTTCTCCTCTGGGAGAAGGATTCTGTGATTTTTGCCAGATGGCGGGCACGTGCGCAGAGATTGCAGGCTAGCCAGCCGCAGATGTTTTGGGTGTGGTGTTGCTGACCATTCAGTGTGGGATTGCCCACAGCGAGCGATGACTCTTTCATTCGGGGGTCCAGTTTAGTAGATAGCCCCAGCTCGTGGTCCGATCAGGTCACCGCTTCCCCCTCAGCGCTAGATTGTCGATCAAAGGACCGCAGTTCTCAGGAGAGGTCAGACTTACAACTTGCCTGCTGCAGATGCTAAGACGGAAGAAGGAGTAGTTGCTTTGTTATTCCCTTGCTTCTTTCATTTATCTTTGAACTGTTCATTCATGCTATCTTTTCTGCATTGTTATTTCCTCACTCCTTAATCATCAATTCTTTTTCCCTTACCTTTTGACTTTATCTTAGGTGTTATCCTAGTTTGCTCTTTTCCTGCTCATGTTCTCTTTGATTCCAGTGGGCCCATTCCTTCGTCTCTTCCCGCTTTGTGGCTCGACATCAGTTGGAGTGCAGCATCATGTCAAAGGCTTGGAACATTGTCACAGGTGGTGGTGTTTTCGTTTGTTCCCAGGAGTGCAAGCAGAGTCCCGTGGTTATTAGTGGTGCAGATTTCAAGGCCGAACTGATTGTCATTAGGAATTCAGGATTCGACGTCATTCTCGATATGGATTGGTTGGATGAATCTCATGTTGTCATTGATTTCCGTTCCAAGAAAGTTGTATTTCGAATCCCAGGTCGTACAGAGTTTGAGTTCCATGCCGAGGAGACACTCCTTGGCCAAGCTAAGACTGCAATTGAGCAGGAGATTTGTGCGATGGAATTGCACTCAGACTGTGAGGCTGCGCCTCTAGTAGTGCGGGAATTCCTGGATGTTTTTCCATAGGAGTTTCCTGGCTTACCCCCTGATAGGAATGTGGAGTTCGGTATTGAAGTTTAGCCTGGTACGATACCGATATCAAAGAGTCCCTACAGGGTGGCACCGGTTGAGTTAACAGAGCTAAAGGTACAGATTCAGGGTTTACTAGACTTAGGGTTCATCAGACGCAGTGCTTCGCCGTAGGGTGCTCCATTTCTTTTTTCAGCAAGAAGGATGGCAGCCGTCGACTGTGCATTGATTATCAGAAACTAAACAGTGTCACTGTGAAGAACCGTTATCTGCTGCCCAGGATCGATGACTTGTTTGATCAGTTGGGCTGCGCATCAGTCTTTTCGAAGTTGGATCTTTGCTCAGGTTATCATCAGGTCAAGGTATAGGCGGCAGATGTGCAATAGACAACGTTCAGGTTCAGATATGGGAACTATGAATTCCTTGTGAGGCAGTTCGGAGTCACGAATGCGCCAGCTGTGTTTATGAGTCTGATGAACAAAGTCTTTTTCCCGTTCCTGGATAGATTTGTGGTGGTCTTCATAGATGATATTCTGGTGTATTCTCGAAATTGGGAGGATCATGCTGAGCATCATAGGTTGGTTCTACAGACCTTGAGGGAGAATCAACTCTATGGAAAACTCAACAAGTGTGAGTTTTAGCTTGACAGAGTTACCTTTTTTGGGCACATTATCTCGGGCGATGGTATCTCAGTGGATCCGTCCAAGGTTGTTGTAGTGAAAGATTGGCCAGTGCCTAAGCCAGTTTCAGAGGTGAGAAGTTTCTTGGGTCTAGCTGGATATTACCAAAAATTTGTCCAAGATTTTTTGAAGATAGCAGGGCCTTTGACTAAGCTGACCGAGAAGGATCAGAAGTTCTGTTGGTTTTAGGATTACAACAGGGCTTTTGCTGAGTTGAAGTGCAGGTTGACGTCAGTGCCAGTGTTGACTATTCCAGATGGTTCAAGCGGATTTGTGGTTCACTATGGCGCTTCTGGCAAGGGTTTTGGTGCAGTTCTGATGCAGAAGGGCTGAGTTGTTGCTTACACATTGAGGCATTTGAGGTCACATGAAAGGAACTATCCGACTCATGATTTGGAGTTAGCGGTAGTGATCTTCGTTTTGAAGTTGTGGAGACACTATTTACTTGGAGACCGAGTAGAGATCTTTACTGAGCACAAAAGCCTCAAGTACGTCTTCCCCCAAAAGGAATTGAACATGAGGCAAAGGTGTTGGCTGGATCTTATGGTCGACTATGATATCAATCTGCAGTATCATCCCGGCAAGATCAATATGGTACCAGATGCTTTGAGCAGGAGACCAACAGCCATGTTCCAAACTCAGTAGAGAGATCTGGTTGAGCAGATATGAAGATTGGAGTTGGATGTGTTGTTGCCTAGTTCTGATTAGTGTTGTATGGTGCTCCAGCTTCAGTCATCTCTTGTCGAGCAGATTAAAGAGGCTCCGGCTGGTGATGAGCAGTTACAGGGATTCAGGACAGAGGTTGAGGCCCGGTTCCAGAATGGATATGGTTATTCATGCTGACGGATCACTTCATTTTGGGTCCAGGTTTTGTGTCCCGAATGGTGAAGTTCGTCAGAGGTTGCTGAAGGAATCCCACCAGTCGTCGTATTCTATTCATCCTGGATGTACTAAGATGTACCAAGACTTGAAGCTTCATTTTTGATGGCATGGTATGAAGAGGGTTGTAGCTCGGTTTGTGTCTCAGTGTTTAATCTGCCAGCAGGTGAAGGCAGAGCATCAGAGAACCGCCAGACTTCTTCAACTGCTTCCCATTCTAGAGTGGAAGTGGGAACACATCACTATGGATTTCGTGACCACTTTGCCTGGGAGTCCTAAGGGTCACAATGCCATTTGGGTGATTGTCAACCGACTGACGAAGAGTGCTCACTTCATTCCCTTCTGAGTCGGACAGTCTACTGAGAGCCTAGCTGAGAAGTACATGCAAGAGATCGTCAGGCTTCATGGGGTTCCAGTTAGCATTGTATCTGACAGGAATACGAGGTTCAGGTCTCAGTTTTGGTAGTCTTCAGAGTAGTTTAGGGAGTAAATTGAAGTACAGTACAGATTTTCACCCCCAGATAGATGGACAGTCAGAGAGGACCATGCAGACTCTATAGGATATGTTGAGGTCCTGTGTGTTGCAGTTCGATGGATCATGGGAGAACCATTTGCATCTTGTAGAGTTCTCGTACAATAACAGCTTTCAGGTCAGTCTTAAAGCTACACTGTTCAAGGCATTATATGGTCAGAAGTGCAGATCACCAGTGTACTGGGATGACATTGGTAAGAGGAAGTTGATGGGTCCAGAGTTGATCACCAGGACAGTTGATGCGGTGACTCAGATCAGGAAGCATCTTCAGGCAGCACAAGACAGGCAGCAGAGATGGGCAGATGTCCATAAGAGAACTTTGGAGTTTGAGGTTGGTAACCATGTTCCTAATGGTATCGCCGTGGCTAGGTGTCATTCGGTTTGGTGGTGGGGACAAGCTGAGCCCTAGTTTTATCGGACTGTTTGATATCGTGGAAGGAGTAGGCAGGGTGGCCTATCGTCTTGCATTACCACTGGATTTATTGGGAGTGCGATGTTTTCCATGTCTCACAACTCAGGAGATATATCCGTGATGAGAGCCACGTGATCAACTACTCAGAGTTGACCGTGCGGCCAGATTTGACTTATAAAGTTCCGCCAACTGCTATCTTAGACCGGCGAGAGAAAGTGCTGAAGAATAAGGTCATAAAGCTGGTTCGAGTTTCTTGGAATTCTCATTCGCCGAGTGAGTCGACTTGGGAGTTGGAGGAGGAGATCCAGCAGAAGTTTCCTCATCTGTTTGAGTAGTTTTTTGGTTTTACTGTTCTTCTTTCTTTTCTTTCGGGGTTACCCTATGTACTTCTTGTTTGAATTTCGGGGGCGAAATTCTTCTTGTTAGGTGGGCAGGATTTGTAACCCCTGTTTTTTCTTTTCTTTTATTTTGGACGTATTTATATTTTCTGAGAATTTAAACATATTTTACTCTTCTGTTTCTTCTGAACCATGTATCTGTTCTTTGTTCTCAATAATCAATCTATCTGTTTTGCCTTTGACTCTATTTTGTGGCCTTGAATATTTCTTGATTCAATTTCTCTATTAAATTATTTGTCTCCATTTAAAACTGTTTGATCCTAATTATTTTTTTCATGGTCTATTTAATTACTGTTTAATTCTGTAACATATACCTCTTGTTGGATCCATAAATAACCCTACCTTATTCCTTATTGGATCTGTTAACCCCCCCCCCCCCCCCCCCCAACCTGTTACCCAATATAACCCTAAACCATCCTATATATATCTACCATACTGTGTACCCCTAACTATACCTAAACCCTAGCCAATGTTTACTACTCTCATCCTCTACCTCCTCCCATACTCCCATCCTCCTTCCTAACCTATTATCCCAGTCCTCCTGCTCCCCTGTCCCTTTTCCCAATCCTCTCCCTCCACCCTCAGGCCGACCCCTGCTCTCTACGCCTCTCTTCTCCTCCTTCCGACGCAACGCAGACAGCAACAGATATCAGCCGCATCGCCGTGCTATGCCCCCCCTCCGACGACAGATAGCAACGGCAGTAGCATCAGCCACTGCTCTGCCGTTGTCTCGCCGTGTGTGCCGTCATCGTTCAGCCACCCCTCTCCCGTTGTGTGCACGTGTGGATCGTGTCCACTCGCTTGTTGTTATTGTGTTCGTGCCTGGGAAACCATTCCCGTTATTCTCTTTTTATCGTCGTATCCGTCGTCAATTATAAGGCAAGTAACTTGTATTCTTTTTGTTGTATATACAAGTACTAAATACCGCCTGTAGTGTGGCTTTCGTACCTAGATTCGTTCTTATGAAAAAACACCTTTTAGTTCTTGTCTCTATTTGTTAACCCATCTGTAGTCATCCTTGATTACACACACAACATGAAATTAACTTAGATCTAATTAATTCTTGAAGTATGCATGCATGTTGTTCGTAATTCTTGTAGACCACGCTTATTTTGTTGTAGGATAAATTGTAGTATCCATGCTTAGGTTGAAGTAAGTATCCATGTTTAGGTTGTACTAATTATCCATGCTTAGATGTAGCAATTATCCATGTTTAAGTTAAAATAAATATCCATGCTTAGATTAATTGTAGAAAATTATATACCATGTTTGGATTGTTGTAGGAAAGCTATGGACCATGTTAGATTGTTGTAGGATTGATACTCATGCTATCTACTATGCTTAATTTGTTGTAGGATAAGGTAGAAAAAAAATTCATACCTACATTGTATACCATGCTTAAGTAGTAGAAGATATCCATGCTTAAGCATAGTAATCATTCATGCTAAGTTGTAGTGAGTTCATACTTATGTTGTATGCATGTTGTAGGGATTGTAGTAGAGAACTCATGTTTATCTATGCTTAAAATATATATCATGCTTAGGTTGATACTTAAGTAGTATACCATGCTTAGAAATGTTGTAGATTCATGCTAAGTATATATCCATGCTAAGATTGTTGTAGGATTAATGTTTAAATTACCTACCATGCTTAGATTGTTGTAGATTAATGTTGAAGTTTAATACCATGCTTAGAAATGTGTAGGATTGATGTTTAAATTACCTACCATGCCTAAGATTGTTGTAGGAATGCTTAAGTAGTATGTCATGCTTAAGATTGTTGTAGGTTCCTACTACGCTTGAGATTGTTGTAGAATGATGTTTATGGTTGTATACCATTTTAATTTTTTTAGGTTAAAGTAGTAAAGAAAATCATGCTTGTTGTATACCATGCTAAATTGTTAATACTCATGGATAAGTTGTAGCAACTACCATGCTTAAAGTAGTACGAGATATCCATGCTTAACCTAGTTGTTATTCATGCTTTAAACTTATAGTAGCTTTCTACTTAAGCAAATATTCATGCTTAAGTTGATCCATGCTTAAAGAAGTAGTAGATATTCATGCTTAAGTGTGAGTAAAGTCCATGCTTAAAATAGTAGTAACTATTCTTGTATAGAGTGATGGTAGATATCCATGTTATAGTTGTAGTGTTTAGCAAAGAAACTATCATGTTGTAGTTGTAGTGTTAATGAAGAACCTTCATGTTGTAGTTGTAGTATTAACTATCACATTGTAGTTATAGTGTTAGTGAAGAACTATCATGTTATAGTAAATTGTGTTAGTAAAGAACTAGCATGTGGTGGTTGTAGCATTAGTGAAGAACCAATCATGTTGTAGTTGCAATATTGAGTTGTGAGGTCGTTCTAGCTAATCCCCTAAGAGGAACCCATGTTAAGATTGCTTAGTTGTTCTAGATTCAAGAGCCATGCATGCTTGTATGGTATATTGTAGCTTTCTAGATAAAAGAAACCATGCTTGAATTGTACATGGTAGTATTATAGTGAAGGATTAGGGAGAACCCATGAACCCATGCACCTAGCTTCTAGGTGATTCTAGCTCAAATTTGAGAGAGATTGAGCTAGAACCGAAGAATTTAGTTGCATGTAGTTCTAGTTCAATTTGGAAAAGGAAACTGTGGATTCTAGTTGTGTGAGGTTCTAATTGAAATTGGACCGTATCATGGGGACATTCCTCATCCTTATGGGTAATAAGGGTTGGAAAGGTCACTAATAATTGATTAGCTCGATAAAAGGTTTTAGGTCGCAGGGCTTCTCATTGGTAGAATGCCTATTTTAGACTGTTAGTAGATTCTTCTGTTGCTTCTAATTATAGAAGATCAACTTTGCTAGCAAGCACGTGTTGTTGCTTCTAGGTTGATTCTAGTGTGGTCGTTGTATGTAGTTGTCTCATACGTGGCTCACCTGGGCCGTATGTAATGGTTGGTTTCATACGTAGCTTATTTGGCTCGTATGTAAGTACTGTAGGCTGTGAGTGGATCCAATGAGATCTTGTGAAGTCTAGGTTAAGACAGGTTAATTGTTGCACTCTCTAGAAGAGGGACACGTACGGTATTTTTTCATGCCGAGTTGGAAGCACAGTGTCGTGTCTCGCTTATTTGGTTAGAAGAGGGATATGTACAGTGCTTTTTCATGCCGAGTTGGAAGCACAGTGCCGTGTCTTGCTTGTTTAGTTAGAAGAGGGACACATACGGTGCTTTTTTATGTCTAGTTGGAAGCACAGTGGCATGTCTCGCTTGTTTGGTTAGGGTTAGTGATATCGTTAGGGTAGTAACAGTTACTTAACCATTTTTATCTATAAATTGCCAAAAGGTAAGAGTTTGTGTTAGGGGTGATACCCTATAATCCACCTCTCCTATTGGTTGACACTAGGTGGTATTATTGGGATGTATTCCCCTGTCAAAGGGATACAAGCGGTACTTTTTCATGACAAGTTGGGAGCACGGGTTTCGTATCTTGATTGTTAATTCCTGAATGTGCCATGATAAGAATGAGAGGGTTTCCTAGGTAAATAGACCATATGATTCCGTCAGGTTCTATGCCTTCTCATGACCAGTTGAGGGCACGGAAGAAGGTTGAAAAGTATCTTGTAGTTCGTGTTGGCTTTTGAATGGGGTCCGGTGCGACTGGGCAATAGTGGCAAACAAGGACACCACTATTGACTGCAGTAACAGATCTAGACCGTACCTGTAACTTTGCTAGTCATGTAGTATTATGTTAGGAATAGGATGGGTACCAAAGTAGAATACATGGCGCGGGTTTAAATCCCTATATATGAAGAAACAACTTGAGATGGGGCGTATGTAGTATGGGCTGCATACTGTTCCGGAGACTTGTTTGCATTAGAATAGGAGCATCCTAGCCTTAGTTGATATTGTATTAGATTCTAGTCATAGCACTCACGAACACTTAAATTACACTGACACATTTGCCATGGTTGTATGTTTGTTTTTGGAGATTTGCTGCTAGTTATCAGCCTTAAAGCGTCAATGAATACTGACGTCCCCATTTCAATAGGTACTGGATCACAGAAGTACAAGTGCGAGATTTAGGAGGACTCAAGGTAAGGAAAGCGAGGAGTCGATGTCATTTAAGTTTCGCTGTAATATTTATGTTGATTATCTAATTGTTGAAAAGTATCCAAGTGAGAATTACCAAGTGTTGTTCTTCATTCATTGTACTTTGATGTAAATTGTTAAAAGTTGTAATAGTTGGGATTGTAAAAGTATTATTGTAACATTGTTGTAATGTATTACAGTTGTATAACATCCATACTTGAAATACATTTTGTGTTGAATAAAAAGTTTCAAATTTTCTTGTTTTTCTGTGTATTGTGACTAATTGAAGAAAAGATTCTGGCTTATGTCACAGTTTCCCAGTATATGGAAATCGGGGCGTTACATTGTGTTTCCCATTACTTGATGCCATGATTTTGTGATTACATGATTCATGCATGTAATTACTATCTGATTATATGATGCCATAATTCGTGACTATATGATTCATGCCTGTTATTACTATCTGATTATATGATGCCATGATTTCATGATTACATGATTCATGCATGTTCCTAATGCCACGATTTCACGATTACGTGATTCGTGCCTGTTGCATGTTACATGACGCCTGAGTACACAACCCTATAGAAACCCACCACTAGGTCTAAACGTAACTTGCATGTATGTAGCAACCATGTGGTAAAATTTGGGACACATGAAGTGCTACCTAGATAGGATTAAATACAAGACTTGAGAATACCTGATTACTTGCACATTCCTGTTACATGCCTACCTGACACCTGTTGCATGTTTACTTGCTTGCATGATACCTGATACCTGACACATGTCACATGCACCCTATTATGTCATCATATTACTTGAATCTGTTTCTGATTTATGTTAGTCATTCTGTTTTGCTATTTTCTCCATTCCATGCTTATTCTGTACTCGTTTCCGCTATTACTCTATACTTGTTTAGCTTTTTCTATACTTGTTGCCTGCACTACAAGCGGCTTGTAACTTGCATTGACGGGAATTTTGTTTGTCTTTCATTTTCCTGCAATTTGTTAAATTGCAGACTTTGGTGATCAGCTGCCCGATGGAGTAGGTGATCAAAGATTCTAGTTGGCTGGAGTTCTTGCTACATTTATTTAATTTTGTTGCTTATCTTGAATAATTGTAATTTGTTACATGGATATTTGAATTGAACATTTTGTCCCAGACTTGTGTTTTGTTCCAAACTTGATTATTTGAAATTTAGTATTCTTGTTTCTTGTTTCAAGTAATCTTGTTGACTATATTAATTCAGTTATTCATGCGTGGTTGATTATTTCTCTTGTACATCTCTTGTTTATTCTTGTATGTGTTGTAAAGATTTTTACAGCTTATAAATGGTGAAAGTCATTCATTGGATTTAGTCACGTATCCGTATTCCATATTCATTTTTGGGAAGCGGGGCGTGACAAAGTATGTGGGTCTACCACTTCGGCCAGACAAACCTAAGAAATCGGGCTGGTTGCCGATTATTGACAGAATTGAAGCCTTATTGGCAGGTTAGAAAGGTAAAACCCTTTCGCTAGGGGGTAGGGTGACCCTGATTAACTTGATATTGTCCAAACTACCGACATATTACACATTCTTTTTTGAATTTCCGAAATGGGTCGTTCAAAGGATAGACCGGGTGCGGAAAATATTTATCTGGAAAGGGAAAAAGGCAAACAAAGGAGACTACGGTACTGTTCTTTTTTTTTCCTCTTATAAGAGGTTACCTCTTATAAGAGATTTACAGTAAGAGCCTCTTGTAAGAGCCGCTTTTTTAGGTGTTCTTTTTATATAAAAATAACCTCTTATAAGAACCTCTTATAAGAGATTTCAATTCTTTTTTCACCTCTTACAAGAGCCTATATTACCCCAAAGTCTATATTACCCCAAAGTATAAAAATAGTGAGATGAAGGACAAGAAAAGATAAGTTCAAATTACTAATATATAAACTAGTTTAATGGCAAGTTAAATTCACAAATCAGTGTAAATCATCAATTATAATTCCGGGCTACTATAAACTTTTAATTAGTATGAAAAGTAGTATGTATAAATATAAATAATAATAATTTGTTTCAAAGAAGTTGGATTAAAAAAATTTAAGGTCAATGGGCTGATATAAATTATCCCTTAGCTGTAAATAAATTTTAAATTTTTTTTAAAAAAATTTAAAAAAAAAACTGACTGACTGCAGGATTTGGACATGGTGGCATCATAACAGGACAAATCAACTAGCCACAACTCAAGTAATGTACTTACTGGACGTAAGTATATATATCTTTAAATAAATTAGTGTTTCGACAACATCCCTAACATAATTGTTCGAGATTGTGAAGAATGAATTCCCACACTTTTTCTAGGATAGCATATTACAGTCAACTACGTATATGATTACACTTTTTCTAGGATAGCATATTCCGGACTACTATAGACTAATATATAAACTAGTTTAATTAGTAACAATTATAATATAGACTTTGGGGTAATATAGACTTTTTAAGTGATAGAAGTCTTATAAGAATTTGAAAGAGGCTACTAGAAGTCTTTTAGGCTTATAAGATATTTAGAGAAAAATGTCTTATAAGAGGTAAAAAAAGAACACTAAAAAAACTCTTGTAAGAGGGGGACCACCTCTTACAAGAGGTAAATCTCTTATAAGAGGAGAAAAAGAACACTACCTACCTATTTATGCCGACGTGTCCAAAACTGAGCCAGTTCGATAAATATTTTCAAAAGTTGGTTAGATTGGTGAATATTTTCAAAAAGTGGGTCAGTACGGGAAAATTCATTATTGCCTACTTTGATGCTTTAGGTGTCCTTGTCATCTTTAATATTATACTGGAAAAAGGTCTTAGTGTCAACCTATCAACACGTGCAATACACGTATATAATTAATATAAAGGGCAAAAGCCAAAGTACCCCCCAACGTTTGATTCGAGTACAAAATGTTCATACAACGTTTGAAAAAATACAATAAACCCATTCTTCCGTTAACTTAACCCTTTCCGTTAAGTTATAATTATTAAATTACTTTTTTACCCTTACTCTTTCATATTCAATCTCTTTCTTCCCTTTCTTCATTCCTTTTTCTTCCTTAATTTTTTCTTGTTCTTCGCTTTATTCATTTTTTCTTTATTCATGATTTCTACCGTTTTGCTGCTCCATGAGTTGAGATAGACAGGTAAACATGCAAGCAAAACGAAGCTTTAACAATAAGTACCATGTTCAGTAAACTAACTGAGCTGATTACTTCAAGGATCAATTTCAATGACAACAAACAGAAACAAACAAGAAACGGCTATGATGAAAGTATGCAAATAGTTGCACGAAAAAAGTAGTAACTCATGGAGCACGAAATTGAGTATAGTACAAAACTCATACAAAATTAAGGATGAAGAAAGGAATGAAGAATGGAAAGAAAGAGATTGAATATGAAAGGATAAGGATAAAAAAGTAATTTAATAATTATAACTTAACGGAAAGGGTTAAGTTAACGGAAGAATGAGTTTATTGTATTTTTTCAAACGTTGTATGAACATTTTGTACTCGAGTCAAACGTTGGGGGGTACTTTGGCTTTTGCCCTAATATAAATGAGGTCACAAGTTCGAGTCCTCACTATGCCAGCGTTTGTAGTTAAAAAACAAACAAATTTATTAAAACATGCATAGCTCGTGTAAATTACTAGTTTGCAATATTGCGCACTTCAATTTAGTGATATTTTTTTGAAAACCACACCAATACAATTGAGCTAGTTCATCATCCCTCATGCCCGTCTCTTCAAACTCAACTTTTCAACTTCCCAAAATAATTATGCTACCAACAATTACTTCTCCTAAGGCATTAACAATGAAATACCTAAATTGCATGTATTAATTAAATCACCTAGTACTTATAAAGTGCATATTGCCTCCTCATTTTTGCTAATTTCTTTCTCTCAAACTTCCCAAAACATTGACAATGCAGCAGTCAAACGTCGGCAGTCAAAGCCCATTGTTATCGTCGGCAACTGGCGGTGACTGGAACTTTGAGTTCGGCTTCAACTCTATTGGCTTCTCCGACCGCATCCTCAAAATTGAGATTTTGGCTGACCAGGTGGGGCCCACATCAACGCCACCACAGAAGCATAGGAGAAGAAGAAGAAGAACCAACAAAAACGATAAAGGTTCTCTGTTTTTTTTCTTTTCTAATTAGGGTTTTGGTTCTTGAAAATTGGTTATATACAAAATGAACCCAAGAGCCAAAGATTTATTGTGAAAATTAGGGTTATGGGTGTAGTGAAGGTACAACTTAAACAAGTGAGATATATTTGGTTGGTTTTCTTTTTCATGAATTCAGTTTGGTTAAGTAGAGAAAACTGTAGTACGACTTTCTTACAGGGGCGACGAAATTCTTTCCACTGTAACTACCATGTAAAACCATTCTGAGTGAACGAACCTGATCCAGATCTTTCCAAATTATCTTGCCACATGTTAATTGCTAACTCTGATCGACTATATATATTTGTCATGCAGATGATGGACCTCTAGATAGAAATCAAACATCTTGCAGCATTCTGAGAGTTGAACTTGTTCATGTCTGTTCATTAATCTTGGCTGCAAAAAGCCAATTCTTTTTCAAGGTAATTAAGATTTCTTTACTACTTATGTTGTGGATTCTCTGGAATGGAATACTGTCACACTAATCAAAGTGTTATCACCCTGCCAGTTCATTGTCTGAATTCTAAAGATTTTGTGAGTGCTTGCGCACACACATACAAATGCCTGTACTATGCATTAAGCACCTACATTCATGCAAATACCTATACTCACACAAATGCAACAAGCCATGCATAAATATAATACATTCACTCTAATTCACTTTTCAGAATTGACCGAGTTTGTTTCTCTATTTAATTCTTAGCTTTTCACAAATGGGATGAAAGAATCGAGCCAAAAAGATGTTACTCTACAAATTACTGCATCAGGTAATTTAAGCCATATCATATTGTAGACTTGTATTTCATTTGAGTCTTTCTCATCGGTAATTCATTGTTCATTGTTGGTTCTATAATTATTTTAAATCAGTAATTCCATCTTAATTAAATTAGGCAAAACCATATAATTTTTTGTCTTTAAATAATTTACGTTTTAATTTCTTAAGCAGTTTATCTAATACTTGTTCTATGTTTGGTTAATGAAAGTCCTATTTACTACAACACATATGACATTTGACAGCATTCGTAAAATGCTATAGAAAGTCGATGACAACGTTTTCAAAACGCTGTCAAAGCCCCCGCTATAATATCTATTTAGCATTTTGTTAAAACGCTGTCTTTTTATAGCGTTCCAGAAACGCTGTCTATTTCATAGCATTTCGGAAATGTTGTCCCTTTTCATAGTGTTTTCACAACGCTGTCTCTTTTCATAGCCTTTTGAAAATGCTATCTTTTGACAACATTTTGAAAACGATATAAAAAGACAGCATTTTAACAAAACACTATCTTTTGATAGCGTTTTCAAAATGCCGTTGTAAAATTCAATGTTTTGAAAACACAATCAAACATACAACATTTTGAAAATGCTATCTTTTGACACTGTTTTGAGAGCGGTGTTTTTTCTCGGCGTTTTATGAATGCTATTTCTTCTTATCTGTATACAAAAAATTCTCTGGATGCAAATAAAAATTGATATATAGAAAATACCAATACACCATTGAAACTATAACAGTTTTGAAAATTTGTTTACAAGTATATCAAAACCTAGCATCATAGAAGTCGTACAAGTAGTTACTACAAAATATAGTCACAATGGGTTAGCATAAAGAAGACACTCAAAATATAGAGTCACAATAATACAACATGGTCAGAGATGCTATGACGTGTTCTTGGGGATCATTGATGTAGCACTCGCATTGTCTTAATGTTGTGCCAATGGTAGTTGATTCTGCAAAAAGGAAAATTTGAAGTAGCAAGTATATTTTGGAAATACTAAATTCTAGTAAAACGGATTTGCAATGTGAAGTTGAAGGTTCTTAACACTCTCATTCTTCATTCAGCCAAATGTTAAAAGGAAAGACGTTAGAAATGTAGGGCAATGAGTAAGTGCTTCTGGTGTATATAAAATACATGTAAGTGACAGAGTGTAGTAAAGATTTCTTTGAAGAAGAAATAAAACAGAAGAAGAGCAAATGTTCAAAGAGAGCAGGTTTGCAGAAGTTCAGCTGACGCAGGTCATGCAAAAAATATAGAGCAAACAATATTTTTGAGGTTTCGCCAGTGTAAATTAATTTTGCAGAAATTATAATTGTAGCCATTAGTGGAAGTAAGTAGCAGCTAATAGTTTTGGATAGCTGAAATGGCAATGCGAATTTTGATCATTGTAATATTTTTTCGAATTATAGCACTTCTATGATTTGTTTTGTGATCAATAACAATTATCTATACATAGAGTTAATTATAATGTCCATGTGTGTGGCAAATAATGATAATTTATGTAAGTAGTTAGCAAAGGACTTTAGGATCTTCAAAATGTTTGGATCAGTCCAATTCCATTCAAGTACATATATATTTGGATCAGTCCAATTGCAGGGTGTCAAATGTTAGGCATGACTCATATTATTAATCGAGTTGAAGAAGAAATACGATAGAGAAATATAATGAATCTTGTGCCATTAATTTTATTTACGTACTTAGTTATCATCTAACATCTTGATGTGGTCGGTTGGCCATGTAATTGCAAGTCCCATAACTTCATCTAGAGTATCTACACCACCACTTCGCCTAAATAAAGGTGTTGAAGGTTTTCTAACTTCATCCACCCAAACTTTGGAATCATTTTTCCCAAGAGGTGCTAGTTAATGTACTTCAAACCTACAATGGCAAGGTGAAGAATAATGTCAGCCTAACTAATAGCCAAACGCCATTGCATCTAAATTATTTTTGGCAAAGAAAAGTACTGCAATATAATTATATTGTTCATCTTTTCGGTATTTTACATGATTTTCTTTGTTTCATGAAAGAAAAAAACTCAAATCAGTTGTTTAGATTGTTAACAGTATTTTTGTTTTAAAAGGTGAGTATTTCAGGTTTATGCATTTACCGTAGAGAGTAACATAAATTTTAACCTCATAGACCTTAAAGTAAATTACTCAGGGTAATTCAGATTTTTAGAAGTTTTGTCAGATCAAAGTCAAAATATTTGATACTTACATTTCTTAAAGGACCTACAACAATATCAAATAACATGCATATATATCTATTACAACTAGATATTATAACTAGAGAGCTCTAGGCTTTGTGCTTTCTATTAAAAGCATCAACTAATGAAATCTCAGCCACACATTTATAGTGTCGGAGTCAAAGACCATCCACTTAAAATCAATCACCTAATAATTATTAAATCTCAACCACTTTTAAGATGTGAAGCCTCTCAAGTGCATTGTTGGTGCTAGCTAAATAGTTTATTTAAAAATCAACCTATATACTATCATATAACTGTGAAAAATGACACAGTTAGTTTCTTATTAAATTAATAAGCCTCGCATAATGCACACAAACACCACCAACCACATACAGAACCAATTGAAATCAACCAAACATAAATGTTAGACCAATTGTTGCAAATAGTGCAAAGAAAATATAGTATAAACAAGTAAAGAGCAATAGCTTACTTGGATTAGTATGGAAAGAGCAATAACTTACTTGGACTAGCACGGGAATCTCAAGGATGTATTTGAGCTACCGCCTGCCACCTAGTCGTCATCAGTTCTGAAGTATCTATCTCCAAACTCACCCATACCCGGAATAACACAAAATTCTTCATTCAGACCAAACTCTATCTCTAATGTAACAATCTTAATTCTTGGGATTTTTTTGCAAACAACATGAACCCCTTGAGAAGCCTGGTTGTGCAAAGAGAGTAATATCAGCAAACTGGAATATGGTGCAAGTCCCATGTAATTTAAATATTCAAACTCTACAATGTAGATAAGGTACTCAAATGTTACTTACAATAAACATCAAGAAATTAGGTGCTGGTGTATATAATTTACATTTCTTAGAAATCGTGCTAAATTCCATATTTAACAAAGAAATCATTTAATCTTGGCTAAATTTGCGCGCACACACAAAAAAAACAAAAAAACTTAAACTATCCCCTTTATGCAGAAAACCTCGCTGAACTTTTTTTTATGCAGAAAACCACACTCAAGTATGGTTGCAAACCCCCCCCCCCCCCAAAAAAAATATATTTGCAAAAAACCATATCTAACTTTTCTTCTTGTATTAGATAACCTCATTCATCTTTGTAGGTTGGTTCAGAAAACATCATGCGTCTTTCTCATTATTGTCAAAAAACCAAACTCAACTTTAGCAGAAAGCTCACACCGTCGGAATGGGTTTTTTGCAACTATACTTGAGTGTGGTTTTCTGCACATAAAAAAGTTCAGTGATGTTTTCTGCATAAATGGTACAGTTCAAGGTTTTTTTTTTTTCAAATTTAGCCTTTAATCTTTAGTCAGATTATAACATGTTTAGCAATAAAATTAACTACAGCAACCACAAGCTATCCATCACTGCACCAAGAATAATAATAAGAGTAGCATTCAGAAATTGTTTCAGGGATTTGCATTTTGGCACATTAATTCAGTAACTGATTCAATTACTCCCTATCACAACCATCAGTATAAAAATCATTACTTGCATAATAAAATGTCGAGAAACAATAAAATAGGAGGGATAATCAAAGGCGCTTGGACTTACAGATATTAAATTGAAAAATATAATGTTTGCCTCTTGTACACCCTTCTACAGAAGCAATGAAATGACTTGTACAGCTGAGTTTCCTATGATGGAAAAATGTCAATCAGAAATACGTAGATTTAGCAGGTGCATTAGTTTACAAGTTCATGTGAACAGAAAAGGATTCGGATGTCATATTAAAAAGCTGAGATCAAGAGACCCAAGAAACTTACAGGTAGTTCAGGTTTCAAACTATTGCAGATCAAAATCATAACACATTTTATATAAACCAACCTATGCCTAGTATAGGAACATGCCAATCTGAGATATCTTTTGGCAGATTTTGGTAGATGAGCTACAAAGAAATCAAAATGTCAGTCCAGTTGTAAAAGCAAATGAATTATGGAAGTTAGGAGCTCAATTTTGATTCCTTCCCTGTGAATAAGAATGTTCCCAATTTTGATTCCTTTACAACATCCTCACAATGCATTTTCCATACTTTGCCCACTGGAACATATGTCATCAAAGAAATCAAATCTCAAAGCACAAACTAACAATTTTTTTGGGATTAACATATATATGATGAGCAAGATTACAACCACAAATACAAGGAATAAATTGTTGTAAGCCAATAAACTTCAAGCTATCGTATACAATGTTGTTACCCCCAAATCAACAGTGTAGTGGTGAACAGAACGAGAGAAAGAGTTGTTACCCGACGCAGTGGTCGATGGCACGAAAGAAATAGGACCTGGCAAGGGAGAGAAGGAAAAGAGGGCGATGGGTAGCGTGGGGTATCGGGAGCGGCGAGGAGGTGAAGAAGGTGACGACATGGTGGGGTTTCGGAGTGCTGGGAGGAGAAGTCGGCGACAAGGAACGGGGAACGGTTAGGCAGTGATTGGGGATTTGGAATATGGTTTGCGGAGGAAAGGGTTTTTGGATTTGAATTGTTGGAGTCGAGGATTGGAGAGGATTTGGATTTTTTGAGTTAGAAATTTCTTTTTTACCCTCTATCAATTCCGTTTATTTACAGATATAATAGCGTTTCTAAAATGTCTTAATTAATACAACATTTAAAAAATGTTGTCGTGGATAAGAGTAAATTTCAAAATAAATTAAAGACATCATTTTATTCAGAAATGCTATTATTGATTATCTTCAACAGCATTAACACTTAAATGCTATAATAAATGCACTTTAGAAAGTCCTATATGTTGTAGTGATTGTAAAGTTTGAATATCCCCTAAACTCTTTGATTCAAATACCAAACTAATCTCTAATTATTGGTCGGAAATTCTTTTTGTTGTTGGGGGTAATTGATTTTAAAATTTTGGAGAAAATTTAAGTAACACTAACATTGCAACTGGCAATTGCCTTGCATCCAAAACAAACACCCTTTAATGGTTTTTTTCTATCATTACTCTGATTTAATATATTTTCACTTTTCATACTAGTAATGAATCTCCCTATTATAACAAGTTCGTGTGGTTTCTTTCATCTTTTAAAGGTTGAAAGCACTTAATTATATATTTTTGTATTTATACAAACAGAGGAAGCTGCATTCATGGAACTACTGCGGTTTATATACGGTCACAAGTTGTCGTCTACATCTCATCCCTTTGCGTTAGATCTCGTGATGATTGCTGACAAGTTTGAGGTTCCTTCTTGCATGGATTACTACATTCAACTGGCTATGTCTTTGCCTATGACTGAAGAATCTGCACTATTATATCTTAACCTTCCATCAAGTGTCTCAATATCATCCAACATACAACCTCTAACTAATTCTGCCAAAGAGTTCCTCCCAAATAAATATAAAGACATAATGATGTGAGCTTCTCGAGAAATCTCAATTACCTATAAATTTCAACTCTGCCTCACTCCACTAATCCTCTGTTAATTTCTTCTTCTAGATTTGAAGATGAAGTGCTGACTCTTCCTTTTACCGCCATTGAAGTAATCTTCTCCAGCGACAACCTTATAGTCCCATCAGAAGATGACATCTTTGATCTTTTGGTCCAGTGGGCTCGCACTCATTACCCTAAGCTGGAAGCCCAAAGAGAATTCTTCGCTTCTAATCTTGCACCGCTCATTCGTTTCCCCCAGATTTCATTCATGATGCTGAGGAAGTTTTTAGCAAGTGAAGAAGAGCATGACATGATTATGAAGTTTGTTAGTTTGGCCCTTCTCTTCAAGGCCCAGGCTCCTCACAGTCTACGAGCTTTGGCTCCAGAGAGGTGGTTTACCGAGCGAGATTACTCGCAAATACCTATCAAGATGGTGGAGTTCGAAACTCCCTTCCCTCAGTGCATAGTCTATCTGAATCTGAAGAAGGAGAAGTTGGCCAATACATCACCAGAAGGGGAGATTTATTCTCAGGATTTCCACCTAGGAGGTCATGATTTCTACCTCCTTGTTCTACATATTGATAGTAATGGTGGGACTTTAGGACTCTTCTTGGGGATACAAGGGGAAAAAACAGCTGATTTCATGGTTGAATTTGAGTTCTTTGTAAGGGCAAAGCCTTCAGGTGTGTTTGAGAGCAGACGCAAGATGTGCCATTCATTTATTGATACAGTAGATTATGGGTGGAGGAATTGGCTGGAGATGTCGTGGGATTCCTTGATGGCTGACGAGTGTCGTTACTTTATTGATGAAGTTCTTCACTTGAAAGCTGAAGTGACCATCAAGCCATAGTTTTTAAAATTAGCAGGAATAATGCGGTAGAGTGGCGAGGTAGGGAAGGAAAGCTGAAGTGACCATCAAGCCATGTGATGCTGCTAATTTTATAAAGCTTTGTTCTTTGCCGCAATTGCTGTGAATATATATAGAAGAAAAAGTTGTAATGATTGATGAATTATATACTGTTTGATCATTCCTCGCAGTTGATTACCAGACCTTAATATGTTATTAGAAGTATAACGGAAAGAAATGACGACAACAATGGAGTTTTATTATTACTGATATTTAATGTGTCAATTTGAACTTTTTTCTAGGGAGCTTATGCAATTGGTGGAGGCTGATGCTGTGATGCATATGTTGTGTATTATGTTAGAGGGCTGTGTGTGATTTCGTTATAGTTTGCTTTATCTTATTAGTATTGGAAAAATTGTTCATTTTGAAACTAAGAAGAGTTAAAATTTTGGTTACTAACTGAATGAATGGGTAATGTTTTTAATCATTTTTAAGTCCCCCAATGAACAGTATTCCTTTTGAATACGTTTTTGGTGGTTGTACTTGAGTTATTTCCATCTTTTTTTAAAGAAAAACATGTTTGGATAGATGTGATATAGTGTAACTCGTGTGTCATGCACGTGTATTTCGTAATGTTACTAGTAGTAGTCATAACGTACTTTCTTATGCATTTCTGTATTTCTATTATTTATACATTTTTCGTTTTCTCAAAACTCATTTTTATCCTACTTTTGGCCAACTTAAACATTTATTTTAATCTTTACGTTTTTACGTACATTGCACGTGCTTTCAATACACTTGTCGATTACGTATGTTTTACCGTTATGTGAAATATTCGTAACATTATCAAAATAAATATTTTTTGTATGTTATATTCCGAATATTTATAAACATTTTCCCGTTACTCAAATCTATTTCGTATTTGAATATTTGTTTTTATGTGTGCATTGAACGTAAATTTTCATATGCATTTTATTTCTAAAATTTTCTAAGAATCATGCACATTTTTATTTTCATTTTATTTGTCACAAATGTATTTTTTTTATTAAAACTCATAGGCCTAAAATCTATTTTACAGCCCATTAGAAAACTAATTAAAAAGAAAAGCTCATAATTAATTCTACTCTTAGGTTGCGTTTGGCCTGGCTTTTTTTGGGCTTTAAAGCTACTTCAGAAGGAGAAGCCAGAAAGTAGAGCTTTGAAATTAAAAGCTGAAGCTGTTTGGATAGTCGGCTTTTTTTTAACTTTAAAGCTACTTTTAAGCTAAAAATTGTTTGGCATAAGATATCAATTGTAAGCTACTTTTATACTCAATTTAAGTTTTTGATTTTATTTAAGAATAAAATATAAGTTATCGAATTACAAAAAAAAAAAATCTTTATATTACAAATAAATGAAATATTTAAAATAACCTAGAAAGTCATCAAATTCAACGAGTTTACGAACTAGCAACATATGCACAAGTTTACGAACTAGCATGTCATCAAATTCAACGAGATCTACATGCAGAAAATATCAGCAAATAATATAATTTCTTATCATTTACCCATTTTCTTATCATTTACCCATTTTCTCAGAAAATATCAGCGGGTTGAGCATTAAGTATGAATAACTATTTGAAGTTCCTTTCTCTACAACCTCATTAACCCTCTCAACAAATCTTGTCACATACAACAATCAAAAGCAAGAAAAAGATAAAACCCAATCACATTCTATATTATAGCACCAGTGGAGTTGAGCATTAAGTTCTCATTTATAGATAAAACATTTCAAACAAATTCGAAACGCATGAGCAGCTTTACGGATTTGTACTTGTCCCCCTTATGGTCGAAAAGAGGCACAGCTCGAATCCCTGGCCTCAGCTCTGACACCGGCAGGCAAGTTTGCTCTGGTTCACGGCGTACGAGGAAGGGCGACCCCCGGCGAGGAAGGGGAGGAAGGGGAAGGGGAAGGGAAGGGAATTTTTTTTTGATCTTTAGGGTTTGAATGTGGAAGGGATAAGAAAAGAGAATGAGTAGAAAAAAAGAGAAAAGGAGAAGCTAGAAGCTAGAAGTAGATCTGGAGGACTTCTTTTAGAGCTCATTTTCTTTATAAAAAAAAGGCTACTTTTTATTGTGGGGGGGGGGGGGGGGGGGGGGGGGGCGACTTTTCAAAATATGTGTTTGGCCCAGCTTCTCCTTCTAAAGGAGAAGATAAGCTATTTTTAAGCTGGGCCAAACGCACCCTTAAAATGAAAATTTTTTAATCCTACACACTTGTCATGTACCAAACACCTAGCCTAATAATAAACAAATAAAAATAATTAAAAGAATGAGAAGTGTGTGCATGTTGGGTGCACGTGCACGTGTTGTGCACCCAAGAGTTGGCTAATTCATGAAGGAAGGAGAAGGATTTTTTGTTAGTGGGTTGGTGTAATGGGTGAGTGGGTGATTAATTTTGTGAGTGGATAATTAAGTTGGGTAGTGAGTGTCTCTTCACTCACCCATTTAACCCTATAAATACCACATCCTATTCATTAACAATGTACATTAATAGAAACAAGAAACGAAAGAAAGAGAGAAAAAAAAGATAGAGAGGAGTTTTTGGTGTTGGCTAATTGCTAGGAGGTGAAGGCTTACTTGGTTGGAGCTAGGAGCCACTTCTAGGAATTTTCTTCCACTTGTTCTTCCAATAAGGTGGGTGTTTATTTTTGTTTTCTAAAATATAGTAGTATGCATGTGTAGGAAAATAGATGCATAAAATTGATATTTCATGTGAGTTTTAGTTAATTTTGTGATACTATGTGATGATGTTATTTAGAATGTTTAATAGAAATGAATTATGAAAAGAAATGCATGCTAGTTGAAAGATTGTCATGTAGATAAGTTGGAAGAGTTGTTATGGTGTTATTGGGTGCATAGTAATACATCATGTTTAGATTAAATGATTTGGAGATAAATTCATACACAAGTTGTTAATTTATGTAAAGAAATTTGTTGTTTTAAGTTTTTCTTGCACTTCAGATAATTATATCTATTAAATTAGATGAATTCTAGAGCTAAAATTTTTATAGGAATATCTCTTTAAAATTTCATAATTTTTGGATTTCGTTTACTATTTTAATAAAATTCAAACTTAGGACTGGTTGGCAGTTGACTAGTTGCTGGAAATCTGTACACATTTCGGATTTTGATCATTTCAACATCTTAGATAAAGTAATTTGAGAAAAGTCAAAACTAAGAACTTGAAGTGGACTCGTTAACTTTTCTTTAAGTCTAAGAAATCAAATTTTCACAAAGAAATGAATTTATAATGAATTTTTCAAGACTGTACAAGTGGCAGTATTTAAATATTTCGACCACACCGTATATTTCGAAGAATTCAAGGTTATAGATACCATATTTTGGAGAAACTTAAAACTAAGAAATTGTAGTAGACTTGTATACCTTTATTTTGATGTGAAGAACAAAAAGTTTCGTGAAGTATATAATTTTCTATGATTTTTACAAGTAACATGATCAATAGTTTCTGGTTTTGAACTTACTGTTTTACAAATGAATTTAGACGAAGTAATTTAGGATGATTCTAGGTGATTTTAACTACAAAGATATAGTAGACTCTGTTATGAAACTAATAAATTTATCTTACAAATAGAATTGAGATTTATAATTGAAATATAGATAAATATGAAAATGGTTTACTTAATCGAAGAAACTTGTAGCTTATTAAAGTAAATTGTTGGTTGTGTGATCAACCAAGAAGTGTTTACTTTATAAGTTGGCAAATAAGAATGAATGAAAGGATTGATTGAGATGTGAATAAATAAAATTGAAAATATGAATTATAAGGGTATGGGTACCCCATAATGTTGAACATGAAAAGTTGTTTATTCTAGTGGCTTAGTGAGACCCAGGTACCGGCAAAAGTAATGAAAATGATTATTGATTTTGAGAAAGGGCCGGAATCGGCTATCGTTCTCGGTGTATAGTTTAAGACCGGTATGAGGGTAAGCTAGCTCTAGGTGGAAATATTTATTCATATTTTTAAATTTAAGGATAGGCACCAGGAGAAGTTGTAACAAAACTTGGGCAAACGTAAGTGAGTTGCCACTATATAGTCTGACGGTGGACTCCAGGACTATAGACCCAGTTTGACGGTGGACTCCGAGACTGTGGTTGTTTGCGATGGAGACGAGCCTTAATTAAATCTGAGACTATAATTGGTGTAATACCCCGCAAAATAGTATATGGCTATTTTGCATCGTAATCTGTGCGCAATTGAGAATTGCACGCGATTATGTACTTTTCTAATAACAATTGATTTTAATTGAGAATTATCAGATATATTGTCTACTTTGTTTTATAATTTTGAAGGATTATTATGAGGTAATTTTAATGTATTTTGTATTGTTGGTATTATTAAAGAAAAGAGTATGGATTTATTTGAAATATATTTGAGACTTGTGGGCTTATATGAAATATTCCCTTATATTATTTATTTATCTATTTATTTATTTACTTTTATAACCCCCCCCCCCCCCCCTCTCTCTCTCTCTCTTCTCTTCCTTTCTTCCTTTCCTGTTTTTATCCCGACCGAAAAGAAACCCACCGACCCAAACTTCCCCCGGTCTCTTCCCCGCTCAAATCCACCTAAATACTCCATGATTTTTCAATTAATTTGGGGGTATGGCTAATTGGAGGGTGCTCTAGCTCGTGGTAGCGTCGGTTTTTGGAAAGGGCTTCGGGAAGGTATACCCTATTTTATGTAATTGTATAAAATTAAGTGTTGTTAGTTTCTATTGAGTAGGAATATTATGGTAGGAAGATTAAGGGATGTTGGGAATGCTAGCGGAGAGAAATTTGCAGATTATTAGAGAGTTGGTAAGTTGTTAGTAAATTAGGGTTTTGGGTTTATAAAAGGAGGGTATATATATATGAGAATTTGTCTCTTTTATAGTAATAGAAATTTTGTTGAGACATTAGGTTATTTTAGGGGTGATTTTAGTTATTGTTAGGGGGATAAAAATCCCGTAGGATTTTGAATATTACGTGCATCGCACGTGTGTATCCCTGGCGTTCAATAACGCCTGTGTGATCTTTGGATTAGTGTTATTAGCTCCCGCGATTGGTTTAGATGATTTGAGCCTTAATTGCTTTGAAATTTGATAATAGGAGTTGGTAGCGGCTTCAGATGCGGGATGGAGAAGTGGAGCTTCGAGTCTTCGCGGGATATTTTGTGAGTATCATCTCTTTTATTTTACGTACATGGTGTGTTGTGAAAATTCTAAATTACAATTTGCTGTGTATTTCCGATTTTGTATCTCAGTGTAGCTTGGGTATTTTGAGCTGAAAATTTTTGTGGACACTCTTGGATGTGTCTATTTGGTCTTAAATTTCGTAATTTTCCGAGGTCGTTTGATGCCTCGAAAAATTTGTAGAATGCAACGGGTCTGGAAGTTGCAACTGAAGCTGTCAGTGGTTGAGGACTTTAATGATAGAATTTGATGAAATGGTTAGCTGGAGAGTTGTAGAGTAGGGTTTTATCTTTCCAGAATGGGTAGTATCAAGTAATTCTGTATTGTGTGTTGGAAGTTATGGACGTTGCAAGTTAGCAACCTGTTGTTTAGACTAAAATTCAAGTTTAAGTTGACTCGGGGACTTGAGTTCTATAAGAATTTGAGGGAGTCGTCCACTAGGGGATTGCAGTGGATCTCCCTATCCTTCTAGAAATTCAGAGTGTGTTGGATTCCGATGAGCGTAGCTTGGGTCACAGCTACTGCTTTTTCTTGAACTATTTCATCGAACAATTGATGAGGAACCCTCTGCATACCGCAGTGTGGTGATCATGAGCTATCGTGGTTTTAATGATGTTTTTAGCATTTCATTTGGAACTTAGATAAGTTCTTGTGCTTAGTACTCATAGTGGACATGAGTGAGTTGGGATATAGCTCTGGTTGGTTTGTGTTTGGTGTCTCGATGCCTGAGTCTGTCAATGGTTGAAAATTGATGGTTATGTGTGTGCTTACCTTCATTTGAATTGTATTGCATCCTTGGGGCACCGTTGGACCACTCGCTGAGGGTCACGGACCGGGATTATTGGGTCACTGACCTATGAAGGTATTGGGAATCAGTGAATGTGATTCCTGCGATGATTATTGTTTTGACAGACCGGACAAGCTCGACATTGTTGATCGACACCGAGTGTGATTTGGATAACAACTTATTTTCAGTAAACTGCATTAATTAGGTTTTCCTTTATTGTTTCGCTCGAAGACCGAATTAGTGTTAGGGGTGATTCCCTATAATCAAACTCGTTCTGAGAGTTAGTACTAGGTGGTGATACTATGGGGTTGTCTCTTCCAGTCATTAGGGATACGTGCTGCGTGTACGTATCTTGCACTATTGATTCCTGAAGCCCGTGGTAAGGACGGGATGGGATTTCCTGGAGGATAGGGGGATTAAACCTTTGAGGCCATCAAATCCATGCTGGTGGACACGAACGGGTCGTGTGGGCTGCGGTCCTGTGAAATACGGTGCCATAGGTATGTTGCGGTATATCTTTAAGTTCATTATGGCTGTTGAATAGGGTCCGGGCACATGCTGGTGGACACGAACGGATCGTATGGGCTGCAGTCCTGTGAAATACAGCATCATAGGTATGCTGCGGTATATCTTTAAGTTTGTCACGGCTGTTGAATGGGGTCCAGGCACATGCTGGTGGACACGAACGGGTCGTATGGGCTGGGGTCCTGTGAAATATGGTGCCATAGGTATACTGCGGTATATCTTTAAGTTCGTTACGACTATTGAATGGGATCTGGACACATGCTGGGGGACACGAATGGGTCGTATGGGCTGCGGTCCTATGAAATACGGCGCCATAGGTATGCAACAGTATATCTTTAAGTTTGTTACAGCTTTCGAGGAAGGTCCGATGTGACAATTGTGGGTGACAACGGGTAGCGCCCCGAATTTTGTTTTTTATTTACACCTCCTCAACCATGTCATACTATCAGGAACAGGAAGTGGACCCAATTAGAATGCATTACATAACGAGGGTTCAAATCACTGAAACTGGAGAAACGGCTTGATCTAGGGCACATGTAGTATGGGATGCATGTGTGTCCAGAGTCTTGCTGACATTAGATTAAGTGCATCTGTTCTACACTCTGTATTTTTGCATTAGACTCAGGTCATGGCATACACGAACACTAGGAAATCAGGATACACGTTTATTTTCCATTCAAGATGAATTGCGAGTGTGATAGTTGAAGTGTATAATGAGTGTGAAAGTGATGTATTGCGAGACGTGATGATATATGTTGTAAGAAATGAATGAATGCGATGTTATGTGATTTGAGATTGGGAAAGAACATGTTTATGAATGAAGATGAGTACGAAAGAATATAAGTCGTGAGTCTGTAAATGCAAATGAATGGTAAATGAGGTGCAGTTTATGTGAAAGTAGAGTTATTTGGGAATCATTTCCAAACTAAAGATAAGTATGTTGTGAGTGGGTATGGATATGCATACAGGGAATGACTCAGAGAGTATTTGATGTGAATTCCCATTTATGATGTTTACATGTTCAGATTTCAAGTAAAGTTTGATTATCTTGGTATTCGTAAGTTCGTTCTGTTTTACTTGTAAAGTTTAATTTATTTGCTTAATTAGTAGATTATACTCACACCAGAAATGGCTAACCCCTTAGTGTTTGGGGGATTAGGGAGTCCCTGGACTACCCTAGATCTCCTACTGTTACAGGTCCTCAGTAGTGCAGAGGTGAGGTGTAGCTTCTGTGGACTAGGGCTTTTATTTTAAAATTGTTGTTTAAGTTTAATTATGTGAATAGTGAAATTTACGATTTAAATTGTATTTTAGATGTATAAATACGTGGATGATGATGATGAGTATAGTGTGGAGTGGCATGATATGTTTTTGACCCGTACCCATCTCGTTGTGGAGTACCGGGCACTGTGATATATTTTATGAGTTATTTTCTAAAAACTTTACTACGTTTTCAAAGGAATTTATGGTTTTTAATTGATAATTGATATCCTGTTATGAGTTTGGCCCCCAGAGCATGATATTTATATTGCCTGTGTGATTCTGCTCATTTTGGCCTGGGAAGCCCATGATATTATTGCTTGTAATGTGAGCTACGGAATTTAGAGCAGAATTCCGTAAGCTTTTTGTGTTTCGGGGCAGAAATTTCAGGGAAAACTCTGCCAAAATTTTCCTTGAATATAACTATCTTAGTTTATGTTTAAAGTGATATAGAAATTGATAGATTGAAATCTGAAGTCAAAAGAAAAGGGGGGAGGCATTACAGTTTGATATGACAGATTGATATTTATAATTTTTGATGTAATAACTCTGATGGCAATAAAAGTGTTTAAAATTTCCGTGTTATTTTACTATGTTGAGATGCATTTGAAGGCAAAGATTCTGGTTGTGACACGAATGTCCGATAACGGGAATCCGAGGCGTTACAATTGGTTTGACGGTGGACTCCAGAATCGTGAATAGTCAGACGGATGAGAGGTCGTTCTCCAATGTATATGCGTATACCGGGGCTAGAGGTGCACTTGCGGGATGTTTGCATGACAATGATTTGTATAAGCCTGACGGTGGACTCCAGAGATGGAGCCCGTACTTGTGGAATATTTAAAGCTTGATTTTGTTACCGAGTAATTTTTCATGGCGAGGGATTAAACCCTTTAATGTGGAGTACGTAAGTGCTTGCCCTCGGACTTATGTAGAATGAGATGTATAGAATCCGAACAAGTATGCATTAGTGTCGTTGTAGTAAAACATCTGAATTAGGCATTAAGTCATATCATACAGTGACATGTTTAGGATAGTCACTCTTTTACACTTTTTTATGCATTCAAGTTTGTGGTTGCTAAAGTAAGAGAATCGTTATATTAAGGCATAACGAGGATCGCTGTTTTATAATATTGCTTCGGTTGTAAGCAAATGACTTGCCCACGGATTTTTCAGTGCAGGACTTGCATTGACAAGGACTTAAAGACGATTGATGCTAAAGATCATTTTTAAAGCTGTTGATGTTAGAGTTGTAAATATTCCATGCTGTATTTTTAATTAACTTCCGTTGTGTAATTCTGAAATAAATAATGTGTATAATGAAAAGTTTTATTTTCCTTGTAAAATTGTACGAATTGAAGTAAAAGATCATGTTGTACTACGAATTACATGTAAATGGAATTCGGGGTGTTACATATACATAGAACCAATCTTGAAAATAGTGATAGCACAAGTGTAGCACTCAAGCAATCAATAGCCCAAATTGTAAATAGTGTAACGCATAATGTACGTTATGATGATTTTTTTTAATAAAAATTTTGAAGTTGAAAAAAATTATGAAAAAATTTATAAAATCTAATTAATTTCCTAAATTTCTTTTTTTTTAATTGAAGGCTAAAAATGCAAAATATTCACCAAATGAGATTTCAATGTTCAATTTACAAAATCTAAGAAGCCATATAAACATGAATATAAAATGGAAGTACTAAGTAAATGAAGTAGATTAGATTTCTTGACTCTAATCTATTACCCCTATTTCAAACTTTGAAATCCATGAAGGAAAAAGAGAGATTAAAATCATGAAGGATCAACTACAAAGACAAAGCATGAAGAATCAAAAAAGAAGAAAGAGAATAGAAACATTAATAGTTGGGTTCCTAGCTAGAATTTTAAAAAAAGAAGATAAAGAAAATAAATACTAAGAAATTCACTAGTAACTAAGTCATAATTGCCAAAAACTAGACTCATCACCACTACTTGAAGAAATTAGAGTCCTCAGAATGATTGTCTTAGTCTTAAGAAAATATGATAAAATAGGAAAAGAATGAACGGGTTTTGTCACATACATTTATATCTCAACATGCCCCCCCCCCCCCCCCCCCCCCCCCCCCCCCCCCCTCCTCTCTTTTTTTAATTAAATAAATAAGTATGTTTGTAGCGCATGTTATCCAAGTTAAGCTACGATGCATTACATGCGTAAATGGCGTTGACCTATGTAGAAAATGGGATATGCACAAGAGCTAAAGTTAGGTTATATAGCAAGCTATTTCGAGCATCATAGTGCGTTATTTTATACATTGTTTACAACTTCTTATACAAATTCAAACTAAATTGAATATTTTGATAATAGAAAACTTGATCGCATACAAAATCCAAAGATTTTTTTTTGATGTAACGGATAGAGTCATACGACTTCAGCCAGACCAAACAATATATAAATAATCACCCAAAGTTACAAATAGATTTTACAAGCCATAAAACGCAAGATAAAAACAGGAAATACAATACAGCAAAACAGCGCTGAAAATAAACAACAACCAAGCCAAAAACCACTCCGCCAGAAAACACAGGCCAACAGGGAGCAACACAGAGGGGCCAGGCTGCGAGCTGAGGAAACCAAGGTGCAGGAGAGTGACTTTTTCGAAAGAAACAGAGGAGCGAGGCGGCATAATAGCAGGGGGTTCGCGGAGGAGAAGACCACCCACGGAACAGCCTACCGAGCGCTAGATTAAACAGCCCCGAAGTCATCCAAACAGCGGCGGGGACCAAACTCCACAGCCAACAACGGACAAGGCAAAAAATACCACTTCAGACCCAATGAAGGAGAAAGGTGCCGGAGCCCTTCTCTCAGACCGCACAATAAGGTCAAAAATGACCCTGAAGCAGGGCAGTCCGCAAGGGGAGGGGAGAGCAGAAAAGCTCCAAAGCACACACAGTCAACTAAATGAAACGCTGAAAGGAAAAACGCCAGAGAGGGAAAGATATCGAGGTCCCGAACGGGCCCAAACGGCTAGTACAAAAAACAGACGGCCAAAACAAGCCCGAACGAACGTCACAGGAGCAACAAGCGCCAATACAAGGCTAAAAAACCCGGCAAATCACGGCTAATAACACAGCCCAAACACAGCCAGTAAAAGAATAATACCACAAACGCAAATGAAAGAAAAATCATAACAAAGGAAGCCTATCCGGCCAAGATCTAAAATAGGTACTGAGGTAGTACAGTAACAAGGTGGAAACCCTAAGCGAAGCACCAGCATGATATATGAACACGGGAATTAAAAAAGCAACAGTACCAAAGCTAAACAAGCTAAGCCCAGCCAAAACTAAACCAAAAGAGAAAGACTGCACATGAGAGTCAGTGCAAAAAATCCAGCCACCGTCAAGCCTGGAAAAAAAAAGGGAGTCAGCAGCAAAAAAAAGATATTCTAAATATAATGCGTAGACTAAATATTCTAAAGTCACCAACATGATATTCTAAATATATTCTAAATACAAAATCCTAAGATATTCTAAATATAATGCGTAGACTTTCTTTATACTTCTTTTTTTTTTCCCTACGATAAACTTTCTTTACATAGCTAAAAATGCATTTATACAATCTCTGGGTTCCGATCTTAAGTCACCGTACAACAGAATGTGCGACGTGTTGGGTAGTGTTGGGTTTGACACGATATCAATCCTCGTCACCCACCTATCTTAAATGATCGTGCTTTATAAAATGTCTATTTTACGGTCGTCTCAGGTTAGCGTTCTATAAGAAACTCGTGACATTTCTTGGAACCAAATCTGAACACGGTCTGTCTAATATCCAATGCAACATTGATCTTAATTTATATGGATTTTTTTTTTCTCTCCATTGAGACAACTTGCAAATGTGTCTAACACCAAAATTGACACTCATAACTTGCTAATTCCATAAACACCATTTACAATGTGGGCCTCGCACCCTACCATAGGTAACAAATTGTTAATTCTAAATCACAACTGCCCAAACCTCAAACCCTAAGGATTCAAGTTTGGCTATGAAAAAGGCAAACTAAACAACGATCCTAGTTAGGCCTGGCCTCGGAAAAGTTTCTTAAGACGATTTGAAAAATTGGTAACCTACTTCTGACTCGATGTAGGCCCTATTTTGCAATCTTTTAGTGGATCTATAAGTGGATCTTGTCGGGTCTGACCCAAAAGTTTTATCTTAAATCTCTTAACAAAACTATGAAACCCCTTGACTTCATCATGGTGCTACTATGATTTCAAAAGATGGGGGCGCTAGCGATGAGGGGAAGTTCATGTTCACCTTCAACTCGGCCATCTTCTCTGGCCGCATTATAAAGATTGAAGTTTTGTCAAATGAGGCCGGATCCACATCTGATGGAGAGTGGACTCCTCAGAATAAGGAAGAAGAATGACTGGGATGGAACTTTTCCCGTGGATAATCCACACCTTTCATCTTGATATATTTATGTCATGTTATGCATATGCCTAAAATATATGGGAGAATTGATTAAGATGGTTTGGAGACAAAGAAATTGACCCTGAACAGAGTTAAGTGCATGTAGCCGGCCCCAAAATTTAGAGATAAAAGCTTTGTTGTTGTTTTCGAGATTATATATGCTTGTAAAATATCAAGTGGTTTGAAGATGTTCATTTCAGTCGTTGCAAATGAATGATCTTTCCATTGCAATTACTTTTAAAGCTGCCGATGTCTTTCAAATTATTTTGAAGTGCTTGATGAACAATATTCCGACCGGAAAAGTTTTATACCATTTTGTTATCTACTTTTAAGTTCTAAGATGATGTTTTGGACCTTGCTCTTGCTGGCATTGAGATTTTTTCGGTTGGGATGACTTTGAAGTTCCATCAGAATTTCTCATCTTCGATCTTTGGGTCTAGTAGGCACACACTAATTACCTGAGCTGAAATCCCAGCTACAAATCTTGTTTCTGAACACGCTCAGCTTCGTTTCCCCCACCTTCCTTGCACAATGCTGAGTAAGCTTCTAGCAAGAGAAAATCTTCTCAGTGATACCATTAATAAGTTCCTTGGTTTGGTGTTGTTCAAGATCCAGGCTCCCCATTGGCACCAAGCCTTGTCCTAAAAGTTGTGGTTTATATATTGCTGGTTTACTTCCGTAGAACACTAAAGATCACAATGGAGACAAAAAGAATGCCGAGCCCTCTCCCTCTCTCTCTCGTTATACAATAGTACAGAGAGACACAGACATGTTGCAGAAATACAAACAGATTAACATAGAGCAATTTTTCTAAAATAAACGTAAATTTAGTACAGGATAGTTTTTCATAATTTAGCCTGAATTACCCTTGTTTCCATTCAATTGCAATTATTTCGCTAGGTGTCAAATTCCTAGCTGTTACCTTCAGTCTCGGTTTGAAATGAGGAATACTGAAACAATTAGTATTACAATAGAGAGGCCAACACTTGTAGTACACATGTTAATACGTGGTAAACCTACTATACAAAGGTACAATCTTACATAAAACTAGAGCCTTCAACGGGCCGGATCGACTTGCTAACCCAGTGACCTGGCTTGCTAACTCAATGACCCGGCCCAAATTTTTGGTGGGCCCGGGCCGACTCAAGCCCACCTGACTAACCCGACCCGATGGTAGCGGGTGGATTTGGACACCTTCCCATACTCATATGCCCAATTCGGCCAGGCCGATGCTGGAGTGTATATATATATATATATATATATGGGAAAAAAGGGTATGGGCAACTTGCTCATTTAGTAAATAAGCAATTGATGATGTGGCATACATGTGAATAAAAAATTCTTAGAAGAGTTAGTTGTCCAATGTATCACATGCATGCCACATAATCAATTGCTCATTTACTAAATGAGCAAGTTGCTCATATCCCTTTCGCCCTATATATATATATATACACTTTTATTGCATACATATATATTTAAAACACCTAGCCAATTTAAAACACGGAATACATAAATATATATTTAAAACACATCTTTTTTATTGCTTTGGACCTTTGGTGGATTTGGGAGTACGAAATGGCTTGATGAACCATTTTGTTCGGCCCGCAACGACCCAATTTACTTGCAACCTGTGTTAATATATTCAATTACTTAGCCAATTTATTTAAAATACACATATAGTTTTACAAAATAAAAAACAAAATTATAAAAAATTTAAATGACTCGACCCGGCCTGCAGTCGAATATTTTTCCCAAAATGACCCTTTTTTGAAAGTTTTTCCCAAACTGACCTACTTTTTTTAAAAATTCCCAAACCGACCTACTCCCTGTCTCAAAAAGCGAGTTTGGGAAAAATCTCATCGCTTTTTGAGACAGTGAGTGTGAGGCTTGGGTTTTTTAATCTCTCCATGTCCAAGACTCACTGTCTCAAAAAGTGATGGGGTTTTCCCCAAACTCACTTTTTGAGACAACGAGTGTCGTTTGGGGGTTTTTAATACCCAAACTCGAATTTTTTCCTCTCCTTATCTCCATTCTTACTCTTTCTTATCTCCATTCTTACTCTCTGCTTAACTCCGAAACCCAAAATCCTAGCCTCCCAAAATCGACCTCCTACCCACAAAATCTCCTATAAATCTAAATATATTCACTTAATCTTTCTCAACCCTCTCACCTTCCACTCTCAAAACCCTAAACCCATCTTTCGAAAGATCCATAAGTTGGAATTTTGATAAACTTCAAGAGGATAGCAACTTCAACTCTTCTATCCATATATCTACGGTTATATCCTTCCGAATATTGTTGTGAAGGTATGATTTATATCACCTATTATTTTGTACATTTTTGTAGGTTTTGTTTATGGCTAGATAATAACTCGTATTTTCGTATAAATATACATAGGTATGGATTACAATATTCCTATTTGGTTATACTTTGGTGGTGAAATAATTCGTGATCCAAAGATAGGTTGTTGTTATAGTGACATTGATCCTGAAATAGTTTGGGAACCTCGTACCATTACATTGGCAGAAATAGTTGAGAAAATTTATGAAGTTACTAATTGGGATAGGGATCAATGGAATGTGAAAATTTAAGCTCGGTAATTCCCATTTGTTTCAAAATCATTGGAAGTTTAGAGATTGTGAATGAATTTGTAAGTCGCATGATATTGGAGTACATATGAATGTACACGGCAAACTGCATAAGATGGTCTCTGAAAATCTCTCAACTCAACAGCCGCTTTCTCATAAAGCGATTGGATTTTGGCTAAACTAGCTTTCTTAAAAAGCGAGTGTAGGCAAAACCACATCGCTTTCCGAGAAAGCGACTGTGGTGTTGAGAAATTTTCAGAGACTAGCTGGTCTCTGGAAATCTCTCAACTCAACAATCGCTTTTTGAGAAGGCGAGGAGGTTTCGCCTACACTCGCTTTATGAGTTAGTGACTGTTGAGTTGAGAACTTTCCAGCGACTAGCTAGTCTCTGGAAATCTCTTAGCTCAACATCCGCTTTCTCAGAAAGTGACGAGTTTTTGCCTACACTCACTTTTTCAGAAAGCGAGTTTAGGCAAAATCCAATCGCTTTCTGAGAAAGCGACTGTTGAGTTAAGAAACTTCCAGAAGCCAGTTTAGGCTTTGGAAATCTCTCAACTCCAAACTCGATTTCTCAGAAAGCGAGGAGGATTAAACCAGACTCGCTTTCTAAGAAACAACCTATATAGACTCTATACTCGCTTTCTCCGAAAGCGAGGAGGTTAATACCAGACTTGCTTTCTGAGAAAGCGAGTTTACTCAAAAAAACATTCCATTCGAAGCTAATACTGCAGTGTGCCCTGTATACAACAAGTCCACATATATAGCATCTAAAGTAGCTCCATAGCCCACAACATCAGCTTGTGCATGACACGACGTAATCATCTTGCATGCGAAATTCTTTATCGGTTCTGCGACATTACTCCTCAACACAGAAGCACATTCTTTTGCCTGAATCCAAGTCTGGGCCATCTACACAACATGAAAAGTTGAAATATTAAGTGTGTTGGATCCTGTAGGCAAGGCAAGAAATACTAGAGGGGGTGAATAATGTTTTATAAAAATTAATTGCGGAATTAAACTTTTCTTCTGACCAGTCGACTTGAAAAAATAAACCAGTCGACTGGGACAACAGTTAAGAAAAGTATTTTCAAGCGAGTCTGATCAGCCAACTTATAGAAGAGTCAGTCGACTTATCACACAAGTTTTGAGAGAGAAAGTAGTACAAGTCTTACCAGTCGACTTACAAATAGATACAGTCAACTGTCCAGATAAGTTTCACAGAGAACTATAAAAAACAAGAAAATGAAATGCAAGTTCAAAGAGGTACAACCACAGAGTACACACGATGTATCCTGGTTCGGTCCTCCCGACCTACATCCAGTCTCCAAGCAACCCACTTGAGATTTTTCACTATTCTTGAGATAATTACAAGAACACCCTACGGCGTTAGACAACAACCTTGTCCAACCTGTAGTCCTTTCTCACAACTAGAGAAAGCAACCCACTCTTCCACCAAGAGTGAAAACCTGACTCTACACCTTAGAGCCCTACTCTCCAACCGAGAGGAAACCACTCTCACAACCTGAGAGTAAAGAATAACAACAACAAGTTTACAATCAACCTATAGCCTTGTTGTGGATGTGATTTTATGCGTGGCTATTAGTTCAACTTCCGAAATCACTTTAAAACGAAATCACTATTATGCTAGATTGATTTCAGAGAACCAAGACTTAGAAAGAGAATGCTTTTGAATGCTTCTTCTTGTTTAAAACCAAAAGCTTGAGAACTTGAGAAACAAAAAGCTTGGAAAATAAGTTGTTAACCTTTTCCAAGTGATTTCTTTTCTCTATTTATAAAGTTAGAATCACTGGACGTTGAGAGGCAGTTGTACCAACTGTCAACCAACGGAAATAAACTTTTGAATTCGAAAAATCAAATTTTGAAATCAGCAAACTGTCGAAACGACTTGAATAGTCAATTGAGTTGCCGTTATGAGTCGACTGGTCAGAGTTTGAATAAGTTCAGTCAGTTTCGTACTAAGACAGTCGACTGGTGCCTTATGGTGGTCGACTGGTACTTAACAACTGAGCTTTTTCAATCTTGTTTCGATCTTTTTAAGTTTGAAAAACACTCAAATTATTTTAAAGATAATGTGAGTGTATGTGACAAGGTTATTACAGAATTTCTAAGACTCAAGAAAAAATAAAAAAGTTACAATTGTTACAAGACACTGAATACAATAAATTGAAGCATATGTCTTGTCTTGAGTCTTGAGTCTTGAGATGGAGCTTTTAGCCTTCGTCTTTTTCTTGTAAGCTGGCAACCTTGTAGATTTCTTGATCAATTAGCTATAAGAGTTTTGTTGGTAGCTGTGCTTGATCAACTTGCTTTAAGAAGCTTGTTAGAACATTTTGCCTTTGTATATCCTGTAATACGTAAGAAGTAGAACAACAACTTTGCATTGTGTTGTAATCATCAAAATCAAGAATCAACACTTGGTATCAGAGTCTGGTTGAGTGCAATGGCAACTACTTCGAATGCAAATCGGTACCATGAAGGCCAATCTACACAAGGGCCACCCCTCTTCGATGGAACCAATTACAACTATTAGAAGTGTAGAATGAAGATCTACCTTCAGTCCATCAACTATGAAATATGGAACATGAAGGAGACCGAGTACACCGCTCCTACCATTCCATATGCACAATGGAACGACGACATGAAGAACCAAACAATGAACACTGCAAAGGCGATGAACGCACTATTTTGTGTCCTTACAAAGGAGGAGTTCAACCGTGTGTCAAATGCAACAACCGCACATCAAATTTGGCACACATTCGAGGTAACTCATGAAGGAACAAACAAAGTAAAAGAGTCTAAAATATCTGTTCTTGTTCACAGGTTTGAAATGTTCTGCATGAAGGAGAATGAGAATGTGTCCGAGATGATTACAAGGTTCACAGACATTACAAATTAACTTGTGGCACTTGGAAAGACATACACTCAAGCCGAGATGGTGAGAAAGGTACTTCGTGCACTAACCCTCGAATGGGAGAAGAAGACCACTGTCATAGAAGAGGCCAATGATTTAATACAACTTTCTCTTGAGAATCTTGTGAAAAATCTTATGGCCTATGAAGTACAACTTGAAGAGCGCAAGAAGGATGCCGAAGATGAGGAAGAGATTGCCATGTTCACGAGAAAATTCAAAAAGTTCCTAAGAAAAGGTAAGTTTAATTCAAAAACTAAGAAATCTAATGAACCTCCAACTTGTTTCAGGTGTAACAAGACATGCCATATGAAGAAGGATTGTCCATTAAAGAATGCAAAATCTAAGGGAAAGACATCCAACTTCAAGAAGGATAAGTACACAAAAAACAAGTTCGGGAAGAACAAAAAGGCATACCAAGCAACTTGGGATGACAGCGATTCTTTGTCAGAAGAAGAAATTGATGAGACAAACGAGGTAGCAAACGTGTGTTTTATGGCGTCACAAAATCAAGTAAGTAGTGAGTATGATTCTAATGATTTACTTGATGCTTTCAATGAAATTTTTCAAGAACTTAAAAAGAAAAAGATTAGAGTTAAGAACTTAGAGAAAGTTAATCAAACACTTTCTCAAGAGAATCTTAACCTTGATAAAGAAGTAAAATCCTTAAATTCTCGTATTTCTAGTTTATATATGGATCTTGAATTTCTAAAGAAAAATTATGAAGAGATATTCAAGAACGAATCTAAATTTAATAAAGAAAAAGAGAATTTAAATGATGTTCTTCAAAATCAAGTAAAATCTAGTCAAAAGTTTGGACTTGGTTTTAAAAAGTCACTTGAAAAATCTCATTCTTCTAAGAACACTAGTGTAAATAAACCTATATCTATTTTCAGTGTTAAGCATAAACTTTATGAGTTCTTTGAGATGCCTAAAACTGTAAGTTTTCTTGATAAAAGCAAATCTAAAATTCAGCCAAGTCGACTGTACCCATCCACCAGTTGCTTATCCAGAGGTACTGAGTCTTATTCAACACGACAAATACCTCAGATAAGTCGACCTATACTACCTCCCAGTTGACTGACTAATAGTAAAAGTCGACTGAAAGGTGTTGTAAAGTCGACTGGACAGAGCAAATATGTATGGGTTCCAGTCATCCTGAGTTCGAAAGATATAATTGCTTATATTAATTCATATATGCTTAATGTTTGTAATTCTGCTAATTTCATTTCTGCTTATGGTGGTAAATCAAACTCATCATGGGTTTGGTTTCCCACAAACTAATCTGTTTTGGACCCAATGAAAATGATACCATATTCAAATTGAATATTTTATAGGTACCTAAGAAAGATCGTTGGATACTTGATAGCGGATGCTCGAAGCACATGACTGGTCATGCCAACCTCTTATCTTCCTTACAAAACATTGATGGAGGAACAGTTACATTTGGTGACAACAATAAAGGAAAGGTCATAGGAGTTGGTATGGTCGGTAAGCACATTAACCCCTCTATAGAAGATGTCTTATTAGTTAGTGGACTTAAGCATAATTTGTTAAGTATTAGTCAACTTTGTGATAATGGTTATAAAATCATGTTTAAAAAAGATGCTTGTTTAATTTATGATTCTACCATGCAAAATATAATTTTTCAAGGGTTTAAGAAAAATAACATTTATGAATTGTGTTTGAAAGCATATGAGTTTTCGAATGATTTTTCTTAGTAGCCTCTAATAACGATTCTTGGCTTTGGCATAGATATTTTGGCCATGTGAATATGAAAAATCTCTCTAAATTGTCTAAGTACAACCTAGTTAAAGGGCTGCCAAGACTATCCTTTAAAAAGGATAAGTTATGTGATGCATGTCAACTAGGTAAACAAATTAAATCTACTTTTAAAACAAAAAAATTAATTTCTACTAGTAGGCCGCTCGAATTAATTCACATGGATTTATTTGGCCCTACTAGAATTGCTTCTTTAAATAAAAGTAGGTATGTTTTTGTTTTCGTAGACGATTTTTCACGATTCACTTGGACTTTCTTTTTAAAACATAAGAATGATGCTTTTGAAGAATTTGCTAATTTTGTTAAACGAATTCAAAATCAAAAGTCTCTAACCATAGTCACTATTAGAAGTGATCATGGTGGAGAATTTGAAAATGAAACGTTTGCAGAATATTGCAACAAGAATGGTATAACTTATTCATATGCATTTCCTAGAGTTTCACCACAAAATGGAGTGGTTGAAAGGAAAAATAGGACTTTGCAAGAATGTGCACGTACCATGCTTGTTGAAAGCAATCTACCTAAGTATTTTTGGGCTGAAGCTGTTGCTACAACTTGTTATATTTTAAATAGAATTTTGATTAGGCCTAAGCTAAAGAAAACATGTTATGCGCTATTCTTTGATAGAATTTCTAAGGTCTTTTACTTTAAAATATTTGGATGTAAGTGTTTCATTCCGAACACTAAGGATAATTTAGATAAATTTGATCCTAGATCTAATGAGGGTATCTTTGTAGGATACTCAAATAGGAGTAAAGCATATAGAATCTTCAACAAGTCAACAATGACTATTGAAGAATCCATGCATGTTGCATTTGATGAATCTTTGTCTTCATCGACTTTAATTGAAGATGATGAAACTAATTCATCACCCTTAAATAAAGTAATTACATCTTTAGAACAAACTAGTCTTGCGGATAAGTCGACCGATCAGGAAGTCAAGTCGAAAGATGTGAATCAGTCGACTTAGGGACTTGTCAAGTCGACTGATCCTGTTATGATGTCTCCAACTTTACCAAAGTCTTTTGTTGAAGTTAGAGATCATCCTCATGACTTAATAATTGGTGACATTTCACATAGTATTCAGACGAGATCACATTTTAATATGATATCTCACACATCTTTTTTGTCGGATTTTGAATCGAAGAATATACAAGAAGCGTGTGAGAATGAATTTTGGATGAATGTCATGTAAGATGAGTTAAACCAATTCATAAGGAATGATGTATGGGATTTAGTTCCATGACATCCTGATCATACTATAATTGGTACTAATTAGGTATTCAAGAATAAGTTAGATGAATCAGGACAAGTTGTTAGGAACAAAGCTAGACTAGTTGCTCAAGGGTATAATCAAGAAGAAGACATAGATTTTGATGAAACATATGTTCCTGTTGCTAGATTAGAATTAATTCATATCTTATTATCTTCTGCTTGTTTTATGAATTTTACACTTTTTCAAATGGATATTAAAAGTGCATTCCTTAATGGGTTTATAAAGGAAGATGTTTTGTTAAACAACTACCAGGTTTTGAACATGAACAATTTCCAAACCACGTTTTTAAACTGAAAAAGACTTTATACGGTCTTAAACAAGCACCTTGTGCTTGGTATGATCGATTGAAGACTTTTCTTTTAGAAACAGGTTTTGAAATAGGTAAAGAAGATACTACTTTGTTTATTAGAAGAATTAAGAATGATATTTTAATCATACAAATATATGTTGATGACATAATTTTCGGTTCCACTGATAGTAATCTATGTCAAGAGTTTGCTAACACCATGAAAAACGAGTTTGAGATGAGTCACATGGATGAACTCAATTATTTCCTTGGACTACAAATTAAGCAGTCACAAAATGGCATATTCATTAATCAAGAAAAATATGTCAAGGAATTACTCAAACGGCACGTTTAACATGGATAGCACAAGTAGTAAGACCACACCTATGGCTACTACCACTACCCTTGACAAAGATGAATTAGGTAAAAGTGTCGATCAGAAACTCTATCGAGGTATGATGGGCTCACTCTTATATATAACTGTTAGTAGACCGGACATTATGTTTAGTGTATGTTTGTGTGCTATATATCAGTCAAGTCCTAAAGAATCTCACTTAAAAGCTGTGAAATGCATTTTAAGATATATTAAAGGCACGTCTGATTATGGTCTATTTTATCCACGCACCGACAATTTTCAACTTTTGTCATATAGTGATGCAGATTTTGCTGGTAGTAAAACTGACCGCAAGAGCACAAGTGGGACATGTCACTATTTGGGACATTCACTAGTCTCTTGGTACAGTAAGAAGCAAAATTTGGTATCCCTATCTACTACAGAAGCTGAATATATCGCTGCAAGTTTGGCTTGTGCCCAAATTTTGTGGATGAAACAAACCCTATTAGACTATGGTATTTCATTTGAAAAACCTTCAATAATGTGTGATAATACCAGTGCTATTAACTTATCTAAGAATCTGGTTCAACACTTACGTACGAAACATATTGATATTCGACATCATTTTCTACGTGATCATGTTTTAAAGGGAGACATTTCTTTAGACTTTATTTCTACTGATAAACAAGTAGCTGACATTTTTACCAAACCCCTTAAAGAGGACACCTTTATAACCTTAAGAAGAGAACTAGGGATTTGCAATTTTCATGATGTTTCTTGAATTTTTTTTGGTAAGTCGACTTACACGTATTGTTCGGTCGACTGCCAAGTATCCTTTTCTAATTTTTGTCTGCATTTTATGGTCTGGACAGTCGACTGTGCTTAGTACCCAGTCGACTGACCAGTTGTATTAATATTACGTTCAATTTTCTATTTTCACTCTCGACTAAGTCGACTGCCTCCTAATACCAGTTGACTGTCATGACTCAGATCTTCATCAAAATTGAATTTCGGCACATCGTTTGAGACGATCTTTGTTACCCTTTGACCGATCTGAGCCTTTGAAACTCTCTACCTACATCTCATTCGTCCATTCAAGTAAAAACCCTAACTCTTTCCCCTCATTCCTTCACTTTTACCCTAACTCTCTCTCTACAAAAGTTCAAGTCGGAAGTTCAAGTCGGTTGCTGCTACTACTTGGGGATTTCAAGGATTTTGAAACTCATATTGAAGATCTCTTGAAGTTCTTTACTTCTGCTTGCTACTTCCTTGTCGGTATATCCTCTTAGATTTTTATTCCATCTCTTGATTTTTAGGATTTCTCTTTATGGCACCTAAAAGATCAAAAACATCTCTTGTAGAGGAGGGCTCCTCTTCTAGGGACTACATTCAATATCTTAGAAGTCCCAACCTTGTTGAAAAATGGTACATCATATGTTCCATTATGATTTTTCCGGGTCGATTTGTAAATTTTTCCGATCTTGATAGGTTTAATCTCATATCTTTGTTTCAACATTGTGGTCTCTATGAGTTTTTATCTTTAGAAAATCAACCCTACTACTACCCTCAACTCATTTATTTATTTCATACAAATATGAAGGTTGTCCAATCAGATGATGGTAATGAAATTTTCATCTATACCTCTGTCAAAAATAAGAAGATGAAACTCACCTCCGAAAGAATCAACCTTATTTTAGGTTTAGATGATGAAGGGCTTGACTTAGGAGAAATTGAGATGGATGATGCCACCACCTTATCTAGAATTTATTTGCCAAATCATGGACCTCCTATGTCAAATAGGTCCATTACTGCAAAACTTGTTGCACGGATACTATCATATAATATCATTCCCCAAACAGGGAGTTATGATCAGTATTCCATGGAATTACAACAAGCCGTTTATGCAATATTCGGAAAAATTAATCTAAATTGGGGTCGTATCATATTTTGTAGGCTTCATAAGGCTTATACTTCATTTCTTCCTTTTGGTGCTCTTCTTACTCGAGTCTTTTGTGCTTATGATATCGATCTCGATGCAGAAACCAATGTAGTAAAGCACTATGAGTCTTTTGATCGTACAAGTTTAGCACGCATGAAGCTTCTTACTTCTCCACCTAGGTCTACTTTCTAGGGCTTCCCCTCCTGTTCCTTTAGCTACTTCAGCTCGTCCGTCTTCTGCTTCTAGTTTCTCTCATCCTCGTGCAGATTCTGATGATCCTCGCAGTATTTATAATGCTTTCAATTATATCATGGATCGTCAAGATGTTCTTGAGTCACACATTTCTCATCTTACTCACCTATTCACAACTCAATTTCCTCCTCCCTTTCATGATGACCAAGATGAAGATGATGAAGATTGATGTGTTACTACTTTTATATTTTCTTTCTATGTATTTTCCTACTTATTGTTGCATTTTCTATCTATTATGTAATCGTTTGAACTAAGACTAATTTTTTATGAATGACATTTTGTCTGTATTATTTTTGTGCGGATTATTTTTTTCCATTTATGTTGATGCCAAAGGGGGAGAAAATATAAGCTACTTTTTTTTTGCTTTGTGTGTTATGTTGAGGTGATACATATCTTTGTGCATGCTTTCACACCTATGCATGTTGTACATTTGATAGGGGGAGCATGTGAGCACTTGTAATATTTATTCCCATTATTTTAAGCTATTGTATTGTCATCATCAAAAGGGGGGAGAATGTTGATTCTTAATTTTGATTATTACAACACAATGCAAAGTTGTTGTTCTACTTCTTACATATTACAGGATATACAAAGGCAAAATGTTCTAACAAGCTTCTTAAAGCAAGTTGATCAAGCATAGCTACAAACAAAACTCTTATAGCTAATTGATCAAGAAAGCTACAAGGTTGCCAGCTTACAAGAAAAAGACGAAGGCTAAAAGCTCCATCTCAAGACTCAAGACTCAAAACAAGACATATGCTTCAATTTATTGTATTAAGTGTCTTGTAACAATTGTAACTTTTTTTATTTTTGCTTAAGTCTTAGAAATTCTGTAATAGCCTTGTCACACACGCTCACACATTATCTTTAAAATAATTTGAGTGTTTTTCAAACTTAAAAAGATTGAAACAAGATTGAAAAAGCTCAGCTGTTAAGTACCAGTCGACCGCCATAAGGCACCAGTCGACTGTCTTAGTACGAAACTGACTGAACTTATTCAAACTCTGACCAGTCGACTCATAACGGGAACCCAGTCGACTGTTCAAGTCGTTTCGACAGTTTGCTGATTTCAAATTTTGATTTTTCGAATTCAAAAGTTTATTTCCGTTGGTTGACAGTTAGTACAACTGCCTCTCAACGTCCAGTGATTCTAACTATATAAATAGAGAATAGAAATCACTTGGAAAAGGTTAACAACTTATTTTCCAAGCTTTTTGTTTCTTAAGTTCTCAAGCTTTTGGTTTTAAACAAGAAAAAGCATTCAAAAGCATTCTCTTTCTAAGTCTTGGTTCTCTGAAATCAGTCTAGCATAACAGTGATTTCATTTTAGACTGATTTCAGAAGTTGACCTAATAGCCACGCATAAAATTACATCCACAACAAGGCTATAGGTTAATTGTAAACTTTTTGTTCTTGTTCTTCACTCTCGGGTTGTGAGAGTGGTTTTCTCTCGATTGGAGAGTAGGGCTCTAGGGTGTAGAGTCAAGTTTTCACTCTTGGTGGAAGAGTGGGTTGCTTTCTCTAGTTGTGAGAAAGGACTACGGGTTGGACAAGGTTGTTGTCTAACGCCGTAGGGTGTTCTTGTAATTATCTCAAGAATAGTGGAAAACCTCAAGTGGGTTGCTTGGGGACTGGATGTAGGTCGGGAGGACCGAACCAGGATACATCGTGTGTACTCTTTGTATCTCTTTGAACTTGCATTTCATTTTCTTGTTTTTTATAGTTCTCTGTGAAACTTATCTGGACAGTCGACTGTATCTATTTGTAAGTTGACTGGTAAGACTTGTACTACTTTCTCTCTGAAAACTTGTGTGATAAGTCGACTGACTCTTCTATAAGTCGGCTGATCAGACTCGCTTTAAAATACTCTTCTTAACTGTCGCCCTAGTCGACTGGTTTATCTCTTCAATTCGACTGGACAGAAAAAAAGTTTAATTCCGCAATTAATTTTTATAAAACACTATTCACCCCCCCTCTAGTATTTCTTGCCTTGCCTGCAGGATCCAACAAAGTGAAGTGCATATGTATATATAAACCAAAATTTTAGAAAACATTAAAATAAGACAACAAAACTTATTAACTTACAATTTTACGAAGAGCCGATGCCTTCGGTTGGAACATAGGCCGAAACACCCCCGCAAAATTGGGTAATGACAATTTTGCCCTCGTGTATTATACACATGTATTTTGTACCGTTACGAGTAATATTCGTAACATATTTTTATATAAATGTCATACATATCTTATATTCTAATTATTTATATGTTTTTCGTTTTTTCAAAACTCATTTCAATCTTATTTTTAGCCAACTCAAACATTTATTTTAATTCTTGTGTTTTACGTGTATTGCACGTGTTTTCGATACACGTGTCGTTTACGTATATTTTTCCGTTACGTGAAATATCTTTAACATTATCAATATGAATATTTTACGTATGTTGTATTTTTATTGTTTATGAATATTTTCAATTCTCCGGAATTTATTTTGTATTCGAATATTTATTATTTATTTCGCACGTATTTTACACGTAAAATTTCATGCACATTTTATTCCAAAACTTTTATTAAGTTATGAGAAATTTTCTTCTCATTTTCTGATCACAAATGTATTATTTATTTTTAATTAAAACCCATTAGAAAAATTATTTAAAAGAAAAGCCCATTAGTTAATCTACATTTTTAATAAACACTTTTTATCCTCCACTTGTCATGTAACAACATGTACAATCAAATAAATAACAACTAACTAAATGAGAAGTGTGCACATGTGGGAAATCCAAGAGTTGGCCAATTCATGAAGGAGATCAAGAGTTGGGAGTTTGTGGTAGTAATGGTGGTGGGTGTTTAATTTTGATAATGGGCATTTATATTTTTGGTAATGAGTGTCTCTTCATTCACCCATTTAATCCTATAAATACCACCCCCTTTCTTTATAAAATCTTGCACAAAAAATCAAAAGAAAAACAAAAGATAAGAAAGATAAGAAAAGAAAGAGGAAAAAAAAGGAGAAAAAAAACGAAAAAAAGGAGTTATTTAAGTTCTTGCTTGGAGGAAGGAAGACTTGCTAGTAGAAGAAGGGAGTTCCATTCTTGGAGCTAGGAGCCATCTACTAGGAGTTTATTTTTTTTTCTTCAAATAAGGTGGGTGTCTTCTTGAACTTTCTAAAATTTTAGTATCATGTTATTCATGCATGTGTAGGAAAATTGATATTTAAAATTGTTTATACATATGAGTAGTGGTTAATTTATAATTAATGATATGCATGTTAATTAAAAGATTGATATGTAGATAAGTTAAAATGATGTTGTTTGGGTGCATGGTAATACATTATATGAATTGGATATAAATTTGTATACAAAGTTGCTAAATCATGCAAAGAAAGTTATTGTTTTGTGTTTTATTTGCACTTCAGAAAATTATGTTAATAAAATAGTTGAAATATAGAACTAAAATTTTTATGGGAGCATCTTGTCATCCTTTTAAAATTTCTTAAGATTTGGAGGTCGTTTACTATTTTAATAAAATCTAAACTCAAAACTGGCTAGTAGTTAATTGGTTGCTGGAAATCTGTATACATTTCAGTTTTTGATCAATTCAGCATTGTAAATGAAATAATTTAAGAAAAGTCAGAATTAAAATATTGTAGTAGACTCGTTAACCTTTCTGAAAAGTCTAAGAAATCAAATTTTTTCATAAAGAATTGAATTTTATATGAATTTTATAAGACTATACAGTGGCAGTATTTTAGTATTTCGACCCTACCGTATATTTCGAAGAATTCAGGGTTATAGATACATTATTTTGAGGAAACTTATAACTAAGAAATTGTAGTAGACTTGTACACTTTTATTTTGATATAAATAACGCAAAGTTTCGTGAAGTGTATGATTTTCTATGATTTTTTACAAATAGCATGAAATGTAGTTTCTGACTTTGAATTTACTGTTTTGCAAATGATACTTAAATGAGGTGATTGAAAATATAGTCTCGCTGTTTTAAGTTATATTTTGGAAAAATAAAGATCATATTCATGCTTTGATGAGATGTGAACTCAAGAAAAATATATATATGGTTAATGATGTTAGGAATTGGTTTAAAATAAATCAAAGGAAAATTATGAGATGGGTTTTCAATAGTAAATTTTAAGAGGTTATGTTTTAATCTTAATTAACTTGTATTGAGAAGGTTTTGATGAATATAAAAAGTGTATTGTGAAAATGAATAGGTTGAGATTATACTTGTTGATGAATAAATAAGAATGAATGAAAGAATTTGAATGAATTATGAATACATGAACATGAGTTATAAGGGTATGAATACCCCAAGTTATTTAACATGAAAAGATGTTGTAACTCGAGGCTTAATGAGACCCAGGTGTCGGCAAGTGTTGAAAATGAATAATTGGTTTGAGAAGTGGCCAATATAGGCTGTCATTCTCAATATATTTTTGTGAAAGACCGGTAGGAGGGTTAGCTAGCTCTAGTAGTATAATTTATTCATGTTCAAACTTAAGAATTAGGAACTAAGTGAAGATGTAGTAAACTTGGGCAAACATAAGTGGAGGGCCTCTATATAGTCGGGTGTTGGATTCCGGGACTATAGACCCAATCGGGCGATGGATTCCGAGGCTGTGGATGCTTGCGATGGAGGCAAGCCTTAATTAAATCTGGGATTATGATTGATCGGGCGGTGGATTCCGGGATCATGATTAGTTGGGCGGATAGTAGGCCGTACTCCAGTGTATATGCGTATATCGGGGCTAGAGTGACACTTGCGGGACGTTCGCACGACGAGGATTCGGTATAGTCGGGCGGTGGATCTCCGGGACTGGAATCCGTACTCGTGGAATGTCTAAACTTTGTTTTATTACTGGGTAGTTATCATGGCGAGGAATTAAACCCTTTAATGTGGAGTACGTAGGTACTTGTCCTCGGACCTATGTAGTATGGGATGCATAGAATCCGAACAATTATGCATTAGTATCATTGTAGTATAACAACTGCATTAGGGATTAAGTCATATCATACACTGACATGATTAGGATAATCACTCTTTACACTTTTATATGCATTCAAGTTTTTGATTGTTAAAATAAGAGATTTCGTTACAAAACAGCATAGAGAGGATCGCTGTTTATAATATTGCATCGGTTGTAAGCAACTGACGTGCCCACAGTTTCATATGCAGGTCTTGGAACATACAGGAAGATGTAAAGATGAATTTGATGCTGATGTTTACTTACATGTCAAAATTGTTAAAATTGTATATTTATCCTGTTGTACTTCATTTATTTTCTGGTGCGTTATTGTTGTAAAAGAACAATGTCGTAATAAAAAGTTTTAAATTCCTTGTAAAATTGTACAAAGTAAAGTGTAGATCCTGTTGAGCTACGAATTACCGTATTTTGGTATTCGGGGCGTTACATAGGAAATTTCATTGAATGGTCATCTGCTGGTTCGGCGGCTGGTCGACGAATCGGGACTTTCACACCAGCAGGAGTCTGCACTGTGGGAGAGATATAACGTCTAGTCATCCTCTCATACCAAGCCATGTAAGTCGCATGCACTGATGCATCGAACGGAGGAATGTCACCAATGATGTCGTCGAACTGGTGCGCCTTCCATCTATCAACATATGAAACCAAGCATGCGGCCCAATTGTGACCGGGTTGTGACCCATTCCAGTAAGAGAATGCATATCGGCATTGTATGGTTCAACAACAGGAATACTTTGAAGCAGACTAAACTGACGTAGCACTCTATTAGCGAAGTAGAATTCGATTGTGCGAAAGTTGATTAAAGGTGCCTTTGTCAGCCATAGCTCGCACCTATACAAGCAAATAGGCGGTAGTCGACCCAAACGCGCCTCCATGTAGGGCTGCCACACGACGCAATCATCTGCCAATCTATCCAATTCATCTCGAAAGTATGCCAGGCATCTATTGGGGTTGGCCTTCCATGGGAGATTGCTTAACCAGTACACACCTAGTGGAGGTAATATGTGTTGGTCCTCGGGTACATGAATCCAATTGGGTGATTGCCTACACACTACGAGCTGACCAACATGAATACGTTCCCAAATCCAAACTTGAAGCAACATCATTGGTCCATTCATCTGCACCGAACCAAGAATGCAGTTGCACAAACTCCTGTACAGAGACACCAATGCGGTACTACCCCAATTATATACTCTGACTCTTCGCAGATTAGCAATCAATGGAAAGTACATCAACGACACCGACCAGTCGAATTCGGGAACATCATGCCGCCAAATAGTGTCAAGATGTACGCCCAACAATAGCACTCAACCTCGACCTCAGTGGAATCTTCATTCAACCTATTCTTGATAGTCTCCTTCAACCACTTCAAGCAAATGAACGTTCCATTTACTGCCACCGTTTAGACTTCAACACCAAGGTATTGTTCCACAAGATATACCGGCTCGAAGTCCATCGTACCGGTTACTGTCTGTCTATCGATTGGAAGACCTATGAGTACGGAGACGTTTTGTAGTGTTACGGTCATCTCCCCGACCGACAGGTGGAAGGTATGGGTTTCAGGCCACCATCTCTCAAGAAGTGTGGTAAGAAGAGGCCGACCACATTTAATCGAGCTCATCAGTCCAATACCATATAAGCCGTTGTCCCGTAGAATCTCGTGAATCCGTGGGTGCATAGGAAGTGGATGACCCCCCCTAAATGTACACTCCTTAGATTCGCCTTCCCACACGGCCTTCGAACGGTGTTGCGATTGGAGAGTAAGCAGTGTAGGGTCGAGGGGACCTGGACCTCCAGAAGGAACATAAGCTGATGAAGCAGGGGCTGATGAAGAAGGGCCCACCTCATTTGGTGAAGCGGTAGGATTAGTTGAGACCTACACAACAATAAAATTTAAATCAATACACCGATATTATATTTTATTGTATGATAATCAAACTAATCGAATACAAACAATTATTCACTTATATTAGTACGCTCGGTACTACCACGAGTACGCTCGGTACTACCACGACCACGACCACGTCCACCGTGAGGAGGTGGGCCAAAAGAAGTACATGGTCCGTCGCCTTGAGTGTTTGAAGGTCTATTACTCGTTCCTTCCTCCACATTACCCATCATGCATGCCATTTATAATAAACGAGAGTACACTACAACTTAAACAAATTGTTATTAACTATACAAAAATATATAACTATATAAAAACTATATACAAACTATATAGCAAAAGTTCTCAACATTTCTCAAATAATTCTACACTATATACTGACATATATTATCAAAATTCCTATTCAACATTTGTCAAAAAATTTACACTATACACCTACATATATAACCAATCATCCAATATTTTCGAATAATAGAACTATTCTAATACTGTTTGATTGTTCGTCGAATATCAATCAATTTATCATCGTACTAATGTACAACTAAAAAGTATTATCAATTCAACATTTTACAAAAAATTACTATATATTATCATATTTCCTATTCAACATATTTCAAAAAAAATCAACAATATGTTCCTACATATATTATCAAAATCCCTATTGCAAATTTCTCAACATTTCTATTCAAATTTGCTAACAAATTCTAAATATGCCGTTAACAATTTCTCAACATATCTCAAAATTAACCCGAAATTTAAAATGCAAAAGTATGGAAAATATACTGTTAAAGTTGGGTGATTGAAGACATAGATAGTGAATAGGAGGTCGAAGAAGCTCCTTCAACCGCACTCTTTTCCCCCAAATTCCCGATAGAACGATCTCTTGGATATTGGAGTTTAGGGTTTTCAGAGTGTGAATAGAGGGAGTTGAGAGTGTGAGGAGAGATCGTAGATGAGAGATGTGGAAGATCGAAACGGCCAAGGCGAGGATTTTTGGGTTAATCGACGAGATGAGATCGACGAAATGGGTTAGTGTTTTGGGGTTAGTAGAGGAAGAGGGAGATAAAGAGTTGAAAGAGAGAGTGAGGTCGAAACAGCGAGTTTGGGTATTAAAAACCCCCAAACGACACTCGCTGTCTCAAAAAGTGAGTTTGGGAAAACCCCATTGCTTTTTGAGACAGCGAATCTTGGGCAGGGAGAAATAAAAAAACCCAAGCCTCACACTCGCTGTCTCAAAAAGCAATGAGATTTTCCCAAACTTGCTTTATAATACGAGTGGGTCAGTTTGGGATTTTTTAAAAAGTAGGTCGGTTTGGGAAAAACTTTCAAAAAGAGGGTCATTTTGGGGAAAAATTCCATGCCGCCCCCCCATCGGCCTAACCTTACCCGACCCGACCTGGGTCACAGGCACTGGTCAGGTTCGAACACCACCCTCCATTTTTTGGTCTGCTCGGCCCGACTATGACTCGCCACCCGGTGCCCCGACCCATGACCCGCCCCACCTAACCAAATTCGAGCTGCGGGTCAGGCCTGCATGGCCCGTTGACAGCTCTACATTAAACTTAGGGGTGACAACAGGTCCAGGCCACGGCCCACCGGGCCCAACCTTGTAGCTGGTCGGTCCTAATCCGGGCTGCCTTTGGGACCAGTCTGGGCTAGGCTGGTCACAAAGTTAGGGAATCCCAGCTTGAACTAGGCCCCTAGCCTGGGCATCCCGATTCCGTGTTGACCTTGGTCGGGCCGGGCCGAGCCAATTTTTTAAAAATATATATATTCATTTTTTTATAAAAAAAAATTCTCCCATTCTCTTAACCTATAAAATAAATCAAAAATCATATAATATTATAGGAAATTCCGATGTACAAGAATCATATAAAAAAAACATGTGTTATTTTTCTCAAGTGTTGAAGTCTGGAATGATTTACAAGGGTTAAAATATATATATATGGAATTTATAAAATTCACACACTTCTTGCATACCTTACCACCCTCTTTCGGATTGGACTGAGATGGAATATATGTAAAATATATGTGGACTTCAGAAGTTTGTTCTCTATGTTTTTGGAAGAAGATAGGTTCTCAGTGTTTTGTGTTTGAGTATATTCAACAAGAATTTCATCATCATTGTGTGGAAAACTAGAAAGATGAAACACGAGAATACTATCAACAAACTCTTTAATAATATCAACATCTTATTGTGGAACATAACTAGTGGTAGATGTATTGGTGGATTCTTATCCACTTTGATTACGTGAACGTGATAATGCCATTAGTGTATGTAATTTATAAAATTGATATGAAAAAAATTTTAAGAAATTAACAAGCAACAAATTAACAACTAATAAACATTGAACTATAAAAAAGATACTGCCCTAGAAGAATTGCAAGAATAATTTGATAATGCCTTTTGAACATTTCTTCACTTTTTCCACAAACTGCAAGAGTAAATTGAGAGAGTTGAGACTTCAAAAAATTATTTGGTATGAACTGAGAGAGTTTAGATAATAGTTAGGAAGTTTGGGTGTGATGAAAATGGTATGGAATGGGTCTCTATTTATAGAATTTCATATTTTTTGTATTTCTTATTTTAGACAAAAAACTAGCCGTTATAGCCATTTGGGGGGGGGGGGGGGGGGGGGGGATTTTAGTAATGGTCCGGTCTGGTACGATCCGTGTCAAAACCCAGCAGGCATAGTCCCTAAGCTATCTGGTTCAAAATTGGGCAGCACAGGGAATTTTGTAACCAAGACCTAGGGACCAGACCGCCTAGGGATGTCTGGTTCGGTTCGAGCCCAACTTGGGCCTATCGAGGCGTCAAAATAGGTCAAAGCTGGGTCAGATTAGAGGGTGAGTTAACGGAGAAATCAAGCGGTTTGGGTCCACTTCATAATTTTGGATAACGTGTGAGCATTTTTTCTATCTAACACAACAGCTGGAAGAATTTTTTGTATTTTCCCAAAAATTTTGGAAACATTGGACACCTTACATTGTTAAAAAAAATATGAGGCCTGGCTATGAGCCTATTAGGCTACTACTTTTAGGTTAAAAGTCTAACCGAAAATGATTATGAACCCTGCCCAATCGAACACGAAACCACAACCGTCGAATACACTTCCAACCGTCCGATCACGATTAAAACCCTTCCAAAGTTGGATTGTTTCCTAAACACGAAACTAACTCCCAAAATAAACCACCTTCGAAACTAATTTCTAAGATAAACCAGTCCTCATAGGCCACAGTTGCGAATTGCGGTCTATTTGATTGTGAGGACGCAGAATGTACTTTTTTCGAGGCCGCAGTTCCCAACTGCAGTCTTAGTTCATTTCATATTTGTGCTAGAGAGACTTCGAGACTTAGGCAAATTTTTCTAAGTAAAAATATACTAAATATAGGTTGCAGTTGGGAACTACGGCCTAAATATATTAGAGGCCACAGTTGGGAATTGCGGTCTATGTTATATATATACTAGGTTTGCCCATTGACACGTGCCCACGGCACGTCTTCGGAATGGTGCACCTGATTTGATTATATAAAATAGTTTTAGAGGTCTAACAAATTAATTTAAGTAAGAAACATATTATATGAGGAAGCAACATATCTACCTTTAAGCTCAACCATCACCTTCTTGATCATTAACTTGAACTTACCTGGAATGCATATAGTTTGTTAGAAATAGGGCTACAAATGAATCGAGCTATTTGCGAGCTATTCCGCTCGAGCTCGATCAAAGCTCGGCTCGAACCGAACTCAAGCTCAAAACTAAGCTCGTTTCGTAAACGAGCTGAGCTCGAGCTTTGGTTTTTTTTTTAGGCTAAGCTCGCGAGCTATTCGGCTTGAATACGGTCAAAGCACGGTCAAAGCTCGGCTCGAACCGAGCTCGAGCTCAAAACTGAGCTCGTTTCGTAAACGAGCCGAGCTCGAGCCTGAAGGTATTCGGCTCGGCTCAGCTCGATTGCAGCCCTAGTTAGAAACATTGCATAGAGTTTTTTTTAACTTCAACATCACTTTTAGATGCTTGTAATAGTTATGCAAGGACATGATCATATAGGTTTTATAGAGCTTACTCTAATCCCATAACCACTATGAGCATGTCTAAATACAATGGTAATCCAAGTGCAGGTGTGAAGGTATCTACAATACCAATAATCTAAACATTTATTTGTCTGAGACTTGGTTTGCAATTGAAATACCTCTTATTATTATTTCAACCAAAATGTGATACATGAAGTTCTCAAAATTCTAATCCAAGCAAATCATTTCTTTTATATCCACTTTGTCTCCCCATTGAACCTTTATAAAAAAAAAATCAAAATGGATCCATAACAAATTTACTTTAGCTATCTTTCTTGAGTGGACAGTTTGCACCCTTCACTGGTAAACTGCAGTCATCCCAATCCTATATATCCAAACATACACTAAAAGTTCTTATGTGTTATGTTCTCCATGGTTTCTAATAACCATTGAAGGGAACACTTCGCGATAGTATAATCTATTGTAGTAAAGAAATTTATGTTACATATTTGCCAAGTTATTTTAGGTTGCTGATCAGCTTACCTGTCCTGCTATGACTATATGGGAGAGAGAGAGAGAGAGAGAGAGAAATTGGAGCTCTCTGGTTTGGGGAATAGAGGGAGCAAACTGATCTAAATAGGAGAGAGAGAGTGAGAGAGAGAGAGAGAGAGAGAGAGAGAGAGAAAGAGAGAGAAAGATAATGAAATAAATAAATGAGTTTTTTTTTTTTTTGGATGGGGGGAATGTCTTTTGAGAGCTTAGATTTGGACCATTGATTTCTTTACTATTGAAGGAGAGTCACTAGATAGTTTTTCTTTGTGTTTTATTATATATATATATATATATTGGGAACTGCGGCCTATATTTAATGAATTTTTACTTAGAAAATTTTAAACTAAGGCTGCTGTTGGGAACTGATCTGGACCATTGATTTCTTTACTATTGAAGGAGAGCCATTTCATAGTTTTTCTTTGTGTTTTATTTTATATATATATATATATATATATATATATATATATATATATATATATATATATATATATATATATATATATATATATATATATATATATTGGGAACTGCGGTCTATATTTAACGCATTTTTACTAAGTCTCGAAGTCTCTCTAACCCATATATGAAATGAACTAAGGCTGCAGTTGAGAATTGCGGCCTCGAAAACACACATTTTTGAAGATACTGCCGTTCCCAACTGCAACTTCACAATCGAACAGGCCATAGTTCGCAACTACGCCCTATGAGTACTGGTCTATCTATGAAATTGGTTTAGAAAGTGGTCTATTTTAGAATTTAGTTTAAAAAAGTGACCGATTTCGGGAAAAATCTCAGAGTTGCGTTTGGTTTGTTGTTTTGAAAACAGTTTTCTGAAAACAGTTTCTGAAAAGAGTTTTCTGAAAACAGTTTTCTGAAAATGAGAGTGTAAAAGCTGTTTGGTAATAGTTTTTTATGAAAACAGTTTTTTTGAAAATGAGAGTATAATGTATGTATTGGTTTGGTTGTATGTATATACTGTATACAGTATATACACTCTGACATATACATACATACTGATATATAATAATTTAAAGTATTTTATTATAATAAACATATTTAATAATATACATATTTATAATAATATATAATAATTATAATAATATATATGTCATAATAATATATTCAAATTATATATTAAACAACTTATTATAATAATAATAAATTATATAATAATATATATAATAGTAATATATCATAATAATAATATATTATAATAATAGATTATTATAATAGTATATATAAAATAGTATATGAAATAATAGTATATATAAAATAGTATATATAAAATATTAAAATAAAATAATATATATATAAAGTAATAATATAATATAATAATAGTATATATAATAATAATATAATATAATAATAGTATATATAAAATAGTATATATAAAATAGTATATATAAAATAATAATATATATAATATTATTATACTATAATAATAGTACATATGAAATAATATATACAAAATAATAATATATTATAATAATTGTATATTATATAATAATACGAAATAATTTATTACAATAAACATATTTAATTATATACATATATATAATAACATTTAATAATTATAATAATATATATTAAAATAATCTATTATAAATATATATTAAAAAATTTATTACAATAATAATAAATTATATAATAATATATAATAGTAATATATAATAATAATAATATATATTATAATAATAATAGATTATTATAATAGTATATATAAAATAGTATATATGAAAAAATAATATATATTATAATAATAGTGTATATATATATATATAAATAAAAATAATAATATAATATATATAATAATAATAATATAATAATAATAATAATAATAATAATAATAATAATAATGTACATGTAACAATAATATATTATAAATATATATATAACAATATTTTATAATAATAGTATATTATATAATAATAAATATAATAATATATAATAGTAATATATTATATATTAATATATATAATAATATGTAATAATAATATATAATAATAATAATATATATAATAATAATATAATATAACAATAGTACATATAAAATAATATAAAATAGTATATATAAAATAGTATATATAAAATAATAATATATATAATAATATTATATTATAATAATAGTATATATAAAATAATAATATATTATAATAATTTTATATTATATAATAATATGAAATAATTTATTATGATAAACATATTTGATTATATACATATATATAATAACATATGATAATTATAATAATATATATGTAATAATAATCTATTATAATTATGTATTAAACAATTTAGTACAATAATAATAAATTATATAATAATATATAATAGTAATATATAATAATAATAATATATATTATAATAATAATAGATTATTATAATAGTATATATAACATAGTATATATGAAAAAATAATATATATTATAATAATAATAGTGTGTGTATATATATATATATATATATATATAAAATTGTTTATATAATAATATATATAAATAATTATATAATATATATAATAATATAATACATATATAATAATAATAATAATAATAATAATAATAATAATATATGTAACAATAATATATTGTAAATATATATATATATATAACAATATATTATAATAATAGTATATTATATAATAATATATATAATAATATATAATAGTAATATATTATATATTAATATATATAATAATATGTAATAGTAATATATAATAATAATAATATATAATAATAATATAATATAATATAATAATAGTATATATAAAATAAGATAGATAAAACAGTATATATAAAATAATAGTATATTATAATAATTGTATATTATATAATAATATAAAATAATTTATTATAATAAACATATTTAATTATATACATATATATAATCGCATATAATAATTATAATAATATATATGTGATAATAATATATTATAATAATATATTAAATAATTTATTATAATAATAATAAATTATATAATAATATATATTATAATAATAATAGAATATTATAATAGTATATATAAAATAGGATATATGAAATAATAATATATATTATAATAATAGTTTATATATATATATATAAATATTAAAAGATAATAATAATAATAATAATAATAATAATAATAATAATAATAATAATAATAATAATAATAATAATAATAATAATAATAATAATAATAATAATAATAATAATAATAATAATAATAATAATAATAATAATAATAATAATAATAATATATGTAACAATAATATATTATAAATATATATAATATATGTAACAATAATATATTATAAATATATATATAATAATAATGATATATATAAATAGATTTAGAAAGAGGATGTGAAAAAACAGAAAATATGTGAAGTGGAGTTTTGTGAAAACTGTTTTCAAAAAACAACATAACCAAACGGGTTTTGGGTTTTTGGAAAACTAAAAAAAGGAAAAAACAACAAACCAAACAGATTCTAGTGCACACTTCCTAGCCATTGCTGCTCTTCTTACAAAACAAAATTTAACCAAAAAATGACCCTGCAATCAAGTCTGTCTCTCTCGAAGCCGGCGGATGGTGGTGACCATTATAACTTCGAGTTCGCCTTCGACTCCGCCACCTTCTTTGATGGTGTCCTCAAAGTCGAGATTTTGGCTAACGTGGACGGGCATACATCCGACGTCGAGTGGGCTCCACCTCGGAAGCGTAGGAGGAAGGAAGATGATTGAGATGATGGCGATGGCGATGATGATGATGATGATGATGATGATGATGATGATTAGTGGCGGATGCACATGTATCCCAGGGTGAGCGGTCGCTCACCCTGGATTTTAATTATACGACCAATTATTTTGATTATCTAGTCTAATTTTAAAGCCGCTCCTAAATCCGCTCCCCCTGTAATGAAGCCCGCTCCTTTTGGGCCTCGAAAATGCTCATTCTCACTGCTGCCTGCTTCTCTATTTGGGCCAACAGTCAAGACTGCTCCTTTATTCGGCTCAAAACTTGCAAGCAGTTCTTTTTTCTCCCATAACAGATGGCTACCAAAATTCCAAAAAATAAAAAACTGGGTTGAAAAAGAAGCCCATACGGGAGAGTCAATTTGGTCCGGCATTTGTATTCGCAGAATGCACGGTTGCACACAAGTCGCATGTAAATTTGATAATAAATTAGGTTTATGATTGTTGTTGTTTGACTATTGATAATAAATTAGGGGTTTATAAATTAGGTTTCTTATGTTGTTGATTCATTGATTATTGATACTAAATTAGGGATTTATTTGATACAATTTTAATTTTAGTTCAATTTTCAAACAGCAATGGAAATTTTTTTAGTTCTTGTGATTTCGCTCCCGGTGGATACAAATCCTGGCTCCGCCACTGATGATGATGATGCCATTGCCACAAACAAGAACGATAAAGGTTGTTCCTTTTTATTTTGGTCGTGCTCAATTAGGGTTTTGTTTCTTAAAAGATTCTGTCATCTGTGAAATGAAGCCATGAACCTTTTTCTTTTCTTTCTTTGTTCTCTGTTTAAGGTTTTTAATTTTTGATGTGCATTTGCATTGATGTATTATTGTGGTTGGAAACTGAAAGCAGTGTTTTTGTTGTTGATAGATGGCTTTAGAATGTAAAATAGGCCTAGGTAATACAAACAAGCAACTTAGAGGATACAAAAGGCTTTGGAATATGATTTGCGGACACTCGATTGAATAGTATTTTCACAACGAAGGCTTTAATAATACGGCCCCGTGCGTGGAAAAAAGATCAAATTGGCTAGTCAATACTTTAATTGTTATTTTTTATTAGCAGACACCGGTTCCTGTGCTTTCGCCGCCGCTCTGATTAGGTTCTCCTCACTTGAGCCTTGTGACCTCCATCTATTAATTTGTCTCTTACTCTTTCTCTAGTACTCCACCGCCTTCTTCACCCTACACTACATGCTTCTCTCTGTCCCTCTCTTCAGCTCTCCTCTTCCCTCCACTTGCCAATGCCATAGTTCCCCCACACCCCCCTATTTTTCACTGTCGCTAAATGAGATATTTGCATCACCTTTTACCTCTTTTGCGCCCCAATTATATCCTCCCCCGAATGTGTTAGTCCCTGATTTTGTAACTTGCCCTCATCTTCGCTGTATTCTCCTCCACCTTGGTTCTTATCCTCCTGTCCTAACTCTGTTCCCCTCCCACCATCACTGTAATCACCCCCACCATGTTCCTGAATTTCCTTCACTTCTGGGATTAACACCTCTTCATTTTGAGCCCCAAATTGTATTCGGCACACATCCCTTGAATAATCTCCACATGAGTCCACTTATAGCTCACCCGTACTGGACATTTCTTTGCTTAGCTGAGTTGTGTTTATATCTTTTTTTCGTAGTCCTATTTTCTTGCATTGGCCCAATTTTATTAAACCCCCTTCTTCTTGAATTACTTTATTTTTTTAAGCAAAGCCCATCCGTTCCTAAATGACTCAGCCCCGGCCCAACTCCTTGCGCCTTCTTTGAGACTGCAAGAACAACTAGCCACATCAACTCCTCGAAATCCACTCTTGTCAATGTCAACATCTCAGTCTGTGGGGGGCCCGCTGTCACCTTGAGCTCTCTTTTGGCACCTACTGTTCCTGCTAATTTCTGTGTAGGAGCAAAACAGACTGAAACACCAGGTTTGGCTCCGGCGACAGACCCTCTGACGCCCAAGTCAAAAACATAAAGATATGGTGGATTTTGAAAGTGGAATTTGCAATTACCTTATTTATGAGGAGGTCTAGAGGTATATATATAGTTGTTGAGGGGACCTGTTTCAAGATATTCATCTATCTTTACTTATCAGTATTTGGATAGAGTCGGTTACCCCCTCCATGTGAATAGATCGAGCTAGGACTCTTCTCTAGGTGAAGAGATAAAGTTTGCAAACTCTCTCTTGTGCATGGAGGGATAGAATCGGTTACCCCCTTAGAAATAAGGGGTTTAACTAGGTTCTTTCGACGAATCTGGACTCCTTTTCAGCAGTCTCCTATTACAGGTTGTTTTATCCGTGAGAGCCTTAAGATTCGTTCTTGATCTGAACGATCCCGATTTGTTCTAATTATTTTACCTATATCAGAAGTCCCCCATTTCAGAAGACTGAGTTTCACAGCCTTTGATGAGTTCCCGTTTTTAACGGTTTACAAAACTTATGGGGTCTTCAAGGGCGTTTGAATCTTGTTTGGGGTGTAACGACATTGTTATTAGTTTGTAAAATACCCAAAAATATGTTAAGAATTTTTTGGATTTTTGTTATTTTTTTTAAAAAAATTTTGGGAAATATTTGGATTTTTCTCAATTTCTAATCATTTTTCAGAATTTTAATTAATTAATCTGAATTTTTAATTAATTTATGAAATTTAAAATTATTTTTTCTAATATTATAATTATCTCTTGAAAATTTATAATAATTTGCCGAATTTATAAATTTTCTACAATATTTTTATTATTTTTCAAATTTTTAATAATTTTTCTGAAATTTATAATTAATAAAAAGAATTTAATTAATGAATAATACCTGTGTGGATCTTAAAGTGATTTGGATTGTTAATCTGAACTGTCACGAATTTTGAGCAGATCGGGTGGTTGGGATCGCGTGAAGCTACCTCTCTCTCCAGTTGGACAGATTGCCATTGGGGAGAGGTGGGACCCAATGTCAGTGAGATAGTGTTGACATGTGGGTCCTACTACCACGTGGCAATTCTTTTTCTTTTTTTCTTCTTTACACGTGTTTCGTGCGTGTTGGCATTGCGTTGTCGTTTGAAGCAATGCTGATCGCTTATCAAACACGACATGCTTTTCGAGACGATCGGAAAGTCGACGAAGGCGATAGGAAATAGCCTCCTCGATTGTGATTTTGGTGCTGGGGAGCGGGGCCCACGCGCCACGTGGACCCATGAATGGCCGCCATGTCATATTTGACCGGTCAACTTTAGTTGATTTTTTTGGGTGCCTCTTGGTGTTGCCTGACGTCAGCGACCAATTTTTTTTCTCGTTTTCCTCCAGCTTCTTTTTTTGGGGTGGGCTTGCATGTGCGATGTACATGCTTTCTCTTTCCTCATTTTTTGGGCCCTTGCGCTCAATTGCAGTAAACGGACATTCTTGGTACTACACAGTTTTGATTGGGGCGTATGACCCCTTGTTTCGAAGCGGACTCGAAGGTCTACACTCTCTGATCAGAAGTCTAGGAATCGTCCGTCTTGGCGGTCAAAACTGGCCCACAATGTGTGCCTCTAGGGAGTTAAGAAGATGAGCTACGAACTAGGCAGTTAAAATCGGTTTTTGGAACTAATCGGTCTACAAGCGATTAGTGATTAATCGGTTAATCGAAAAATAATCGGGGATCAAATCGAATTAATCATTATATATATATATATATATAATTAAAAAAAGATATATCCTCATTATACAACAACTCTAAATCCTAACATAAAACTATTAGGAGAATATCAAATATGAACATATAATTACAGAGAATAAGTAATACTTTGTTTGAGCTGAGTTTGGATTCTGGATGTAGGTCGGATCGGGTTTGCTGGTCGGTTCCATCAAACAAAAACAATTGGGGAGTATGAGCAACGCGAGCAGCAAAAAGATGAGGAGGTGCAGTAGATGCGAGCCGGGTCAAGTATGCGACAGCGGGTCGAGTTTGGGTTTGCTCGAGGAAGAAGAAGAGAATCAATTTGGGTTTGGGTTTGCGCGAGGAAGAAGAAGAGAGTGGTGACATGTTTGGTTTGAGTTCGCACGAGAACCAGAAAGGGTTTGGATTTTGGATTTGAATTTGAGTTTGGGTCGGATTGAGTCCAAATAATGCAAATGAGAATGAAAATTAGATGAGGAGATTTAATCGGTTAATTAGCCACTTAAAATCGGCCGATTATACCCGATTAAATCACTAACTATTGAAATATTATAAATCGTTAAAAAAATAATCGCTTAACCTCCGATTAGCGATTAATCGGGGATTAATCGCATGTAATCGGGGATTTTAACTGCTTAGGCTACGAAGAGGACTTTGCTACGAAGAAGCTATGAAGAGGAGCATCGGTGCCTGAATGCTATGAAGAGAAGCTTTGCCCATCGGAGGAGTTACAAAAAGGAGTTTCGCTCCCGGGGAGCTACGAAGAGGAGCTTCGGTGTCGGGAGGCTTTGAAGAGGAGCTTCGCTTCCATGGCGCTACGAATATGAGCTTCGGCATCGGGGAGCTACGAAGTGGAGCTTCGCTCTTGAAGGGGTTCTATGTAGAGAAGATTCGTTCTCGAGAGGCTAATAAGAGGAACTTTGTTATCGGGAAGCTTCACGCCTGTACTGGAAGGTTGATAAGGATTTTCCAAGTGTTTCTTCTCGACTCGTACTTTGTGTTGCCACCTTCTGAATTGGGTCTGTGAGTTTAGGAAACAGCTTTAAGCGAGAGTTGGACTCTAAACTTGTTGTTTGATTCCAACAAGTTTGTAGAGAAAACTCTAGGAGGGAGTTGAAAGCCAAACTTACTGTTTAAGGGTGGCAATTGGCTCGAACCCAACCCAGGCCCACCTAGGTCCGACCCGATAATTAGTGGGCTTGGGCTAATAGTTCTCATTTCGGGTAGGGCCCAGGCACAATTTTTTAGGCCCGAGGAAAATTCGGGCCAGGCTCGGGCCTAATTTTTAATCCCGAAGAAAAATCGGGTCGGATTCGGGCCTAATTCGGGCCAAGGCTCGGGCCTAATTTTTAATCCCGAAGAAAAATCGGGTCGGATTTGGGCCTATGTTTTCAACTTTGAGCTCGGGCTCGGGCTATACGGGTCCAGCCCAAATCCGGTCCGTTGCCAGCCCTATTGCTGTTTGAATCCAACAAGTATGTAGAAGTGACTCGGGGAGGGGGTTGGACTCTGAATTTGCCGTTTGAACTCTACTAATTTGTAAGAGCGACTCATGAAGGGAGTTGGACGTCGAACTTGCCTTTTGAGCCTGCCAAGCTTGTAGAGGCGACTCGAGGAGGGAGTTGCCACTGACCTTGTCGTTTGAGCCCGACCAACTTGTAGAGGCGACTCGAGGAAGGGAGTTGGATGCCAAAACTTACCATTTAAGCCCGACATGCTTGTAGAGACGTATCGAGGAGAGAGTTGGCGTCGGACTTGCTGTTTGGACTTGACACGCTTGTAGAGGTGATTCAAGGAGGGAGTTGGGGCAGGACTTGCTTTTTGGACCCGGCAAGCTTGTAGAGGCGACTCGAGGAGGGAGTTAGCACCGATCTTGCCGTGTGGACCCGATAAGCTTGTAGAGGCAACTTGAGGAAGGAGTTGGTGCCGATCTTGTCGTTTGGACCCAACAAGCTTGTAAAGGCGAATCAAGGAGAGGGTTGGATGTCGTACCCGATGCTTGAAGGTGAACTAATTGCGGGAGAAGCTCTATGGACGAGCTTGAGTTGGTGAATTGTTTGTATTCGAATTCTTCTTTACATTGGATCGAAGTCTTTGGTGTTTGCTAACATTGTAGTAGCTCCATCCCTCTCTTTATTGACAGATTGTCGTATATACCCGGGGAGCCCCTCGCGATGCTGAGCATGCTCTTGTGACAAGTTGCGTGTGACAGAGTTGGAGCTTTCCTGGCTAAAGGCCGCGTTGGTTGAAAAAGACTTGGAGTTCGCTTGTCTTGATCATTCGAGATGTCTCATATATATATATATGGGAAGTCTTCCGTTCTGCACCACCTATGGTGCACATGGCGTGTGCACTCGGCCTTCCCACCTTTGTATCGACGATCCGAACCGTTCACATTGATCTACACATCTAAATTAGTATAAATATGTAAAATCATATCATTTGAAATTCATTTGCCCATCCATTGAAGTGTTACAAAATTGTATGGCTGAAAATCATTATTTTTTATAGTTACATGATGGATGGGCAAATGAATTTCAAATGATTTGATTTTACATATTTAGACTAATTTAGATGTGTAGATCAATATGAACGGTTCGGATCGTCGATACAAAGGTGGGAAGGTTGAGTGCACACGGAGGGGTGGTGCACAATGGAAGATTTTTCTATATATATTTATATAGCTTCCGTTGAGCATCACTTTTGTGTGCACTACCTTGTGCACTCACTCCGTGGAGCCCCAATGAAAAATCCGAACCACTCATCTTGTTCTACACGCCTAAGATTACCTAACAATAAGAAATCAATTAATTTGAAGTTCATTTACATGTACATCATGTTATAAATTTTTGGCCATACAATTTTGTGATGATGTAAATCATGAGCAAATGAACTTCAGATTACTTGATTTCTTATTGTTAGGCAATCTTAGGCGTGTAGAACAAGATGAGCGGTTCAGATTTGTTATAGGGGCTCTACGGAGTGAGTGCACAACAGAAGCGCTCTCACTCTCTCTCTCTCTCTCTATATATATAGGGAAGTCTTCCGTTGTGCACCACCTATGGTGCACACGACGTGTGCACTCAGCCTTCCCGCATTCGTATCGACGATCCGAACCGTTCACATTGATCTACACATCTAAATTAGTCTAAATATGTGAAATCAAATCATTTGAAATTCATTGGTCCATCCATTGAAGTGTTACAAAATTGTATGGCTGAGAATTATTGTTTTTTATAGTCACATGATGGATAGGCAAATGAATTTCAAATGATTTGGTTTTACATATTTAGACTAATATAGATGTGTAGATCAATGTAAACGGTTCGGATCGTCGATACGAAGGCGGGAAGGCCGAGTGCACACGGAGGGGTGGTGCACAATGGAAGATTTTCCTATATATATACATATATATATATATATATATATATATATATACGCTCCCCACCCCCTACCCCCTTCTCCGTGTGTCCAAACATTATTCAAGAGTATCCTGACGTATTCGAGAGTATCCCCAGAGTATCTGATCTTTTTTCAAATAATTGCTGGGATACGTATCTTGTATGTATTCGATGAGTATCTGGTGAGTATCCCACCGGATATGTATCCGGTACGAGATACGCATTCCTGGGAGAGTATCCGTGCTTCCTAGGTTTTGGTTGAGGCTGTTGATCCGGTTGAGGCTGTTGAACTTGTTGAGGTTGTTGAAGGGGGTCCTTCGCATGAGGAGGAAATGAAGGAAGATGGTTGGCTTGTCGGTTGTCGTCTTCCCCTTCCTCCTTGGAGGCATGACTGAGAAGGTAGTTTTGGACTGACGAGTTGGATTGGAGATCTTTTCTGTTTTCCATAGATGGCGCCAATATGTTGCTGCTAATTTCTGTATGGGAGCAAACACATATGTGAATTCTTTTAATGAAAGCAATAAAGATCAAACCTTCGCTGTTCGTTGGTGTTGACCGCCATAAACTGCACTTGACTCCAAGATTCGATCGTCAAGGATGACTGATATCGTTCTCGTGTACCTGCAAAATAGTTTGAAACACGGGTTGGCCTCAGCGACAAACTCTCCGACGCCCAAGTCAAAAACTCAGAGATATGGTGGGTTTTGGTGAGCGGAATTTGCAATTACTTGATTTATGATGAGGTCTAGAGGTATATATAGTCGTTGAGGGGTACCATTTTCAAAATATTCATCTATCTTTACTTCCCGGTATTTGGATTGAGTCGGTTACCCCTGTATGTGAAGAGGTCGAGTCAGGTCTCTTCTCTTGATGAAGAGATAGAGTTCAAACTCTCTTGTATATGGAGGGATAGAATCGATTACCCCCTAAAAGTAGGGGGTTTAAATTGGGTTCTTTTGATGAATTTGGACTTCTTTGCGCTAAGGTTGCTTCAACAGCCCTTATTACACGCTGGATTGAGTCAGTGGGAATGAAAACGGCCCAGTCCCTCTCATCGGGCATGTATCTACTGAAATTTACCATTTTACCTTTAAGAGCTTTAATATTCGTTCCTGATTTGAACGCTCCCGATTTTGTTTCATTTTTTACCCATATCACCTACGTCAATGCTTTTCGGAAGTCCCATGTTTCGATGGTTAGCTGATATGGCCTAATGTTGATCTGACCTCCAAACTTTTCCTGTGCCGTTGCTTTCCATCTGAGTTCTCTCTCTTTTGCACACCATGGCAGTGGAACCGACCTCAAAGATTGGAGATAAAATCCTATAATAGTATGGTTGGCCTGCACTTGATGTGCTTAAATTAATATACTCAATGGTAGTGGAACCCTGGTACTCAACTATAAGCCAGTAGTAGTTAGCCCTCTATAAGTCTCAATGTAATATGTTGGACTTCAATATGACACTCAATTTATTACTTTAGCCTTTCATAAGTCGGTATTCAAGTAACTCAATATAATATGTTAGCCTTTGATAATTCTGACAAAATGGCAGTGGAACCCTGGTATTCAACCATACACCACTAGAAACAGTGTTTGCAATATTTCTACAACTAAATGTCAGGGAACCTTACGGAAACCTGAAAACTTCTAGTAAACCCGGAGGATACCGGAATTTGCTGCAAATGTGACTTTCTTACTTGAGGAATCTTGTCGTTCGGTGTGTTTCTACACCTCATGTATCCTCATTTGGAAGGAAACTTAAGGTTGATTGTTGTGTTAGTCAATCTGAGTCATAGCAATTGCTCTATAATCATTAATAAATTGTTAGCAGGTTTAGAAGTAGCACTGGAAGGTTATAGCACTTGCGCTTCAACTTGTCAACTTTTAATTTCGTAACATTAGGTTGATGCATGTCAGTTGAAGTTCTACATGATGTCTCTCTTTTCCTTTTAACTTACCAGTTAAGAACATCCTACTAACTCCCATTTCTCTACATTACTTTGCTTGCAAGTTCATAGTTATTATATAAACACTCTTTATATGAGCAGCTGTAGTTGATGGTGTAGTTGATGGTGCTGGTGGTTGTACATAGCTAAGAATTGAGCAATGTGCATAACTGAACCTGTTAAACCTGTAGTGAGAAGAACATCTTTTAGAAAAGGCTACCTTAAGCAGAACACCTAAAATCCTCATATTCTAAGACAAATAATTAAACCAAAAATATGAACATCTACTGGAAAATCATACATAAGCTTGCGCATTGTATGTTTTGGGGGGTGACCTGAAGGCCTCCTGTTTTACCCGTTGATTTAAAAATTTAAGTTAACCTTTCCAAAACTAAAATAAATAATAAAAAAGAAAAAAGTATGTAGTAGGGTAGGGTATGAAACACATTAATAATCTTTCTAATGTGCCCTTGATATGCTAGTCTTTCTTAAAAGAAATTTGAAGTGTCTGGATTGTCACATATTTGACTTTCTCAGTAGGGCAATTCTAAATGTGATGCATGGAGCTCATATCGTACTTCTTGTAGGATAATGGCTCGATTCTGGTTCAGATTGTTTTGGAGTATCTGCAGCAAATGAAAGCTCCAGTATATCGGTCGACTGGGTTGGAGGATCAGGCGACTGTCCAGAGAGAAGTTTCAAAGACTAAAGATACAGCAGCAGCAGTCGACTGATCAGTCGACTGTCCCGAAGGAAGTACCAGTCGACTGGTAATTCGACCAGTCGACTGTCGGCGGGTTTTGGATCCAGAATAGGCCCATTTCGAAAGGCCCAATAGTTTCCCTATAAATACGACCCGTTAGGGTTTTGTTAGATAAGACGAAAATTAGAAACCTCTTTTCGGATTTTGCAGCCGTCATCCCTTGTAAACTTTGTTTTGCCCATCGTTGATTATAGCAAGAAGAAACCCCAACCGCCCCGTGGATGTAGGCATGTGTTTTGCCAAACCACATTAAATCTTGTGTTCTTGTGTTGCTTGTTTTTCTGTTTTTCTCGCTGTTTCTCTCGTTTGATTGTTGGTTAGTTTGTATTCCGCACAACAAGTGGTATCAGAGCTTTCGGTTTGACCTAGAGGGAGATGGCGAGTGATGCAGATGCAACCAAGGATGTTGTGGGATCAAGTTCATCCAGAACAACAATTCACAACGCAAAATTTGAAGTTAAAAAGTTTGATGGAACAAACAATTTCGGGATGTGGCAGTGTGAGGTGTTGGATGTTCTTGTTCAACAAGAACAAGATGTTGCTTTGGAGGAAGAAAAACCAAAGAATATGTCCGATATAGATTGGAAGAAGTTGAATCGAGTTGCGTGTGGGACTATTCGGCTCTTTATTGCGAAGGCTCAGAAGTATGATTTGATGAGGGATACCATTGCTGCAGTGTTGTGGAAGAAACTCGAAGACAAATACATGAGGAAAAGTTTGGAGAATCGGCTGTATTTGAAGAAGAGACTTTTTCGCTTCACCTATACTGAAGGTATGTCTATGAATGCTCATGTTGAATCATTTAATAAATTATTGGCTGATTTGTTAAATTTGGATGAGCAAATTAAAGATGAAGATAAAGCCCTAATTCTGTTGAATTCATTACCTGAAAGTTATGATTATTTAGCAACTACTTTACTATATGGAAAAGACACTGTTAAATATGAAGATGTTGCAAATGCCCTGTTGAATAATGAAACTAAGAGAAGGGATAAAATGGTTGATAGGGAAACTTTTGAGGCATTGATTGTAAGGGGCAGAACTGAGACCAGATCTGAGTCCAAATCTGGGAAAAAGGGAAACAAATCTCGTTCCAAATCGAGAGGAGTTTCAAAGGACAGAAAGATACCAGCCAAAGATGAATGTGCTTTCTGTCATGAAAGGGGGCATTGGAAAAAGGATTGTCCTAAGCTACGAAATAAGGGAAATTCGACTGCAAATGTGATTGTTGGTAATGTAGATAGTGATGATGATTTTTCTTATGCACTTGCTACTAGTCCCTCACTTTATCAAGAAGTATGGTTTCTTGATACGGCAGCCTCCTATCATATGTCTTGGAGAAAGGAGTGGTTTACTTCTTTAGAGTATATGGATGGTGGGGTAGTTTTGATGGGAAATGATGCACCTTGTAAGAAGGTAGGAATCGGGAAGATTGAATTGCTAATGCACGATGGTCTTGTTAGGGAGCTTTCAGATGTATGGTATGTTCCAGATTTGAAAAAGAATTTGATTTCACTTGGTGCTTTGGAGGCCAGTGGATTGAAATTTGCTAGTGAAGGTGGCATTCTGAAGGTGACTAGCGGATCACTTGTGGTGATGAAAGGGCAAAGGAAAAGGAACTTGTTTTTCTTGCAGGGAAAAACATATTTGGATCAGGCTGCCAGTGTAACTGAAAGGCCTAAACAGGTTGTTCCCGACTCTACTAGGTTGTGGCATATGCGACTCGGGCATGCAGGAGAAAAGGCCTTGCAGGGGCTTGTGAAGCAAGGGTTGCTTAAGGATGCTAAAGGTTGCAAGTTGGAATTTTGTGAACATTGTGTATTAGGTAAGCAAACTAGGGTGAAATTTGGTACAGCTGTACATCAAACAAAGGGTATCCTCGATTATGTGCACACAGATGTTTGGGTCCCTACTCAGACACCTTCTATGAGTGGTAGACACTGGTTTGTTACATTTGTTGATGACTACTCCAGACGAGTTTGGGTGTTGTTGATGACTACTCCAGACGAGTTTGGGTGTATACCATGAAACACAAAGATGAAGTTTTGACATTGTTCACAAATTGGAAGAAGAAAGCTGAAAACTAGACAGGAAGGAAAATTAAGGTTCTAAGATCAGATAATGGAGGGGAATACAAGAACGATCCGTTTCTGAAATTGTGTGAAGATGAAGGGATCCAGAGGCACTTCACAGTTAGGAAGACTCCACAGCAAAATGGGGTTGCAGAAAGGATGAACAGAACCTTACTTGAGAAGGTGAGATGTATGTTAGCACAGTCTGGATTGAAGAAGACATTTTGGGCAGAAGCTGTTATATATGCAAGCCACATTGTCAACCGTTTACCATCAGCAGCACTTGAAGGCAAAACGCCTATTGAGGTATGGAGTGGTAAACCTGCATCTGATTATAGTTTTTTGCATATATTTGGTTGTCCTGCTTATTTTCATGTAACTGAAACTAAACTTGATGCAAGAGCCAAAAAGGCTATATTTGTTGGTTTTAGTACTGGTGTCAAAGGTTACAGGTTGTGGTGTCCAGAACAGAAGAAGTTAGTAATCAGCAGGGATGTGACCTTTGATGAGACCAGCATGATAGGCTCGGGACAGTCGACTGGTGGTCGAGAACAGTCGACTGGTGAGCAGCAGAATAGTGGGAAAGTTCTCCAACAGGTGAACAGCAGAAGCTCGGGACAGTCGACTGGTGTACAGGATCAGTCGACTGGTGATCGACAGCAGCAGCAGAATGGGAGAATTCTCCAACAGGTGGAGTTAGAAAAGCTTTCAGTTGAAAATCCTGCCCAAAATGAAGATGATGTGGTTGATACTGAGGATGAGGAAGAAGTTCCTAACCCTCCCCAGCACGAAGAATCAATTGCAGCAAGAAGGCAAAGACGAGATATCAAACGACCATCTCGTTTTACAGATACAGTTGCATTTGCACTTCCCATTGTGGATGATGAAGTTCCCTCCAACTTCAAAGAAGCTACTAGAAGTTCAGAAAATGCAGATTGGAAAGTTGCTATGGATGAAGAGATGAACTCTCTTCATAAGAATAAGACTTGGGATCTAGTGCAATTGCCAAAGGGGAAGAAAGCCATCGGTTGCAAGTGGGTGTATACGAAGAAAGAAGGTCCAAAAGGCAGTGTTCGGTTCAAGGCTAGACTAGTTGCAAAGGGGTATGCTCAACAGGAAGGAATTGACTATAATGAAGTGTTCTCTCCAGTTGTGAAGCATCCTTCTATTCGGATTTTGTTGGCATTAGTAGCGCAGTTTGATCTTGAATTGACACAGATGGATGTAAAGACTGCATTCTTACATGGAGACCTGGATGAAGAAATTTATATGTTGCAGCCAGATGGGTTTA